>REGO01000172.1:2230473-2248907 GCA_010120015.1 Rhombomys opimus
CTGCTCTTCCAAAGGTCATGAGTTCAATTCCCAGCCATCTATAATGTGAACTGATTCCCTCTTCTGGCAGGTGTAAATGCAGATAGAACACTCATATACATAAAATAAGTAAATCTTAAAAAAAAAAAAAAAAAAAGCCCCGAATGGCCTTTTAAGGCTCGTGAGTGGTAGCATATCCAAGACCGGAGCTGGAATTATAATCCAACCAAGGTGCGCCACACCCCTCCTCGGGGGCAAAGCAAGCTGCTTGACGCTCTTTTTTTGTATTGGAGGGGGAGGCTGGTCTCCTGTTCACTCAACCCCTGGCTGACAACACTAAGCCACCAAAGACTCTTATGAACAGTCTTTATCATGAATAGGGCAGGCTGTAACGGTGACACAGAACAAAAATCGAAACACACACAAAACGAAACAAAACAAAACAACCCGTGCCTGCCATGCGTGCTGAAGACCCCAGTGCTGGGGCGGAGACAGGTGGATTCTGGAGCTTAGTGGCCAGCAGGCCTAGCTGAATGTCAGTGAGAAACTGTCTAAAGATAAAACGGAAGGCTGGAGTGATGGCTCAGGAGGTGAAGGTGCTTGCCACAGAGCCTGATATTAATCCAAGACCCACACAGCAGAAGGAGAAAACTGACTGGGGCACATTCTCTTCAGATGTCCACACCCCAGCCCTGAGACACAACTGGATTTTTAAAAATTGGGGCTGGAGAGAATGGTTCAACAGTTCAGAGTACTTGCTGGGGGTCTGGAGAGATGGCTCAGTGGTTAAGAGCACAGGCTGTCCTTCCAGAGGACCTGAGTCTAATTCCCAGCACCCACATGGTGGCTCACAACCATATGGAGTGAGAACTGCTGCCCTCTCTGACATAGATTACTCATATATGGAAAACAAATAAACAGAGAGAGAGAGAGAGAGAGAGAGAGAGAGAGATCTCGCTGGTCTTGAAGACAGGGCTGGGGTTCTATTCCTAGCACCCACATGTTGGCTCACAAATATCTGTTCCTTCCATTTCAGGGATGCAACAACTTCTGCCAGCTTCAGTGGGTACAGAAATGTCTATGGTGCAAATGCATCCATGCAGGCAAACATGCACACATGAAGATAAATCTTAAAAAAAAAAAAAAAAAGTGTAAATAGCCACCCTCAGTGGCACTCGCCTGTGATCCCGGCACTTGGGGTGGCAGAGGCAGGTGGAGCTCTGTGAGTTTGAGGCCAGCCTGGTCGAGTCCAGGACAGTGAAGGCTCTGTTAAACAGAGAAACCCTGTCTCGAAAAAAAATTTTTGAAGGGCTGGAGAGATGGCTCAGTGGAGCATTTACTGCTCTTCCAGAGGACCCAAGTTTAATTTCTGGCACCCACATAGCAGATCACAACTATCTGTAATTCCAGTTGCAAGGAATCAATGTCCACTTCTGGCCTCCAAGGGCAGCAGCCACACATGTGGTGCTCAGACACACATACACACAAAATACACATAAAACCTTACACAAAAACAAATTTCCTCCTGATTTGCTATCAGTAAATGTTTTATTTGTATTCTCACACATCTGCGTACCTGAACTCACATAAAAGCTGGTGGGAGAAAAGGACTTATGGCTGGGCTGTAAAAGGCTGGACCTACAGCAGATGCAAGAAGCCACGAGTGGAGGCAGAAGTATCTAGGAGATGAGACACGACAGAGAAACTGAGGCCAAGGTTGAGAAGCTGTGAAGCTGAGAGCTGGAGAGCTGGCTCAGAGGCTCAGGGCACTGGAGGCACTGGCCGCTCCTCCAAAGCTAAGGGCACTGGCTGCTCCTCCAAAGGAGCAGCAAGTTCCAGCAACCACATGGTGGCCCACAACTTGCTGCCCTCTTCTGGCCTGCAGGCACACGTGCAGGTAGAATGCTTTATTTATTTGTTTATTTATTTATTTACACAGTGTTCTGCTTGCATGTATGGCTTCAGGCCAGAAGAGGACACCACCAGCTCTCTTTATAGATGGTTGTGGGCCACCATCTGGTTGCTGGGAATTGAACTCAGGACCTTTGGAAGACCAGCCAGTGCTCTTAACCTCTGAGCCATCTCTCCAGTGCAAATAAAGAAATCTTAAAAAAACAAAAACAAAAAAACTAAAACCCCATAAGGATTGGCTGCAGGGAGAGCTTAAGACTTGGAAGTCTATCCTGGGCGTGGTGGTACACACCTTTAATCCCAGCGCTTGGGAGGCAGAGGCAGGCGGAGCTCTGGTCTACAGGGCAAGTTCCAGGACAGCCCTGTTACACAGAGAAACCATGCCACCACCACCACCACCCCCCAAAAAAAAGACAGGAGGAGACGCTGCATGATGTAATAGACTGCCTCTGGAGCTCACCTACCTGCAAAGAAATTCTATCATGGAAAACTAAATAAAAATTCTAAAAAAAAAAAAAAAAAAAAAAAATTGTAGACAGGATCTCCCTTGTAGCCTAGGCTGGCCTTGTACTTCTGGCCTGCCCTGGCCTCAGCTCCAGTAAACTGGGATTACAGTCACCTCTCCATTTTTTGTTTTAAAACCTTCATTTAGGCGCATACTTTGCTAGTGTGTGTAATACCTATGGATGTCGGTAGAGGGTGTCGAATTCTCTAGAGCTGGAGTTTGGATGGGTGTGAGCCACCACGTGGGTGCTGGGAACCAAACCTGGGTCCTTTGGAAGAACTGCGATTACTGTAAAATCCTGAGCCAACTCTCCAGCCTCTTGAGTGGGTTTGTTTGTTTGTATGGGACAGGGTCTCACTTTGTGGCTTAGACTGGCCTCTAACTCACAGTAATCCTCCTGCCTCAGCCTCCTAGGTCCCTGTATTACAGGCATGGCCCACCAGACCTGATTTCCAAGCTATTATTAAAACAACAAACCAACAAGAGCAGCAAACACTTGGAGCAGTTGGTTCTACAGAAGAAACCGACAACTACACGCTCACACCTAGAGCAGAGAATGCACGTTTTCAGCAGAGATGGCTGGAATCCTATTTTGTGTGTTAGGCATAATTGTAAGGTGAATTACTAAATGTTGAGTACAATAAACAGTAAAAACCACCACTGGAATTTGAATTGGTAAAACAAACAGTTCATTTTGAACGCACATACTAATTCTCTTGCCAAATTACTTGCAATTTCACAGAAAAAAAATTTGTCTTCTCTCAGGGTGCGTGAAAAGTCCACAGTTCAGCTCAACATCACCATCTAGTGGCGAGATGAATTCATAGCACTCTCCCTCTCGACTGCGCAAATAAAAGTTGGTCCCAACAAATAAAGACACAGCAGAAAAAGAACCGTGGAAAGCTGAAATGTAAATTAAAAGCTTTATTGAATAAAAATGTTTCAGGCTGAACAAGACTATCAGGAAACATTATTTTACATCTCTAAAGCCGAGCTAAATCTCTATAAACCCAAAAGGACTCTACCTTAAAAACACCCCCCCATACACATAATTTGGGATATGGGTTATGTACAGTAAATGTACTTGCTTATGATGTTATCATCCTAGAGAACTCTCCCCGTGGTGGGCCGCAGGCGGCCTGTGTGAGAAAGCCAGCCGGCGAGCGGCGCCCCTCCTGCAGCCCGGTTCCTGCCCCGCTTCCCTGGGCCTGGACTGTGCCCTGTAAGCGGAAAGGGCCCTTCCTCCCCCAGGCCACTTCTGCCCAGTGTTTTATCAGAGCAACGGAGAATCAAACTAGGACACCACCCAAGAAGGCCAAACATTGACTTAACCCTGGAAATACCATCTGCCACCAGAAGAGGAAGCCCAGCGGCGGGGCACCGGGCAGTGCCCCTCCAGCACCGGCGGGCGGGTGGCTCTGTCTCGAAGGCTTTCGGAAGGTTGGCTGCGTTTTCTTTCTTGTTTATGTCGCCGTCGACGGGCACGGGTGCCACGGGGGATGTCCGTCAGAGGACGGCTCTGCGGAGGCTCTCACATGGGCTGGGGTCAGGGGGGCAGGCCTGGGGTCAGGCGGGCAGGCCGGTGGGGCCGGCGCCTTACACAGCGAGCCACCTCACCCGGCCAAGGGCGGCCGACGGTTTCATACCTCAGTGATTAAAAACGCCGTGGGTAGGAGGGAAGGCAGTAAGTTTCCCGTATCTACCAGAGGAAGAAAACGCATTAAAAAAAAAAAAAGAGTTTGAAAGACCAAATATTTGATTTCGACAGCTGAGTACTAAAACCCGAAATTGGTAAAAATATCTACACTGTCCCCTTTACACTGAAGTGCTTCCGGTCACGATATGCAGGCCCCTGGACTGCTCTGCGTGTGTCTAACCCGCAGTGGCGTTTGCAGTGTGAAAAGCTGCCTCTGTGCAGCCGCCTTGGTGCTGACTTTGGGGAAGGCAGCGGGCACGGGCTGCGCCGGTGAGAGGACTCCCTGCTCAGCCCTTACGCGTCCTCTTTCGGTTTTTCCAGACAGCGTTTCTCTGGGTAGACCTGGCTGGCCTGGGACTCGGGCTGGGATTAGGGGCGCACGCGCCACCCTGCGGGCCCGCGATGGACGGCCGCTAGCGGGTTCTCTGTGCTTGTGTGTGTCGTTTTGGTGGTGGGGGTCGTTTCTAAAGTTGCGCCCACATAGATGGCGGCAGGCGCCGGGCGGCCCGCTCTGAGCACCGTGACAAAGGGCAGCGATTTCCTAGCGGGACGGCAGGCGCCGCGGTCACTCCTCGTCCTCGTCCTCGTCGTAGTACCGGTTCCTCTTGATCTGCTCCTCCACGGACAGCTCCCGGACCACCTCCCCCTCCCAGAGCCCCCCATCCCGGGGTTTCGGATTCTGGGTGGCCGTGAGGTCTGCAAAGCCTGGCCGACTGGGAGGCTGCGGCGGAGACTGCGGCGCCGGGACGGGGCTGCCGTTCTCGGCGGACCCCGCGCTGCGCGGCTCCGGAGGACGAGCGTCCTCGCCGCCCCTCGCGGCCTCCTCGCCGCCGGGACCCCCGTCCTGCCGGCGGGGCCTCGCGGCGTCGCCGCCCTCCCCCGCGGCGCCCTCCGCCCGCCCCCTCCCCCCCTCCTCGCCCTGCTCCGCGCTCCAGCCCTTCCGGAGCGGCGGCGACACAGCCTTGGGGCTCCTGGCGGAGGCTCGCAGGGAGGCGGCCACCGTGAACGGGCGGCTCCGCTCCTTCAGGGACGACGACCGCCTCAGCTTCTTCAGGTCCACGTCCTCGGCGGCCTCCGTCTTGGCGCCGTCCTCCTCGGGAGGCCACTTGGGCTTGCACACCTTGAGCCCTTCCTCCACGACACTCCCCGAACTGCCCAGCTCGGCGGGGGGCGGCCAGGCGATGCGCAGCTTCTTGGTCTCCGCGGGCCTGTCTTCCTTCTCGCGCGGGGAGGAGGCCTTGGCTTCCATGCTGGCGGCCAGCACGCCCACCTTGGCGATGGGGGCATCTTCAACCCCGGGGCTGTGGGGGCTCTCCCCGGCGTCTGGCGGCTGCGCTGGTCTCTCCGGAGTTTCTTCGCTTTCACTCTTGCTCGCCCACAGATCCTTGTGTGGCCTGTGCCCAAAGCCTTCATCATAGTTGCCTTTAGACTTGAAGAGCTGGTTGAAGTGGGGCTTACAGTAGATTCTTCCGTGTAAGGACGCATACGTTCCTAGACTGCCGTCAAGAGAGGAAACACAGTCAGCGAACCTTCCTTTATACCAGCAGGCTTCCATCTGGGAGCTCCAGGGTTTTCTCAAGATGGTGGGAGCCCCTCCTCCCCCTTTGGGCGTAGAGACTGTGAGCCAGGCGCATCCCCAGTCCAAGGAAAGCATCTTTAGAAGCACATAAACACCTTACCCTCTTTTGAGAGCCCCCCCACCCCCAAGGCCTGAACTCACTATGTAACCCAGGCTGGCCTCTGCCTCCTGGGTGCTGAGATGACAGGCGTGCACCACCGCCGTTTTCACCTTTACACAAACAGGCTCACTCCCTAGACTCAGCCCTCCCTCGTCACTCTCCTAACTGATCTGTGAGTCCTCATTTTCAAGTGATTTCACTCCACTCTGCCTTAGTGTTTAAAATTGCTTTTTCTGTAAGTCTTCCCTAGGTAACCCTGTATCTCTGGTCACTCCTACATCCCCTTGGTATTCGTAACCTGCACCTCCTATCTTTTTCTTTGTAGTTTCTTCATTTGCGCCAACTTTAAACATCACAATAGATACAATATGCTTCCAACGTCTGGCAGCAAGTGCCTTACCCTGACTGGATAAAAGCCAGCCGTGGCAGAGAGGAGAATGGAACAGGAGATCTGTTTTACCTAGCTTAACTTTTTTTTTTTTTTTTTAAAGATAGAATCTCACTAGGTAGCCCTGGGTGGCCTTGAACTTCCTGTGTAGAACAGGCTAGACTTGAGGTCACAGAGACCCCGAGCCGCTGCCCCTCGGGTGTGTGTGCCACCACGCCCAGTCCACTGCGGTGGCTTGTAAAGGATCACAAGCGAGGCTTGTGAGGCCGCTCAGTGGTAGCAGCACTGGCCTCTCTTCCAGAGGACCCAAGTCTGATTCCCAGCGCCCACACGGCACCTCACAACCAACTGAAACTCCATGTTCCAGGGGATCGGATGCTTCCTTTAGCCTTTGCCAACACTAGGCAAGCATGTGGTGAAGACACACATGCAGGCGAAAACACCCACACATGTAAAAAATGAGACAGTCAGAGCAATGATAGTATTTCCCCATAAGATACATGTTTTGTTGAAAACAATTAATCCAAAGCTGGGTGGTGGTGATGCACATGCTTTTAGTCCCAGCACTCAGGAGGCAGAAGTAGATGGATCTGTGAGTTCACGGCCAGCCTGGTCTATAGAGCAAGGTCCAGCACAGCCAGGACTATACAGAGAAACCCCGTCTTGAAAAACAAAATACAAACAAAACAAAAAAAAGAGAGAGACAAAAAAAAACCAAAAAGAAACAAAAAAGAGAGAAAGAGAGAGAGAGGGAGAGAGAGAGAGGGGGAGAGAGAGAGAGAGAGAGAGGGAGAGAGAGAAAGAAAGAAAGAAAGAAAGAAAGAAAGAAAGAAAGAAAGAAAGAAAGAAAGAATTCAGTGGCAGAAAAATAACAGGCATGGAGGCCCCAGAGGCAGTGTTTTGGCGTGCTGTAAAGGTGCATTATCTAGCTAAAGCTACCTCTGGTATAGCTGTGGCAAGGTACAAAACCCGTCAGTATCCTGTAGATGCCAGGACATCTTTCAAGAGTATTCTAGGAGGATACTTACTTGGGAAAGAAAAATGGGAAGGTGACACCTCGGATATTTCCTTCTCTCTGAAACTATGCAATGTGAAATAATTTCCCCGTCTGCCATAGCGGTAGTTTCACTGTGAGTTCCTTTCTCCCCACCTTCCTTCAGTACTGGGGATTGAACTCAGGGATATGTATGCCTTGCATTCTACAACTAGACCACACCCTCGGCCCTCTTTTTCACTTTTTGTTTTGACACAGGGTTTCACTAAGTTGCCCAGGTAGGCCATTCGCTGAGATCTTCCTGCCTCAGCTTCCTTGGCTGGGATTCCAGGCCCATGGTCACCAGGCCTGGTGCATCTTGGGATTTAAGTTTATGTGTTGGGAGTTGGTCTGATACTTGTATATTGATGCTAATTACTGGCCCTCAAGAGCTGGTTACTGCATTAGGTTGATTAAAGGCCTATACCTGGGCAGGGCAGAATGGGGTAGGCATAGCTAAGGTTCTGGGGCTTTGGATCCAGGAGAATCATGGGAAACAGACAGATGGATGGAAAGGGAGGAGGAAGAAAGATGCCATGATGGGTTAGTGTGGAGAAAGAACCTCAGAGGCTGGGAGGAAGGACTAATAATGGCATGGAACGGCCCAGATGAAGAATACAAGCGAGTATTCATAAGGTTATGGATGGAAGGCAGCCAGATGAGGATGGTTAAGGCAGATGGCATTGGATGGGGGCTGGGAGGTGAGTGATGAGGTTATTGAGCCAGCGTAGGTGAAATATCTGCCCAGCCCAAGGTAAATAAGGCAATTATAAAACCTAACAGGGGTCCGTGTCTTATTGATTGTGACAGTGGGTTAAATGCTGCCGTGATAATTATAGGGCTAATAATAAACATTATATAGCCCAACACCCACTTTTAAATTTACAACATTTATGGTTCTGTGACACCACAGGAAAACATTCCACCAAATCTGGTCATGGGTGAGGGGCTTCGTTAGCGGCTCCCAGTCTGTTAAGCTTCAGTTCCAACACTAGGCGGCCCTGCACCGTCACGGGTCTGTGTGAAGGACCTGCCACCCACAGGGCTCTTCCTTCACCAGGAGCCCCAGCACAACCCGAACAGTAGCTTTCAGTGCCAGTGTTCTAAAGGCCAGAGTCCGTGTGCAGAGAGAGGGCCTGCTTGGGCGTGGCTCACCTGAGCTTGTTGTTGCAGTAGGAGCAGCGGAAACAGCTGACATGGAACACCTGCTGGTTGGCCAGGAGCCGCTCCATGGGGTACACAGTCTTCTGGCACTCCACGCAGCTCTCTCGTGCTGGTGCCTGGAACTTCTAGAGAAGGAAGCAGACGGTTCAGCATCAGTGGTGAGCGCAGGCGGTCTGCTGACAGGCCTGTCGGGCCTGGCTTTAACGAATCTATGGGCTGTGCTCCTAGGAACCACACCTGCCCAGGCTATGGCTGGCTTGGTAGGTCAGGGAGCCTCTCCTGAATTTCTGTACCAGATTGTGTAGCTGCCCCCCAGCTGGGGCAGCTGGGCTCGGGCTGAGTGGCAGAGCAAGGTGCAGACAAGCTGAGACACAGGCACACAAACTCATACTCACACACAACGAGCACACACACACGCACACAGATGTGCACACACACACACTGACAGCGCACTCACACAGCACACATGCATGCACATTTGTGCGCACACACACACACACACACACACACACACACCACAGAAAACATTAAGCAGAAAGGAGGAGAAAATAAAACCACAATACAAAAGGGAGAAGTCTAATCCAAATGACAAGTGAAAGGAGCCGAGGTAACAGCCCGGGGGTGGGGCTGGCTCTCAGGCAGCTCAGAAGCAGTAAGCTTGGGAATTAAGTAAGGCTTGTCACTTTCAGAGGAACATCTGTTACTCTCTGGACTGGTTTTATTCTAGTTTTTAAAGACAGATTCCCATGTTGCCCAAGCTGCTCTCAAACTCATCGTACTCTGGGGAAGGCCTTGATCTTCCCATCTCTACCTCCCAAGTGCCAAGGTTGTGTGGAGAAGCCACTACATCTTAATCCGGTGCATTTTAACAAACACCTCTTTCATGTTTGCTATTATTCTGTTTTATTAGTGGCCACGTGCACACAGCACAGTGGCTGTATGGAGGTCACAGGACAGCCCTGGGGAGTTTGGTCTCTCCTCCGTATGGACATCAAAGTCAGGCCCTTAAGCTTGGCAGTCAGTGCCTTTTCTTGCTAGGCCATCTTGCCAGCCCCAAGTTAGGCATATTCTTAAACAAACCCTAACTGACACAAAGATGGAATAATTTGTAAGAGAAACAAACTGCATTATCAGGCTTCCAGAAGGAGGCACAGCTTACTAAAGCTTCATTGCCTATAACACGTCTGAAGGGTAACAGAGAGGGAAAGCAAGCACTGGGCAACAAATTAGTTAATGACAACTTTGGGAACTACTTGCAAACTGTGGAATAAGAGTTGTCACATTGTGCAACACTATAATTTAACTTCTAAAACCAAGAGAGCAGGAGCTGGCTGTTGCTTGGTTGGCAGGGAGCTTGCCTAGCTTGCATAGAGCCCTGGGTTCACTGCTCAACACAGAACAAAACTGGACATGGTGGTACATGCCTATAACCTTGGGTAATGGTGTCAGGGTCATAAGTTCGAGGTCATCCTTGGCTATTCCATCAGGTTTGAGGCAAGCCTATGGTTCATGAGCCCCTAAACCTCTCTCCCTCCCCCAATATACACAGATTTGTTATTGTGGCCCCGATAAAATCAGAATTCTGAAAAAAAAATATGAGCAAGATGAAAATCGCTTCGTGGTGGGCCAGAAGTCTACCTGAGTGTGAATGCCCTGGCTTGCCCCAACACAAACACCTCAGCCAGTGCAAGAAGAGGGCAAATTAGGTGGCCAGGCACCTCTCATGCACGTCGCTGCCCCCTCCGGGGCCTAGATGATGAGCTCAAGTTCCCAGCAGAAAACCAGAAGATGGTAAATAATGCAAATGAATGCCTAGGCCCAGAGCCTGAATTGAGCCTAAAAGGGCCAGGTTATGGGCAAAACAGACTCCAGCTGAAAACAAACCACCACGATAGGGGAGGGCCTTCTCCCCTTCCATCTGACCCTAGGAGGGGAATAGGAGAAGAAGAGGGAGGGAGAGTGGGATTGGGAGGAGACTGGAGAGGGGGCTACAGCTGGGATACAAAGTGAATAAACTGTAATTAATAAAAATAAAGTAAAAATTAAAAAAACGAATACAATAAAATAAAAAACTAAAAAGCTCCCTACTTAAAAAAAAAAAAAAAAATCAAGCTGGGCTGGAAGCCTAAACCTATCATCCCAGCAATTGGGAGCACCAGCAAGAGGGAGGCTGCAAGTTCAAAGCTATTCTGGTCTAAACAGCGAGCACCAAGCCAGCCAGGCTAGAGTGAGACCCTGTTGCAAATAAACCAAACCACACCAACTGACCAAACAGCCCCGGAAATGGACAGGCCCGCAAAAAGTTGCACTGAGTGTTCATTGGCTACAGGAACAGAATTGTTAAAACAGGGATGGTAGGAACTGGAAGGAGAACACAAACGTGAAATGGAAGTGAAGAGCTAGAAAACAAAGTTTAATAAAACGATCGGCACACCCTCCAATAGCAGCCAAAGGTCACAAGAATAAAAGAACAAAGCCAAGAGGAAGTGGCTGGTTGATGGCTGCCCACACATCAGGGCTGAGTCCTCAGGAGAAAAAAGGTTAAACTACCAAAGACCAGAGGGTGACCTCATTCACCAGTCATGAGGGAAGGGTGACCCAAGTTACGGCAGTGAGTGGGGCTTGGCAGTCGCCAGGCCATCATTTGAAGAACAGATTTTTTTTTTTCTTTTACAGACACAATTGGAATTAAAGGGAGATGCTGTTGCCTCATTTTAATAAGGTTTTCTCTAAAAGGACTCAGTGGGTTTTTTGCCTAAAAAGCAGGACCTCGATTAAAATGTGGAATAAGATCTGAGACTAACAGTGCAATTGAAGCTACTTGAAAGAACATGTCCAAATCAGACTCCGGATTGTGTAAGTGGATAAATGTGTTTACCAGACTGAGAAAGTTTCTCAGTTGCGCAGAGGGGTCCTGTATTGTCAGCAGTTGAAATAGATTTGGGAGAGGAAGGTGAAGGTCCACAGCGTGCTTACACACACACACACACACACACATGCACGCACAGGCACACACAGGGCAGGAATACACCGTGAAGGGTGCAGCCTAGGGAATAGAAAGGAGAACTGAGAGACAGTGAAGGTTTTGCTCACATTAGAGGAAAGTGGAAGGCAGGAGCAGAAATTAGGTGCCAGGAGCAGGACGCAGAAGCTGGAAGAGACAAATAGGAACCTTCAGTGAGTACACAGCAATTGGTGTGCCCCGGAGCACCTGGACCGCAGCTGAGCTGACACTCAGACTCGGGTCCAAGAACGAGACCATGTTCCCTTTCAAGCAACTGTGCCGGGAGGCGAACTCTGGCCCTCCATGTCTACCCTGATCACATCCACGCTCAGGAGAGGGGAGGCTTACATAAGCCTTCACCCACACAAGGCGTGTCTCGCTAATAATTTGTCAGGGCTTTGTCACCTCCCACACCTGACCCACAGGTGTGAGGCCTAGCCCACACCTTCCTCTCTGACACCGACTCAGCAGGCTGCTGCCTCACACAGCTGGCTGACCACGAGCCCTGCCTGCTGCTTCTGTTCAGGGCTCTCGGTCTTCACTTGCTATCACTCAAAGCTTGTGTAGCCCCCATCTGAGGGACCTTCTACCGTCATAAAAACAGCAGCCGAGGCTCCCAGCGAGGCAACGGGCCAAGGCCCAGCGGCTATGCTGTGCCTTCCCTGTAATTCTCTGTCCTGGGCTCGCAGCCACTTTTCTGTAATTTCCCCCGTGTCTATTCAGGCAACAGGAAGCACAGTCAATGCCTAGCGCTCCCTCCCGTTAGCGGGGGCCTGGCATGCACGCTGCCCATGCCTCCCCGAGAGGTTCAGGCCTGGCACAGGGTGTCCAGAACTCTGCCAACATGGTTTGTCTTTATAATAGATCTTCCCACTTAGTAAGTGAAGACCTTCTTTTTCATCCCCCTTCTTCTGCCACCTTTCTCACACGTACACACTAAAGCACCAGCACCGCCAGATGCCTGGCCAAGGTCACAGACACGGTCAGGGACAGTAGAATCAAACCCCAGAGCTCCTGACTCACAGACCAGCTCAGAGCGTTCTAAACTGCCCCTGTTGGGTGTCCATAACTAAAGGCAACTCTCTGGAGAGGAGAATAGATGTTAACACAGTGAAAACCTCACCCTCACCCATTCAACAAGCTGGAGTCTCCACTTGGCTTCCAATTAAAATGCGTAGATATTATCTCCAGGACGTTCGGGGGATTGAATGGGTAATATATAAATAATTTATATTAATCAACTTGGTCTTTCCCATATGAGGACCATTACAGACCTCCTGTGAATGAGGGGAGAAAGGGAAACAGCTGGCAACGGGAGGGGAAGCTAGGCCTTCAGACATAATGGAATGGGAAAAGAATTCTGCACTGCTGTCAGCCCTCCATTCATCAGATGAATACCACAAATGCCGTTCATTCCTTCCTTCCAATTTGTGGAAAATGGCTGGGTAATAAAACTGAGGATCTTCGTGGCGCACTCAGCGGCTGAGGCAGCTCTGTGCAGCCTGCAGCGTCTGGGTGAAATCTTTCTCAGGACCGTTCTTGTCCTGAATAGACTGCCCCTAATAGACTGTCCACAGGAGAGGAGAGGAAAACGTGCTGGGAAAGCAGTGACAGGATTCCGGCAGCCTTCAACTGTAACCCCAGCTTTGGGAAAGAACCTAAAGCCAGGCTTGGAGGCGGGGCGTAGCCGGGTAGAAAGAGCTTGCATTGTATGGTATATACAATAAAGCCACAAAGCCTCTTACCCCTGCCCACAAGGGACAGCGAGATGGGTACTGGAAGGCACGGCGAGGCTTGTCCTCCCGAGCGGCATGCCATGCTCTTTCCACAGCCACCCCCAAGGCTGCGTCAGGAAATCGGGGACTGTGATGTCTCAGCGCAGCGGGACAAGCTGGTGACCCTCAAGGCTGGTCACATCCTCCCGCCTTTTCCTCCTTTCTGGGTCTTAGTCTGTCCCCCACACGGCTTCACTGATAACTGAAGACCCCGGGGAACGGGTGTGGTAGTCTATGCCTGTAATCTCTGTACTTGTCCACATGTATGTTATGTGCGTGGCATGTGTGCTTGGTGCTCAAGGAGGACAGAGGGGGCGCTGGGTCCACTGGGACTAGAGTTACCCGATGCGTGTGTGCCTGTCTGGGTACTGGGGATTGAACCAGAGCCCTCGCTGGAGCAGCCATCTCTCTCCAGCCTTTGCAGTTTTTACTTTCAGAAACCAAACTTTGAAACTATTTGAGTTCCCTGCCTAGGGTGCCCTAGTTTTCAGTAACAGATAGGCACTAAAAACAGATTTTTTTTTCCCCCTCTCAGGATGCGTGGGACTCAAAAAAAAAAAAAAAAAATCTATTTTGAGTGAACAAATGTATTCTCAGCTGCATGTAATTTCCCAAAGCAGAGAAAAATGACTTCTGACGCAAAGTCCAGGCCTCGAGACCAGTTATGCCGGCCAGCAGGCCTTTCTGTAGACATTTGCTGCAACACCTCTCTCGCTCACGGACTATGAGGGGGCTGTGAGCGAGAGAAAACAAACAGCCCTTAAGTGTGGAGGTGAAATGGGGTCCCAGGTTCTGCACACCCTGACTCTCTGAGCTTTGGAATGCTACTGCCGCCCAGAGACCAAGGAGCCTACACAAGCCCAGGAGAAGCATAGACACGCTTCCTCCCATCAACCCAGGAGCACCCGTGCGATGTGTCCTTCTCCATCAGCCAGCACCGGGCTGGCATAGAATTTGCTATCTTCCTGCCTCATCCTCAACATTCACTGCTATGCCTGGCTTTGCTACCCTGTCCTGTGTGTGTGTGTGTGTGTGTGTGTGTGTGTGTGTGTGTGTGTGTGTGAAACAGCACAGGAATTCAAAGGACAGCTTGCAAGAGTTTTTTTCTTTATGTGTGGGCTCAGAAGCTTTGTCAAGTGTGTATCTGCTGAGCCATTTCACTGAGGGTTCTGGCAAATTTTCTGTCAACTTAACAAGTTAGAGTCATCTGAGAGGAGGGAAACTCAATTGAGTAAACATCTCCATAAGGCTGGGCAAGCCTTAAGAACATTTCACTAATTAATGATTTATTTGGGGGAGGCCTGGCCTGTTGTGGGTGGAGCCATCCCTGGACTGCTGGTCCTGGGTTCTGTGAGAAAGCAGGCTGAGCAAGCCATGGGGAGCGAGCCAGTCAGCAGCCCCCTCCATGGCCTCTGCATCAGCTCCTGCCTCCACGTTCCTGCCCTGCTTGAGTTCCTGTCCGGATTCCTTCAGTGGTGGACTGTGTTTGGTGTGTAAGCCAAACAGACCCTTTCCTCCCAGCTTGCTTCTGGCGTTTCCTCATGGCATCAGTAACTCTCACCAGGACTGTTCTTCTCCACATTCCCTGCCTGCTTTTTACTTGCAGAGCTCAAGAATGGAATCCAGGGTCTCAGTACAAAAGCTCTACCAAGGTCAGGTACCCTGCCCCTCCATCATTTTTTAAATTTATTCTTATTATTTTTAAAAGGCTTTGGATCGGAGTTAAGGGCAACTAGAAGCTGCCCAACCTGGATGCTGGGAATCAAGCTCAGGTCCTCTGCACCTGTGAGTGCTGCGAGCTCCTGCCCACCTCTCTAGCCACGCCCTCCCCCCTTTAACTCTATTTCTGATGCAGAACCACAACCCAAATTATTGCCATCCCTGGCAGGGTTTCGGACAGGACAGGAATCCTGTGGCCCTGGCTCCGAAGCGCTGATGACAGCCCATGTGCAAAGCGGGCAGAGTCAGGCAGAACGCAGGCACAGGCCCCGCCCCTGTGGCTCTTCTTTCCCTGCTTTTGTGTGCTCAGCTCTAGCTCTGCACTCAGACTCTCAGCTCTCAGCTCTCAGTCCCCATTCTGTCTGCACCTCTTCTTTTTCCTCTCTTCAGCTCTTGTTCTTTTCCCGTCAGCCTCGCTCTCCTCATGAATTTCTGCTTCCTTTAAACGTTTCTTGGTGGCCCTCTCCATTGCCTGCCCACGTCATCTACCCTCTCAGTGCTGGATTCTTCTGCTTCCTCTTTTGTTCCAAACACTCACTGTGTCCTCTTTTCTGCAGTTCATCTGGGGACCGATGGCGGACACACGAGAGGAATAGTCACAGCAGCTGTGTGCTCGGCGTGGGAGCAGCGCACGGTCTACCTTTCAGTTTCTCTCAAGCTGAGATTTCCGAAACAAAACTCAGCTGTGCAAAGGATGTCCCAGGAGTGTGAGTGTCACCAGTTTCTGCTCTAGCACTACACTAGCCAGTATTCAATAACAAGCACATTAGCAACTCTAACATGAGGCGTAGAAAAAAATTTAATCCTTCATATGTCCGTGTGTGTGGGCGCATGTGAAGGTCAGAGGTCAATGCCAGGTGTCTTCCTTAGTTACTGAGAAGCATGCCCTCGCTGGCATTGTGTCCGGCACCGCACAAACAGGCAATGCGGAACAGAATGCTAAAAAGTGCCACACATGACACCGGGAATGAGAGCCGAGGTGTCACCGAGCACGCGCTGCCATACCTTCACTGTTTTGGAAGGAGAACTTTCCGAAAGACCGGAGGTTCTGGGGTCAGGACTCAGAGGCTTGGGGTGGACAGGCTGCCGGGCCTCAGTCGTCAGCTGGGAGTCACCTGGTTGGGTCACAGAAGGCACGCACGTTAGGGAAGCTCCTGGAAAGCCCCGGGAGGCATTTTTAAAGCGGCGAAGCACGGGTCCTGTTAGCGCCGGGACACGCACTGCTGCTCTGTGGAGGAGGGCTCTAAACAGAGAGGACCCTGCCCCCCCGGGGAGCCACGCTGCCAGACTTCCGGACTCGGTAGCACACGGCTGGCCCCAGGCCACCCGCGAAACATCGGCTCCGAAGCGTTTGCCATCAGGCTGTGTGTGTAGATTTTGATTTGTTTTTGGTAGTTTGTAACTTCTAGGGTGCTTCAGCAGAGACAAATGAGGGAATATGTGGTAAGTCTTTTTATTTTATTTAATTGACACAGGGTCTAACTGTGTAGTCTGGGGGCTAGCCTGGGACTTGTTATATAGACCAGGCTGGCCTCAAACTCAGAGATCCTGAGTGCTGGGATTGAAGCAGTGCACCACTATGGCCAGCTTGCTTTTTTTTTTTTTTTTTTTTTAATTCTTGATAAAAAATGAAAATGCCACATAAAGGTTTTCTTCATAATTATTTAAATAAAACATACGAATTAACTTCTTGCCCTGTATTTACCTCATGATGAAACTCAGACAATCCTGAAAAGCCACTCACACAGATACTAAGGGAACATTTAAACAAAACTCCCGAGTCTAGAGCTCAGCCGGCAGGATGGCTCCATGGGTAAAAGCATTTGCCGCTGAGCCCGAGGATGGGAGTTCAATCCCCAGAGCCCATGCAGTAGGAGAGAGAGACTCCTGAGAGCTGTCCAGGTCCATGTGGCATTAAATAAATAAAAATATAATTAAGATGTTTTGTAAAGTCTGGAGTCAACAAAGCAACAAGGCACTAAAGATTATGGTTTGTTCTGGAGGAAGGAAAGAAAAGGAAGGATGGTATTGCAAACCTAGACAAAAACCTCAAGTTCAAGGAGAGCAAATGTGAACGGCGTGCTTTTAATTTCAGCACAGAGCGTTTCTGGGCAATCTAAAGTCTAAAGGTAGCTTTGCCAGCGATCTGGCCGGCTCATGCTTTTGCCTCAGTTTTGAGGGTTTCTTTTTTTTTTTTTTCTTTTGAATTTATTTAATTTTTATTTCATGTGCATTAGCGTGAGGGTGTCAGATGCCGTGGGACCGGCATTACAGACAGTTGTGAGCTGCCATGTGGGTGCTGGGAATTGAACCTGGATCCTTTGGAAGAGCAGGCAGTGCTCTTAACCACTGGGCCATCTCTCCAGCCCCCAGTTTTGAGGGTTTCTGTGTCCAGTAAACTGCCCTGTTGTGGGGGAAGCTGGAAATCTACGTATTTATAAACAATTCACTGTTGGAGCTTGGCCCTCTGTGTAAACCTGCCTATGTCATTATGCCTGATTGGCTATTTGAACAGCCCATACCTGGGCAGGGCAGAATGGGGTGGGCATGGCTAAGGTTCATGGGCTTTGGAGAATCCCAGGAGGACTCAAGGAAAGGACAGATGGACTGGAAGAGAGGAAGGATGTCAGGATGGGTCAGGCTGAAAACACCATGTGGTCTGAGGAAGGACTCCAATAATGGCGTGGAAAGGGCCAGATGGAGCATATAAGCAAGTGCCATGGGACTATGGATGGAAGGTAATCCAGATGAGGAGGATTAAGGTGGGTGGCATTGGAGGGGGGCTGGGTGAGTATATTGAGACGGTGTAAGTGAAATATCTGCCCTGCCCAAGGTAAATAAAGCAATTATAAATCTAACAGGTGTCTGTGTCTTATTATTTGTGATAGCGGGTTAAATAATGCTGCCGTGATAATCTTAGGGCTGATGATAATAAATAACATATAGCCGACATCTTTCTATTTTTTACTACAATAATTCACTGAGCTAGACAAAGTGGTGCCCTTGGAGGCAGAGACAGTTGAATCTCTGTGAGTTCAAAGCCAGCCTGGTCTTACATGGGGAGGGGAGTGTTTCCAGGACAGGCAGGGCTATGCAGAGAGACCCTGAAAATCGGGATCAGAAGTGGAATCACAAGCACTGTGGCACACATCTCACAGCCCTGACTAGGCACGCAGGAGGCAGAGGTGGGAGACATCAGCCTCTTCTACACAGTGAGTTCCAGGCTCATCAGTGCAATGAGACTGTGTCCAAGAAAAAAAGAGACAGTAAAAGTAAACCCCAAATCTTTTCTCTTTGAGAAACCAGGCTTAAAATAACACCAAGACAGGATAAAATTATGTCAAAATGTAGGACTTAGCAGGGAAGTCCCTAGGCCTTTAAAATCTTCTCAAATATTGATGCAATCTTACTTGAACAACCTCTACTAAAGTCAGACTTGAAATCCAGTTCCAAGGGATCTGATGCCATCTTCTGGCCTTAACGGGCACTATAAATAGACACATGGTACACAGACAGCATTCAGGCAAACGCCCATACACATAAAATAAAAATAAACAAAAATCTAAAAAAATTAAAATATC
>REGO01000172.1:2248994-2312941 GCA_010120015.1 Rhombomys opimus
TGTAGCCCTGGCTGTCCTGGAGCTCACTCTGTAGTCCATTCTGGCCTTGAACTCTGAGATCCATCTGCCTCTGCCTCTTGCGTGCTGGGATTAAAGGCATGTGCCACTATGACAGCTAAAATATTTAATTTAACTTCTTCCTCAGCAATGAAATGTGTGATGGGTATTCAGGCACCAGTCCCTAAACCACATTAGAAACTCTGAGCTCATTTGCTGGGGCTGTTATGTTCCTTCCTCAGCAGACAGCAGTTCAGAGAACAAGGACCCCCCCACAGAGAGCTCAGAGCACATGCTTACAGGTGTCATCTTCAGCAGGGACAGAGTGGGCTACCAGGCTATTCTCAGCTGCAGAGACCTGCAAGGAAAAAAGAGAGAGAGAGAGAGATTAAGGGGCATTAAAAATAAAAGAGCAAATGCTGCCAAGGCCATAAAAACCTGCTGACTCCAGTTAGTCACTGGCTGCCTGAGGGGAAATAACGGCCCCAGAACAGCTGAGCATTTAAACAAGAGGCAGCAAAACGTCTTTTATGAGGATATTAACGCGCCTCTCAATTACAGGGGAACACTAGAACAGACTGCGCTCGGCTGCCAAGAGAGCATCATCTCCCTCATAAAGAACTCACAAGCCATCTCTTAGGAAGAAGAAGCAAACGAAACCCGAGGGAAGGAGAGCAAAACCCCTCACGCCTTGCCGAGCACGCTCACGGCAAGGGGAAGGCACGCATCTAAACACAGGAGCCATTCCTCCTCTTCTTTTCCTGGTTTTCTGTTTGTGTGGTTTTGGTGGAAAGGTTGAGACTTGGAAGGTGGAGGCAGAGGGTAGAGAGTGGGCTCACCTGTTAAGAGCACCTACTGCTCTTTTGAAGGACCCAGGTTCGATTCCTAGCACCCACGTGGTGGCTCACAGTCATCTGTACCTCTAGTCCTAGGGAATCCAACACCCTTCTTTGACCACTTCGGGCACAAACATGGTGCACAGACATAGATGCAGGTAAAACACTCAGACACATGGTGTGTATCCGTTCCTCAGTAGCCATCAAACTTAATTGAAAGAGCTGGCTCTCCCTGTCCTTTCCACAGGCCCAGCCTTTGCTGGTGCACACCTCCCACAGCTAGGACCCTGCTGGTGGAGTCAATGGGTGACACCGAGTGCATACAGCAAGATGTCTGATGAACTGCACACACGTACACTGGACACTAGGCTGTTGGCTGACCATCACTGCACAGGGCAGGAGCTCCCAGGCAGCAGTGCGGAGAGCACGCTCAGATGTAGAGCGACAGCTTGACAGAGCATGGCATTTAAAGAACGTGTCCTTGGGGCTGGAGAGATGGTTCAGCAGTTAAGCACACTGGCGCTCCTGCAGAGGACCCGGGTTCCATTCCCAGCACCTACAGGAGAGCTCGCAACTGCCCACAACTCTAGTTCCAGGGGATGCAATGCCCTCTTACATTCTCAAAGGATAAGTAAAAATGTGTGTGTGTGTGTGTGTGTGTGTTTCTTTTAAAGAATGTTTCCTTCAGCAGACTAAAGTTCAAATGGTGCTCAGGTACTGGTTAACAAAGGGAGTCAAGCAGCCAAAAGGAGAGCCAGGGCTCTGAAAAGCCTGCAAGCATGAAGGCAGCCAAAGGCCACACACTCACAGGACGTGCCTGAGAATATCAACTATCTTTATCGCTCTCCTCCCCACCCACTCTCCAATTTATGATTCACTTGCAACTCGTGTTCTTTTACGCTGTAATTAAAATGTTCTGATCTCGCAGTTCAGCCCAAAGTTCTAATTTCAGATCAAACCAGCGTGAAGACAATTGGGCATAGAGCATAAAAACAGAATTAAAAACACCATGGGCACCATCTTCCAGGTAAGCATTTCTTCAGTTACGCTCGTTAGGTAAAGATGGGAGATTTTAATGCTGGGATTTTTTATTTTCTTTTATTTTATTTTTAATTTATAGACTATAAGGAGCATTCCACACATATATACTTGTTACATTTGAGAAACAACTTTCACTAGCCAAGACATACGTTCAAGAGGTAAGTGCAGTCAGATCTCTGTGCGTTTTGGGCCAGCCTGGTCTACTTAGCAATTCCAGGGCAGCCAGGACTACAGGGTGAGACACTGTCTAAAAAAAAAAAGGAAGGAAGGAAGGAAGGGCCCACTATTGTAAAGATACATACAATTTATTATTCTTAACATTTTCTTTTATTTTCCGTGTGAGTGCTTTGCCTGTATATATGGATATATGTGCAGCATGTAGGTTCAGAAGAAGGAGTTGGATCCCCTGTCACAGGAGTTACAGATAGTTGTGACCTGCCATGTAGTTGCTGGGAATTGAACCCAGGTCCTTTGAAAGAGCTGCCAGTGTTCTTAACCGCTGAGACACCTCTCCAGCCCAGTATGAAATTTATCTGAGGCGTCTATGACCATCAAGTAAACTATCTCCATAAAGCTGTTACTTGCTTCAGCTAAACCGTCCGTCTAATGATTAAAGCTCGAATCACAGATGTGATTTGCTGAAACTCTTTTCGTGGCTTCCCATCGGCATTTGGTTGTGTCTAAGCCCCTGAGGATGGCCTCAAAGGCCTTTCCAGATCCTGCCTTGGCTTTTCCTGCCCCCTGCCCTGCGTTACTGCCTACTTACCACCACCACCTTGCCTCATCAATCAAATGGCGCCTCTTAAGAGGCCAGTCCCAGGCTTCTGCACTCTGCGCGTCTATCCTTTTCCTCCACTCACTCCGCCCCTCCTGCACATCCCTCAAGGCTTGGCTCAGACACCCCCTCCCTGAAGAAGTCGCGTTAGCTAGTTTTGAACTAGCTCCACCATCTGTCACGGCACCCATTGCAGTTAACATGCTAGGAGGCTAGCTTGTCAGTGTTCTTGCACATGGATTGCGACTGGATTGCAGAGTGGGAGGGGAGAGGGAGGGAGGGAGAAAGGAAGAGAGGGAGGAGAGAGGGAGGGAGAGAGAGAAGGAGGGAGGGAGAAAGGAAGAGAGGAAGGGGGAGAGGGAAAAGGATATGAATGAGAATGAATGTTTGTGTGGTGTCTTTCTTTGTTTTCAAACAGGACTTGCTGGCCTCAAACCTGCTATGGACACCATGCTGGCCTTGAACTCATGCTGCTTTCACTTCCTTCACTGGTTCTAGGATTACAGTATTTGCTGCTATGCCTGGCTCCACTTTAGCTCAGCACTCCCTTAAATTAACTGACTGATATTTATATGTGGGGCGAGGACAGCTTGCAGGAGCTGGGTCTCCCCTTTCATCGTGTGAGTCCTGGGACTGGACTCAGGTCCGAAGCTTTGCCTGCGCGTGCTTTTCTCTGGTCAGCCATCTTGTTGGCCCAATCTTCAGTCTCTACCCTTAGCACTTCTCATGCTTGACGTACTACCTAGGAAGCCTCGAGGGAGGGCTGGAGGTGTGAGCCAGCGGTGGGACTCTGCCTAGTGTGCACGAGGCCATCGGTTAATTACTAGTACAACAGAACCAAAACCAAACCGGTAAACAGCCTCGAGTGAGGCAATAGAAAGGTTTTACAAAGAGAAGGAAAGAGTATTAAGCCAGAGGTGGTGCCATGAGCCTGTAGCTTCAGTTACTTAAGAGGCGGGAGGGTTGCTTGAAGGTACAAGATGGAGGCGAGCCTGAGCAGCAGGCTCTTCACCTCAAAACAAAATTAAGACGAAACAAGCAAATGAAAATCTTAAAAAACACATTCAGTGTGTACTTAAGAAGGACATGTGAGTGCTTTAGCGACTATCTCAGGGCTGGAGACATGGCTCAGAGGTTTGGAGCATTCGCTGCTCCTGCAGAGGACCTGGGTTCAGCTCCCGGCACCCAAGTGGCGGCTACAACCATCTGTGACTCCATTTCGGGGGATTCAGTGCCCTTTCTGGCTCCGAGGGCGCCAGTCGCGCGTGGTGCACATACACGCATCCAGGCGAACATAGATGCACATACAATAAAATAAATCCCAAACAAGTTTCAAAAACTAAAAAGGACAGCTCTGGGCGAACAGATTTTTATGAATGAGTTTAGTTGTTTGTTTTTTTTTGCCTTCTGAGCATTTGCTGAACAAAAGAATTTTCCAGTGAAGGCCCATTACTCGGCCAGCTGTGAGCTGCAAAGCTTCCCAACTGAAGTTATGCGACCTGCAAAAATGACAGTCTGCCCTGGCAGCTGCCACCACATTCCCAGACACTGCAGCCTGCACTCGGAGCCCCTTCTACTTTTAAGCTAATTTACAATACTGGCTTCCTTGGCAGCTGGACCGAGGCGTTCCTACCTTCTTCCCTTCCTGAGGGGAGACCTCAGGACCCGGGGGCACATTCTCCTTTTGTTCCGACCTCTGGGTTCTGACTTCGCCGCCGCTGGCTCTCAACTCATTCTACAAAATAAGAACAGCCGGTGAACTCCAAATGCTCACCATTCCATTCTCCTCACAGCACATCTTTCAAATAAACTTGGAATGTTTCTTATTTAAAAAAAATGCTTTCTCCTAGAACTCAGGTCAGATCAAGCCCCTGTCACAAGCAGAACCTGCTGACCAGTGAAATGACAAAAGCAGCTGTGTGGACACACATCACCAAGTTAAATATCTGTGCGCCTGTGTCAAACTGGATGAGCATTAGGGCACAGACACACAGACACGGACACACACAGGCCGTCCCATCCCCACACGGCATGCCTGTGGTTCACTCTCTAGTGGCACAGCTTGTGAAAATGCAAAGCTTGTGAGTTTGATCCAGAGAAGACCATTCTGGAGCAGGGAAAGGAGATGCCAAGTGCCAATGATTGAGAAAACATACTGACCATGTGTACAAATGCCCGGCCTGGAAAGAAAGACAGCAATGATAGACACATATAAAAACCAAAATTATATTCAGTGATACGATAAACAGTCTTTTTTCTATGGCGCTTTCAAAAACGAGTTTTCAACATAAAATTCATAAAGATATACCTTAATCTATCTGTCATGTCTGAGCCTCAGCGTGAAAACCACACACTCGTAGCATGAGCACTAAGGAGAACAACCGTGTCTTTTTTTCTTTGCGGAGGAGAACATTAAAGTTAGCTGATGTACTAGAACTGAAACCGAGCAGCAGGAGGGAGAGGAGCACGGCACTTCCTGCCTTTACTGTGCTTTCTTTCCTGGAGTCCCCACACCCCCTTTCTCTCTCTTTCTGACAGCATAGTCCAGGCTGGCCTCAAACACACTATGTAGTCAAGGATAACCTGGACTTTTCCATCCTCCTGCCTCCGCCTCTCACGTGCTGGGGCTGCAGGTGTGCGGCAGCACACGCAGGTGAGAGTGGACATGATGAGCTTGCTAAGCACCCTAGGGTGGGCAGTCTCCGCTCTGGCAGAGGCCCGTGAGGAGGAGATGCCGCCCGCACCCGCCTGCAAGGCAGAGCACACAGCCGCACCCTTGCTGTATGTGTCTCTCGGAACTCACTCGAGCTGCCTTCCAGGATGGGCCTGTTAAATCGTATATTCACTAAGGAATTTGAGACATTCTTTGAGGATGAGATAAAACACCACGCTTCCCACAAGAACTTCTAAAGCGGTCTCAGCTCTTCCAATCTCCGGAGCAGAACTGTAAAGAAGAAACTCTATGGGAGTACTTTCTTAGAGACAGGCTCGCTGTGGCCTGGCAGCCCTGGATCTGGCTTCAGAGTTTCACCCAGCCTGTGTCGCTCTACCCTTGAGGCTTTGTTCTGTTTCCAAGGAGGCTCGAAGCCTGTCGCTCCCCTGGTGCAGTGCTTGCCTGGCCAGCATAAAGCCCTGAGTTCCACCCCAGCACCATAAAGCCATGTGCAGAGGAAAACCCTCTTGGGAGCCAGAGGCAGGAGGATCAGGAGTCCAGACCAGCTTTGGCTACACAGGCAGTCTGAGGTCAGCCTGGGATACTCCAGACTTTCAAAATGAAGAAAGCAAGCACAGCCAGCGGGAGGGTGCTTTATTCCCGCCAGGCCTGCTGCTCTTTCCAGTGTGCTAAAAACAAAACAAAACAGAAAACAGGGTCGCTAAACAGGTTTCTCCACCTGAGGAGTCACTTGGGTGGGATGTTTGCAGCAGAAGGGCACAGACAGACAGTCGCCTCTAGTAACAAGCTCTGCACCTCGTCCTCTCTGTTCCTCCTGATCCATGTTCTCAAAGAAGCTTAGTCTTTATTTTCTGTTTGTTTTTTGAGACGGGGTTTCTCTGTGTAGCCTTAGCTGTCCTGGACTCTCTTTGTAGACCAAGCTGGCCTCAAACTCACAGGGACCTTTGTGCCTCTGCCTCCCAAGTGCTGAGATTACCGGCGTGCGCCGCTACCTGGCTCTGAGGGAAGCTTCACTCTGCTCCCTTGTCCCTGTGTCAGCTCTCACTTGATTCAAAAACTACTGCCAAACTCTGGGGTGAGAATGAGGGTATCATTCTCCCAATGTGGTTAAGACCTTTGGCCATTCAATAGCTCTTGCATTCTGAAATCACCCAAGGGACACTGGGCTAGGGATGCCGCTCAGCGGTACCGGACCTCTCCAGCCTGCTGAGGGCCTGGGTTCAGTTGCTGGCACTACAGCAAACAAATGAGGAGATTCTAAGAACACAGAAGAGGCTGTGATGACACACTGTGTGCCCGTCACCTCGGAAGGTGGGAGGGAAGCAGAGTTAAGGCAAGCTCTGTGAGTTTAAGGCTAGCTTGGGCAACAGAGTAGATTCTGATCTCAAGTCAGGCGGTGGCAGCAGCACGCGCCTGTGATCCCAGCACTCACAGGCAGAAGCAGGCGGGTCTCTGAGTTCGAGGCCAGCCTGGTCTACAGAGTGAGTTCCAAAACAGCCAGGCCTACATCGTGAGACCCTGTCTCAAAACAAAAACAGTAAGTTAAAAAAAGAATAACAGGTTTTGGGGCTTCGGCGCTGCTGAGTGGAAAACTGTCTTTCCTGAATATGTGACGTTCTGCTTTGATTCTTAGCACTGTGGGGCAGGGGGTTTGGAATGCCAATGTTTTCATTCCTCAAGCATGTCATCTTCCAGTTATTCCCACACCCTCTTTTCTTTTTTCTTTCTTTCTTCTTCTTTTATTTATTTATTTATTTATTTATTTATTTATTTATTTATTTATTTTTCAAGGCAGGGTTTCTCTGTGTAAACTTGCCTGGCCTGGAGCTCAGAGCTCCACATTGCCTCTGCCTCCTGAGTGCTGGGATTCGAGGCGTGCACTCTACCACCCGGCCACCCCCTCTTTTCTGTACACTATTCTTCCTCTGCAGGAAAGCATTACATCATAAGAGTTAAAGATTCAGCAGACTGGCTTGGTGTCACAAGCCTATGATCTCAACACTTGGAAGGCAGAGGCAGGCAGAGCTGTGAGTTCGAAGACAACCTGGCCTACAAAGTGAGTATCAAGACAGACAGAGCTACACAGAGAAACCTATCTCGAAAAACCAAGAAGACTGAGTAGGCCACATAGAGCTCCTCTTACACGGGGAATTAAGTCCTGAGCCTCAGGCATGCTAGGCAGGCGAGGTATCATGGCACCACGCCCCAGCTCCTCACCACGGCCCTGCTCCCATAAAATTGCTTTTAACAGAATGTCCAGGGAAAGCAGATTAGTGCTTCAGTGGGTGACTGTATAAACACGGTTTTCTCTGGGGGATGACAGGAAGGTTCTGGACTTAAGACAAGGTGATGGTTGTGCAATCTGTGAATACACTGAAAAAGTTTAAAATCACCTAAGTATGTACTTGCTCTATTTTTCCCTGTGGAGCTCAGACCTAGGGCCTCAGGCAAGCTAGATAAAGGCTCCCCCAATTAGACCCATCATCAGACAGCCTGTGCTTCAATAAAATGGTGATTTTATGCTAGACGGACATATTTCAACGAAAAACTTAACAAAAATACCCCACATTAATGTTCAATGCACTTACTATTTTTTTTTTTTATGTTTCGCGTGATTCTCTTGAAAAGGGAAACAGGAGTTGAAGATGTAACCCAAATTAGAATGTTTGCCCAGTGGGTGCAAAGGCCTGATTTCAACCCTAAGCACAAAACCGAAAAGGAACTCATAGTCCATGCTCCTGTCAAAGCTAAGGAGAGACCACTTCTTCCTCAGTGACAAAGAAAAAGCTCTGCAGGAAGTCCTGACACCACAGCTGCTGACATCACCGGAAACCAGTAAGGTGGACACGGGCATCAGCTGGGAATCAAAATCAAGACCAGAAAATGTTCGCTTACAAAGGAAGCAGGGTTGGGGGGCCGGGTCAGGGGTTGGGGGCCGGGTCAGAGGTTGGGGCCCAGGAGACCTTTCCTGGTTGCCCTGTCAGAGGATGAGAATGCAGCAGGGGACGTACCATGTAGCTGGCGGAGCTGCTCTGCTTGGACACGGCAGCCTGGTACTTGGCCATGCGGTCCTTAATGGAGGTTTCCGAGAGGCGCGGCCGCTCCACACTCCGCTTACCCTCGATTTTCTCCGAGGTGAGTGCAGAACACGAGAACTGACCTGGGTGGGGGTGTGAAATCACAGGCTTTGTTAGAGGAACAAAGGGTGACTGTAACCTAGTGCACAACCGTGCCTATTACAAGCACAAGAAAGGCCAGGTATGGCGGTAACACGCCTTTAATAACAGCACTGGGGAGGCTGACACAGGAGGGCCACAGATTCAAGGCCAACCCCGGCTGCAGAGTGAGGCCCTGTTTAAAAAGAGAAACAAGCAAAAAAACAAAGCCAACAGCCGAAAGAACACAAAAGAAGAAAATCAGAACTATAATTGTCTTTCATAAGGTAGTTTTAATTCACCTTCCCAATATTAAGGGAATATCTCAACATAAATGTACATTTTATATACACACACTCACACACAGGATTTACAGCGTTTTAATTCACTTATTTTTTTGTGTGGTGCTGAGGCTCAAACTCGGGGTCTTGTGCACACAAAGCCCCTGGCTGGCACTAAGGTCTAGGGTGGGCAAGCCTGGTCAGGGATTCAGGGGGCACTGCTGTCCCCCCCTCCAGATGGCTGTGGAGCACATCACCTGCCCCTCAAGGCACCCAGGGACAGATCACGTTTGCAGAGAAAGCGTGCTGGGTGTGATGCACTCCTGCTTGTATTCCCAGGGCCTAATGGTGCCTGCCTTCTTCAGAAGCACGGGTTGTGAGTGCAAATCCGCTCGCTTACCTGGACCTATTTCCAAGTCATCCTGGGAGCAGCTGTTCTCAGAGAGCCTCCTTCCACCTGCGCTGCGGCTTTGGGTCCAAAGACTCTGTCGGGAAGACAGGAAACACTGATATCAGGTCCCCATCTCTCTCATTAGGAAAATCCAGACTAGAAGCCACACACTCATGGGTGTTCACAGGTTAAAACAGGTAACTATGCACACGAAGCCTTTTGCTCTTGCCCGCCGCCCAGCTGGCTTGCACGGTCGCTGGAGGAGAGTCCTCCCGGCTCTCCTGGCAATGATGCCCCTCGAGACCGTGAGGCGCAGGCAGCACCTGCTGTTCTCCCTCGCCACCTCACTGTGGCGGCCTCCATCTCCGCTTTCTTAATGATCCCATTATCTTCCTAATTGGTTCTTTTTCCACCTCCTCATCCAGCCTTCCTGAGGCTGCCAGCATCCTAGCTGATAAAGTAATTATTCTGAAGCCTACGCCTCCTCTCAACTCCCCTCTTCACAGTTCTTCCAGAATTCCCAGTAAGACCTTGACCGCCATCGTGAGTGAGCAGACTCTGGTGACCCTCCTGGGATGCCCAGTGCCTCCCTCGCCTCCTCTCCGGGTATTCTCCGCCACATCCTTTATCCTTCAGGGAACTCAAACTGCTCTGAGGACCACGACCCAGCAGCTGAGACTCCGTGTATCCGTGTTTGTCCTTCTGTCTAGCAACAGCTATCCTTTTTCTACATACATTTAGCTGCTCCTTCCCAAAGACCGAGGGCGGCCAGCCACATCTTGTTTCAACCCTTGCTAGACCACTGTGCCGTCCTTTCGCTGGCCTGCAAGCCCGCTGGGGACCATGCCTTGCCCCTCGCTGGCCTGCAAGCCCACTGGGGGAGACCATGCCTTGGCCCTAGCACACTTCCAGGACATGTAGCTTAACCTGTTTCTTCAGTGCTGGGGATTGAACCTGGGACCTCGCACAGGCCAGGCAAGAGCTTTGTGTTGAGCTATGCTGCAGACCAGGGAGTCAAGGCAGACTCGGCAAACACGGGGGGCTACGGGAGACCCCCTCATAAAACCCAAGGCATATAACGTTTTCAATTACAGTTTCTAGGACTTGACAATCTTGCAGAGGGAATTACTGAAAGCCAGTGTGCTGAGGACATTAGAGACACTTCCCTGCAACCCACCCCCACTCCCTACTTCCTTCCAGGCTGAGGATCAAACACAGTGCCAGTGCCCCAACTTCCTGGGTAAGTGCTCTGCAGCTGAAGCTTTTTACCTGAGAAAAAAATTTTTTTTCTTTAAATCAAAGGGAGTTAGCCAGGCAAGGGCAGTTAGCCAGCTCGGGCAGACTGTGATGCTGAGCTCTGGACAATGCTAAGAGACGCAGTCACTGCCTTCCACAGGGAGAAAAGGTAGGAGCCACTCCGGCCTGTTGAGTTAGCTCCAGAGACCCTTTTCACAAAAGCACTGCCTTGCTGAGATCATTTTGGTTCCTTTGTATGTTCAGAGGTTTTTATCGTGTTTGTCTCTTATTAATAAACACTAATAAAAATAATTAAGCTTTTAAATACAGTGAGCTAACTGACTTCATAAATTTACTATGTATTTAAAACAAATAAATACTATGTATTTATTCCTTGTTAGCGCCAATTATCCTATAATAATATACTTCAAGTGAAAAACAAAATAAAGCTGAGGATGGTGACTCAAACCTGTAATCCCAGCACGGGGAGACCAAGGTAGGAGGAGTGTCATGGCTTCCGGGTGAGACCTTGCCTCATAAAACCCAAACAAATAAAGCCCTAACTCTGCCACATCATACTCGGGTCGGGCTCACTCACATCAGCTACAGCTAGATGACTTATTTGGCTCAATATTTTTGGCTCTGGGAAAGAGGAAAATGACAGTCAAGGTGGATATCAGGGTTTGGCAGGACCATCCACATTACTGGCTTTGCAGTCCGCTTGGGCCCAGCTTGATGCCAGAGGACGGGATGAAACATGTCATGGGGTCCAAGAAGGAGAACCAAAAATAAACCTTTTCCTTTATAAGCCGGCTATCAGTTCTTTGGTACAGTGAGAAAATTAACAGTGATCACTCAGGTTCCAAAAGTTCAACTCCAATGGTCAGTGTGCTATGAGATAATTAGAGAAAAAGGTCAGAACTTAGTATTTTTCAGGACTCAAACGAGGAAAACTCCTGAAAATTACAAATATATCTCAAACTAAAGGAAAATGATTTTTGCAGTCTGTCTCTTTCCCCCTACCTTTCCCCTTCCTTCCTTTCTTTACATCTATGAGGGCAGAGGACGAGACAGGGTCTCACCATATAAACCAGGCTGGCCTTGAACTTATGACTCTCGGTTATACATTCTTCTTTTTTAATGTGTGCATGTGTGAGTGCATGCATGTGCACATACACACGAATGCACACATGTTCCACAGGGTACATGTGGAGGTTGGAGGCCAACTCGCAGAATTTGGCTCTCCTGCCACTATGGGTTCCCGGGATCTGAACTCAGGACCTCTGCCCGAAAATCTCATGCTTTTACCTGCCCTGCGCCTTGCTAGCCCTAAGTACTTACTAGTTTTTTAAAGCAAGTATTTTCTCACATGAATTTTAACAGTCACATACGTGCATAGACACACTGTGATCAGGCTCTGCTCTCTTCTTTTTCTTTTTTGAGGCAGGACTCACTATGTAGCCACAACTGGCTTGGAACTCGCTATGAAGAACAGGGTGGCTTTGAACTCACAGTGTGACCCCAGAACCCCACTCTCCCTTTGTAAAGCCATCCTGGGGGTGTACACTTGCAATCCCAGTGCTGGGAAGTGGAGGCAGGCGGCTCCCTGATGCTTACTAGTCGCCACACTAGCCAGTGAGATGGCTCAGTAGATAAAAGCACTTGCACCAGGCCTAAGGATGACTTTGGCCCCCCTGCCTTCCTGACTGCCACACAGTAGTGTCGGTAAGTGTCCCCTCCCCCAGTGAATTATCTGAAAACCACAGACTAAACCACCAATAAAGCTGAAGACTGGCCCTGGAGGCCTTCTTCTGAAGCAGGGGGATTCGGCTACAGGTCCAGCGGGAAGACCTTGTCTCATAACAAAACCAAAACTCAAAACAGAACCCCCAAAACAGCAAAACCTAAACAACAAATCCTAAAGACACCCTGGGTTCCACAGGGGCTGGAGACACTTCCTGGCTGGTCAGGTGTGGGAAGCCAGGAGGTGAGGGCTAGCCTGGGGCAAACCTGGGAAGGAGGGCGTGGACTGGTTCTGAGGGGGAATGTGACCCAGTCAGCTGCAGCAGCCTCTGCTGTCACTTTCAAAGTTTCTCCTTCAGACCAGAGGTGCTAAGAACGAGGATCTCATTTCAGATTCCGTGTGAACTCCAGTTTACAAGTGATGTGAAATGCAGGGGAAAAGTAGTATTTCTCAAGGATGTCAGGGGAAAAAGCCCAAAAAGAACAAAACAAAAAGGGGTGTATGCCATGTAGTCACACACACACACACACACACACACACACATATACACTTTCACACATACACTTACATTATGTACAAACACCCATACACCATACACACTATACACACCACACATGCATATACACACATATACTCTCTCACACACACACCCACATACATATACATAAACACTTACACCACAAACATACACCCATACACCATACATACCAACACACACATATACACACACACACTCACACACACACACATACACACATACACTCAGTCACACACACACACACATATACACACACATACACTCACACAGACATAAACACACACATACACTCACACACAGACATAAACACACACACATACACACATACACTCAGTCACAGACACACACATATACACTCACACAGACATAAACACACACACATACACACATACACTCACACACACACACATACACACACACACACACATGCACACCTACACCAGATTTGTGTATCATTTCCGCCTTTTTTACTTGGACACATGGACACCGGAGGAGTGCTACTCTTTGCCAACGATCAAAAAGCCACTTCAAGGCTCTTGGGAATTTCTGAGGGCGGGGCTCACCCCACCCTACAAGCCCTCCCTCCTTGTCAGCTGACTGAGCATCAAGCCTGGGGCGAGGGTCTCCTAGATATTTCCCGTGAGCCCACCAATCGAACAGACCAACGCACAACAATAAAAGGTGAGCAGGTGAGACCTTTATCCGGGAGTCCGTAGAATAAGTTTCCTAGAAATAAGGAAAGAAAGACAGAAAGAAAGAAAGAAGGAGAGAGAAAAGAAAGAAAGGAAGAGGAATTAGGTCCTAACTGATTAACAGGGCGAGATTTCTTACCTCATCTACCCTTATCTTTAAGAACATTCTTCACTCTCTCTTTGTAGCTCACACTTGCCTGACCTCCAGGCAATCCTCCTGCCTAAGCCTGGAGATTGCTGGGGTTATAGGTATGCGTCAGCATAAGTTAAAACCAGGTGTGGCAATGTGTGTGTGTGTGTGTGTGTGTGTGTGTGTGTGTGTGTGTGTGATCCCAGTGTGAGTACAAACACAGATGTGGCAAGGTGTGAGTAATCCCAGTGTGAGCTCGGACACACTCGTGATCACTGGAGCCAGTCCAGTTGAGATCAGTGAAAGACCCGGACTCAAAAACAACAACAACACAAAAAGGTTGATGAGACAGGGTTTCTCTGTGTAGCCCTGGCTGTCCTGGACTCACTGTGCAGACCAGGCTGGCCTCAGAGATCCGCCTGCCTCTGCCGAGATTACAGGCATTCACACCGAAGCTGACTCAGTTTATGAAGAGCCCCTCACTTCCCTCCTTCACTTCCTTCTACCTTTCCATTGGGCCTTCCTCCAGACTCTGGTATCTCCCAAAGCCAAGGGTGGGGAAGCATGGGTTTTACAGAAGAATGGGATTGTGCTGACCTGTGTATAGAAATTGTTAGGAATTAATGAACTCTCAGAGCATTAAGTGATAAAAATTTTCTTCTGAACGAAATGGTTTGTTGTGTAAGAAATGTACATAAGAGGATGTGCTGGCCAGTTCACGTCAACCCGGCACAGGCTAGAGTCTTCTGAGAAAAAGGACTCTCCACTGAGAAAATGCTCTACCAGACTGACCGGGGACAGTCTGTGCTGGTCTTCTTGATGGATGGCTGATGGGGGAGGCCCAGCCCCTGGTGGGTGGGGCCATCCCCAGGCTGCTGTCCTGGCTTCCATAAGAAAGCAGCTGAGCCAGCCATGGGGAGCAAGCCAGTCAGCAGCCCCTCCATGGCCTCTGCGTGAGGAGCAATGCAGTCAGCAGCCCCTCCATGGCCTCTGTGTGGGGAGCAAGGCAGTCAGCAGCCCCTCCATGGCCTCTGTGTGGGGAGCAAGGCAGTCAGCAGCCCCTCCATGGCCTCTGCGTGAGGAGCAAGGCAGTCAGCAGCCCCTCCATGGGCTCTGCGTGAGGAGCAAGGCAGTCAGCAGCCCCTCCATGGCCTCCACCTCAGCTCCTGCTCCAGGTTCCTGCCCTGCTTGAGTTCCTGCCCTGATTCCTTTGATGATAAACTGTGATGTGGAGGTGTGAGCTGACTAAACCCTTTCCTCCCAGAGCTGCTTTTGGGGCTGGTGCTTTATCACACCGATAGACACCCCAGTGAAGACGGAGAAGCACTCACCTCCACACAGGATGGCTCAACACTTTCTGCACTTCCAAGTGTTCTATAAAAATTGTGTTAGCCTTACAATAAGAAAAAACAGAAAAAGAAAAGAAAACTGGTATTTCGTATCCAGTAAGCTAGTTCAGTAGTTAGAAATCTGGGGCTAGAGAGATGGCTGAGCAGCAAGGGCGCCTGCTGCCCTTCCAGGGGACCCGGGTCCCGGTGCCAGCAGCCACATGGCTCACAGCCATCCCTTCAGATGCATCTTCTGATGCTGCTTCTGACCTCCATGGACACCAGGCACCCATGGGTGCACATATATAACGTGTAGGCAAACATGCACACACACAAAATAAAACATAGTTGCTGGGTGGTGGTGGCCACAGGCCTTTAACCCCAGCACTTGGCAGACAGAGGCAGACATATCTATGAGTTCAAGGCCAGCCCGGTCTATAGAGTGAGTTCCAGGTCAGCCGGGGATATACAGAAAAATCTTGTCTCAAAAAAATCAACACACACACACACACAACTACCACCATCACCAAAAAACAAACAAACAAACAAAAAAAACCCACAAAAAAACAAAAGACAAGAAAACAACAAAATAGAGATATGTGTGTGGATAATGATAGCACTTATAGCATCTTCGGCTCACCCTGGTTGCTAGAGATGCCAGGGACAGGCGCTTCTGAGCACTTCCGGGGTGCACGCTGGGCACCCAGAGGCGGAGGGAGATGACCATGCCCTGCAGGGTCTGTGACACCCTACTCCAGACTGAGCCCCACTCAGGAGGCGCAGCGCTGCTCCAAGACGCTGCCGTCCTAGCCCCATAGACACGCGTGTCACGTTGCACTCTCGACACTGCGTTTCAGCATGTGTGACTGAAACGGAACTGGCTGGAAGTAGGAAGCAGCTAACTGGCATGAAACAGAGGAGGTGACTGACCTCTGGCTGGTAAGCGACAACAGCCACACGGGGCGAAAAGCCGTGAACAGTATCAGGATTCCCCAGGGGGCACCCGAACATCTAGACCTGCCCTTGTCTCCCCACAAGAGTCTGCAGGATTGCACGAAGCCATTATCGTGAAACTTCAAGAAATGTGTAGCTGCCATGAGAAATCAGTTACCATGCTCCTATGTGGTGACTAGTAACTCAGTGAAAAAAGGGGTTTAGTAGGTGTGTGAAAGCAGATGTGGTGACGGACATCAGTATTCCCTGGAGGAGGCAGGAGCAGAAAGAGCTCAAGGCCAGCCTGGCTACCTGGGACTGCTTCCAAACAAAACAAAACAAAACAACCCTGGTTTGGTTCTCAGCTCCCACAGAGAGGGTCTGGGGGATCTGACGCCCTCTTCTGGCCTCTGTGGGCATGTGCATGGTGCAGAGACACACACGCAGGCAAAGCACTCTACACAGGAAATAAATAAATCTAATAAAATACGCCCACTGCCAAGAAGGCGTGTGTAAACTGTTCCTGTGACGTGGGCTTCAGCTTGATGCTCATGCCCTCTCACAGGGCTCACTTCACTGCAGCAACACGTGTGTGCCACCACAGGCCACTGTTATGCGGAACTAAAGGAAACACCCTCAGGGTTTCTGGGATCTGGCTTATTGTCAGCCTGGGTCTCACTGTAGGCTCCAGGCTCCAGGCTGGCCTGACGTTCCTGAGCGCTGTCTTTGTAGCTGTCACTGGCCGGTTCTGAGCTACAGTTGCGGTCTTACCCTGAGAGGGATCTAGTGCCCCTCACTTCTCAGACCCAGATACTCACACAGGTAGCTTCTGACCAAAGCCTCATCTGTGTGCTAAGGACAAAACAGTGCCAGCCATAGCCACAGTCTAATTGCAAACAGACTGGTTGTTCTTCAACCCAAAATAGACAAAATCTCCTAACAGCTTGACTGAAATATTGGACTAAACAGCCAGGCACAGCGGTACATACTTTGAACCCTAACGCTAGGGAAACAGAGGCAGGAGTATCTATCTCTGTGAGCTAGAGGCCAGCTTAGTGTACGAAGTAAGGTCCAGAGCTAGCTAGGGCTTTACAATGAGACCCTCTCTCCAACACACAACTAAATACCCAAACACACATCAAAATGTAACAAAGTATGTATGTGTGTAGTGTGTGTGTGTGGTTCTAGAGACTGAGCAGCCTCACAAATGCTAGGCACACACACCGCTAAACTATAGTCTCAGCCCTGGTCAAAACTTTTTAAAGGAATTCATAATTTCCTACGTGATGCTTGTTCTGAAACAGTTTTAAAGCCAAGTGTCAAAGGACTATTTAATTTGGGAAATAATAGAGGCACACACACACACACACAGGCCTAAAAAGTTCAGGGGAATCTCAGAACCTATTCATTTTCCAGTGAGTTTAGCCACAAGGTAGGAGGACCTTCCTCTTTCCCACCCACCTCCTTCCCTTCCTTCCCCTTGCAGGGTCAGGGGAACTGCAGCTCGCTCGCCTCAGCCCCCTGAGCGCTAAGCTCGTGAGCGTGAGTCATCGTCACCATGCTTGGCTATCGGTTGCTCTTCCTATGGCGGTTGTCCCCCACCCCACCACTTTGACTATTTCTTTAAATGGGCTTGTCATGACCCATCTCTCACTAGGCATTTACGAGAAAAACTGTCTCAGAGTCTTATATATCATCAGCATTTTCGTTTGCTGCTGTCCCACTCATTTCCTACCTTGGGCCAGTTCTGACACGTGCAAGCCCTTCACACTGAATCCACAGTGTGTGCGCTGCGTGACGTCAGCCCTCCCACCCCTGGCGGGGTCTGGGAGGAGGCTTACAATGGTGCTTTGAGTCCCAGCAATGCCCCTTCCTCTCTATTTAGGATTGCTTGCATTTTTTCATTTCCATTTAAAATTCTTCTTCCCATTTAAATATTTTTTTTTTTTTAAATTAAGACCATAAAGGAGAAAAAAGGAGTTGGCAGGCCCAGGGAACTAAAAAAGTTGAGAAGGGAGTTTAAAACTGCTTTGTGGTTCCATCTCTTGCCAATTGCTTCCAGCATTAATGCAGTTAAAGCACACAGCACACACAAAAGGATTCTATCTTAAAAAAAAAAAAAAAGGCAGCTGTCCTGGGAGTTCCTGGAAGGAACCGGCAGCACCTCTCCTGACATAACCCCGGGTTCTAGGATTCCATGATGAGTTATCTATTTTCTTTATCTCAGGAGGGGTGCTTCACACCATTACTTCGCCAATACAGGGATCTGGGCCAAATATTTAGCTTAAGAAAAGACAGCTTTTCCGTGTAGTTGGAATCTTAAGTAAATGATGGCTTTGCTACCCGTCAGATCTGTTTATTTCATTATGAGGGCCCTCGTAACAAACCATTCCGTGAACAACGCCAGATACGTAGGAAAGTATGAGAGAACTGGAAAAACTGACCGGCTCTGCTGCCCTGGAGTGTGCTGGAAGGCAGGAGCATATGCAACTCATTTTCTAGTTAAGTAATTCCCTCTGGGGATTTGGTGTGCAATCCACATGAAGGATCAAATTTCATTAGCAGATGCAGGAAAATGCAACCCTGTGCATTTGCAAGTCAAAACTCCTGAAAGCTACACTGGTCCGGCTCTCAGCAGGGATTTTTCCTGGGAGAGGAGTTTGGCTGATAAAAAACATTTGTTGGGAGGCACAGATGAGCAAGAAGAGAAGGGAAGGGGCTCAGCTAGCCCTGAGACACTGCGCCTCAGTCTCAGTGCTCAGCTCTGGCCTGAGTGCTCAGTCTGCAGCTGTGTCCGAGCCATAGTGAGTCCAGTAGCCATTTCACCCCCAGGCTATAAACGACAAAAGACACAGGAAGACAAATTAAAAGGGTAAGTGTGTGGGAGCACACGGTCCCATCAGTGTCCAGCTCTTTTCATTTTCAGTTTTTAGGTGATGAGCCACATCCCAGAATGAGCTAGACTTGACATGAGATGGGGGGGGGGGGCGTTCACATCTCAGGAACCGTGGAAACAGTTCATTTGAGGCTTTTGCTAACGAAACTCGAATCAAAAGACACACTGACCACACATTCTACTCTGTCCAGCTGACCAGGCTCAGAAAAGCAGACTCTGTCGCTACGGGTTTCCAGGAGTGAATTCCACACCCTCCCGGCTCTTACCTTGGCTGGAGCGTGTTCACCTTTCTCAAACATCATCTTCAGTCTGGTCAGTGGAACACTGTATTTCTCTATTTTGCCTGAAGCTTCCGTGTTTTCACTTATCTCAGCTTTCTCCACTTCATGCCTGGAATCTCCCAGACAATTTTCCATTTTCCGACTTTCTGTGGCTTTCCGATCCTGGCTGTCCTCTGAGCAGGAATACGGATACTGAAGGGTGGCTTCCGGATAAGACCCAAGGCTAGGCTTGGGCTGGGTTTGCTCTTCCTGGTCAGCTCTGGCTCCAGAAGAAGCGCTGTGGGTCCCCTCGGCAGGGGGGTGATCTGGCGTGAGGCCCCCCTCTCTGCTGATGCCCGGCAATGTGTCTGTGTGGGGCTCTGCTCCGGCCACGGGGCTCTCCCACTTCTTCCTCAGAACTGACAGGGCCCCTCTTCTAAAGTGCTGGGGGAGGTTTTCGGTGTTCTAGGAGAACGAGAAGTAAGTACCAGTTATAACTTGCCTGCAACAGCCAAACACGCGTCTTTGTAAAATGAAAGTTGAGACTCCAAGCCGCGCCTGGCGCACGGCTGGCTCACAGCTGCAAACAGTTGCTGCCCGGCCGCAGGGCTGGAGCATCCAGCCAGGGCCCGGAGAGGGGAAGAGGGAAAAAGCTGGGAGCTGAAGCAGGAAGTGATAAAACAGGATAGCCTTATAAGGACAAAGTGAGCAGTGTGGACAGCCTGGATCTCCTGTACTTACATTGGAAAGGAGAGGGTTTTTTTTTTTTTCCTCCCAAGACTCACCCGGAAAGCAAGAAGAAAAAGCAGAGTGCTAGGTACCTTCAACCTTGTAACTAACTACACTTGAATAAAAGTTCACCTAGATATGCCACAAAGTATAAGAGTATCCATGCTAGGAATTTTTTCCTTACAAAAAACAAGACAAAGATTTGGTACCTATGCAATTCCAATTATGGTTATGGAGATTAATGTCAAGGACTTGCCCTCTCTATAAAGTGTATAGAGTTACCATTTTTGCATGGGTGGTATTACTGTGCAGCTGACAGAACTTACACGCACAAAAACATGTTTTTCCTGGGTTGACAGGGACCCTGTGCATGGCTGGCAAATGCTCTACCACTGAGCAGCAATCCCAGCCCTCAGATTTTATTTCTGCATAATAATCTAATCTTTCCTCCATTCCCCTCTCTGTTATTTATTTATATCTAATTTGTAGCCATCTTGGAAAATTCATCATTTTGCAGATCCTCTGGCTGAGAAACACACGGGCCTCATAAGAAAAGAGAGCCACCACTCACTCTGATACTCACAGGACACATATTTACATGCACACCGAAGAGGGTCAAAAATGATAAAGCAGAGCCGGGCATGATGGTGCACACCTGCAATCCCAGCACTTGGGAAGGCTGAGGCAGGAGGATCTCTGCGAGTTCGAGGCCAGTCTGGTCAGCCACGGAGACACAGAGAAATCCTGTCTCGAAAGACAAAACAATAAGAAGTGATACAACAGATTGAAAACAACCTGCAAACTGTCGTGCTGCTGTAGAATAACAGTGGAAAACATGTCTGCTGAGGTAAAATTAAGCATCCTTTGCCTTGAAAGTCCTAAGCGAACCAACCGCCTCCAGCCGCCAGTACCTTCCTACTTTCATTCCTGCTCTCTGAGTCCTCAGGATCTCAACAGGAAAGAGAGGGCAGACCTCGGAGGACCGGAGGACCTCAGGGAATTAGCAGGATTAGCAGCTAGCTATATTGGGAATTAGGTCTCTCACTCATACTCTCCTAAACACGGTGACAGTCACTTCAGCGAGGCGCAGTGAGGCGTGGGTAGCCAGGGTTACAGAAGAACCACTGGCTAGAGGCTGCACACCCAGACAGAGGCAAAAGGAACACAAAAGGCTCCTGCCAGGCGTGACGGCACCAATCCCAGTTTCCCAGTTACGTGTGTCGGGAGGTAGCAGCTGGGGAATTGCTTGAGCCCCCGGTGTTTCAGACTCACTTGCACAACACAGGTGAGTCAAAAAAGAGGAACAAACGAGAGACGTCCCCCAAAGCTACAGCAGCCAGCAGAGCTATGACCTCCTGCCACAGACTGGATGAATCACCCAGGGCTCTGCCTTCGCCTGCCCTGGCTGGCCTGCACGGGAGCCCTGAGAGGCAGAGCCACGGCTGCTTCAGTGCCCCAACCCCACTCCTCTCAGACACACCCCACGGATCACTGTATTTTTACTGACTTAGAAAGATGCTTTTCAATTAAAAAAAAAAAAAAAAAAAAAAAAAAAAAAAAGCAAATTATAGGTCAGGAAGATCTCATTTTACATTATGAGTGAATATAATTATGAGCACAGAAAAGCGGTCCAGGAATCATTAAGATGTTTACAGCTTATTTATTTATGTGCACGCATGTTTGTGTGTGCGCGTGCACACATGTCTTCATGTGTGGAGGCCAGAAGACAGCCTCAAGTGTCACTCCTCAGGTACTACCTAACTTTTTTCTAAAGATGTCTCTCTTTCCCCTGGAACTCAGTCAGTAAGCTTAGACACTGGCTAGACCCCGAGCCCCGGGAATTCTCCTATCCCCAGCCTTCCTAGAGACGAGACTGCAAGTGAGTGCTCCCACGGCCAGTTGCTTTTTTAAATATAAATTCTGGGGATCAAACTCAGATGCCCACGCCTGCAAGGCCAGCCCTTTACTGAGCTCTCTCCCTAAAGAACGACTTACAGCATGTATGCTTTCATTTTCTAATAAGTACATGTTTATAATAACAAGTGTGAGAACAAAGCCAAAGTGAGAACTAAATAAAGATGCTGTTCCCGTTAGCAGAGTGAAACTCTCCTCTCTGTTAGGAGGAACAGGCCCACAGGGGGTTGGCTGGTGGAGGACTAGAAGTGTCCCAGACGTGGCTGAACGGAAGACATCCTTTAGAGAGCGCCTTCAGGGGGCGTGCGAATCCTCCTTTATTCAAAACTGCTACATCTCTGCTGCGTCTGTCACCTGCATTCTGACCCCACACCCTGAAATAGCTACTAGCAGCATAAAGCATATTGTTTTTCCAGTCCTAACTGTATCGTGGTTTTTCCTTTTTGGTGGTGGGTAAGTGCATAAAGATATATCTGATAGTCAGAGGGTGAGATCCAATGCAAGGCTCTGCATCTTTGGAATGGTTATTCTGTCTGTGTAGCATTTTATTGACACCCACAGACTTTGGGGCTGGTTAATTTCAGTGCTTGTTATTTTTTTTATTGGCAAATTTTTCAGAAATAAATTTAATTAAGCAAAAAGGAGCTCCTGCTAGGGAAGGAAGAGAAGGACTGTAATCCCAGCACTCTGGAGGCTGGGGCAGGGGGACCACAAGTTTTTAGCTAGCATGTGAGACTATATCTCAAAAAACAGAAACAAAAACAAACCAGAAAGCCGAGCATAGCGACACACACGTGTGAAGCTAGTGCCAGGAGGGCAGGACAGGGAGGTGCTTGGGGCTTGCTGGCCAGCCAGGCTAGCCTAGCTGGTGGGCGCCAGGCCAGGCATGGAGATGCTACCTCAAAACACCAAGTGTGTGGTGCCTCAGGAGGAGCAACACCTAAGGTTGCTCTCCCTTCCACACGCATGTACATGTGTACCCACATACAAACATACATGCACACACACATGCTCACACACACCCCAATCAGAACACATAAAAGAGGATGGGCTCTTAGAGGTGCAGCTTCGAGAGCGTTGAGGTGGGAGACAAAGGGGAAGCACGAGGCGGTGAGGCGTGACACGGTGAAAGACCCCACGCCCTGAAGTGCCCCTGGGAGAGCCACCCAGGCCACGGCAATCCTCCACCCACGTCTTTAGGACTAGAGACGAGCCAAGACAGGGAAGAGAAGAACTACAGAACGGAAAGAACAGATGAAGCCAAAAATGAAAGAACGTTGGATGGAGAGGCCCGCGGTTACCGTGGGGTAATTGTTTACATAGATGACCTGCTTCTTTTCCTGCTCTGTATTCTTCATATAACAATTCACATGTGGGATCTGCATAATCTTACCCCATCTAACCAATCAAATTTGGACACGTTTTCCAGTTTCTATAAACTGTTATAGAGGGCTACTGTGCCCTTTATCTGTGAGCCTCATTGATATATGTAGTATAGCATTTGACATCGGTAGGCTTCCGCTAAGTGGTGGTAGCATTATCAAATGGGTACTGCCAGGCTTGATGGCACAGGCCTGTAACCCCAGCTGCAAAGGAGCCTGACACAAGACGGTTACAAGTTGGGCTACAGAGTGACTTCAAGGCGAGTCTGGGTAACTCGAAAGAAAAGCAAATAAATAAGATAAAGGAATGATGCCAGAAGAGGAACCAGGCACAATGGTTGCATGCCAGTGATTGGAAGGTTGAAGCAAGAGTCTGTGCTATGGAGCAAGACCCTGTCTGTGGACAGTTCAAAACAAAGGCAGCCATGACCAGAGAGCAAGTCTCTATGCTGACTAACAGGAGGGTGTGACTGCTCCTCGGGGGCTGATGTTGGGAGAACACAGCCCGGGCATCTGGAAGATTCCAGACCGAACATGCCCAGCAAACGGAACAGGGTCGTGTAAGGAGAGGGGGAAGGAGAGAGAGGAGAGACAGGAGCCAGGAGGCAAGAGGAGGAGGGAGTCAAGAGTGGAGGCCAAGAGAGCAGTGCAGCCGATTGGCTGGGTCATATAGGAATCAGACAGGGTTGGGGACCGGGGATCGAGCCCAGCTCCTGGCTGGACAGCTCAGGGTAGAAGTGGGGTACACCAGGTACCAGCAATTTGGAGACTGGCAGAAAGCGTCTACTCTGAGACGGAACATGTGCCAAAGTGGGGGTTGCACACACAGATGGCACGGAGGGGAGAAATCCCCAGGCTGACAGGTGCCAGAAAAGCAGGAGCCAGAATCTGGATGCATGGCTGTGTACATGGCTGGGTGCACGTGGCTGGGGGTACGGAGATGGGTGCGCATGGCCGGGGTGCATGGCACACATCTCAGGAAGGCACAGTGAGAAGACAGGAAGATATAAAAGAACCACTTCTCTGTCATCCTGCTGTTTCCACTGCCCCCTCTCCGTCTCCTCCTTCCAACCTTTAAACCATGCACCTCATACAAGTGCCACTGAATGGGTTTTTTTTTGGGGGGGTGAGGCAGGGTCTCTCTGTAGCCTGGCTGTCCTGGAACTTACTTTGTAGACCAGGCTGGCCTTGAACTCACAAAGATCTGCCTGCCTCTGCCTTCCAATTACTGGAATTAAAGGTGTGCATAACCATGCCGAGCAGGTCACGATTTCTTTTCTAGATCATGACAATTGTTTCTTTTCAGACAGGCTCAACACATAGCCCAGGCTAGCCTTGAACTCACTCTGCAGCTCAGAATAACCCTGAATTTCAGATTCCCCAGTTGGGCACTTCCACACCTGGTTTTCTCTGCACTGGGACCAAACCCAGGGCTTCACAGAGCTAGATGAGCCCTTGGCCACCTGGGCTCCGTTTCCAGCCCAGCAGTGTCCTTCGCTCCTCTTTGCTCCTCAGCAGCGTAAGCTGGGTCACATCAGTCCTCTGCACATTCCCCTGAAGTCCTCTCTCACGTCAGAGCAAGAGCCCCAGTCTCCCCATGGATCCTGCAGAACTTCCTCTTTCTAATCCTCAAGTACACCAACTCCGCTTTCCCCGGATAACTGCATACGACGCTCTTTCTGCCTGATCTTTCCTCTCCTTGGCACTGACCTCAAATCTGGGTTACCTAACAGGTTCCAGAAGAGAGGCCACACCCCAATTCCCTCTGCAGCCCCTTGAGCCAACAGTCTCTACCTGGCTTTTTTTTGTCATTATTTCCTCCACTAGAATGAACGTTCCTGAGAAGATGTAGTCCAGAGTTTTGGAGTCTACGGTTTAGCACCTAGTAGGTGCCCTACAAAAAACTCGTTAATGAAACAAGTAAAAGGAAAAACAGAGGAAGTAGAGAAACAGGCAGGAAAGAAAAGGGAAGAGCAACCGGCTGCTGGGTGGATCATGTTGCCTTTTCTCTTGTTCTGTTTTTGTTTTGACAGGGTTTGTTTTTTTAATTAAAAATTTTTCATCATTATTTTATTTATCGACAGGCTTTTACACTGCAGGCAAGGCTGGTCTAGAACTCATCACGTAACTCAGGTAGGCCTCAAACTAGCAGCAATCCTCCTGCTTCCGATTCCCAGGTGCTAGGATTACTGGCACGAATCACCACAATCAAATGCTTTTCTCTATTCATGTACAGGGGAGCTCAGCTTTCAAACCCCAGGAAGATTTAGCTGGATACCCAGTTATTACTGCTCTCCAGAGAGAGCAAAGCCACAGGGAACGGTCCCAAGGGGCCTCTCTAGCCCATGAGTTCAGAGTCAGCCTGGGCACACAGAGAGTCAGAGCAGGAGAGTAGAGGACAGGCTTGCAGAGCGGGGAGAGAAGACAGGCTGGCATGCAGCTCAACGGACCTGGCCCCTGCGGGACTTGCTAACTAGACGGGGTCAGGCTCAAGCAGGGAATCCAGCCGAGGGCACAGCTGCCTCGTCCTTTTGAACGAACACCCCTCCGTGTGTGGAAAGGGGGGGGCACCAGCTCTCCTCTCAGCTGCTCTCATTTGGTCATTTTACTAACTTAGAAAGCACTTGGCCTTTTATCCTTTCCTCAGTACTAGAAAAAAAAAAGGGGGCAGCTGTTTCAAAAGTAAAACACTGAAAATAGGATTCCCTGAACCCAAGCCAACGTCTCCCAGCAAATGGCTTGCACACCAGACACGCTGGCACAAATGCCCAGCTCAGCTGACATGGCGCCCAAGCCACACACAGGGGCAGGTGGCCTGGCCACACAGACCGCTTAAGTTCCACCTGCCCTGGGGCTGCTGAGTACTTACATTTTTCTTCTTTTCCATGTTTGCCTCTTCAGCTGCTTTCTGGTACCTTCAGAGAAGGGAGAAAAAAAAAAGATATCTTCAAATTAAACTTTACTTTTACTCTCTCCGTTTTTAGAACACCATTTTGCACACCTGTTTCTGCGTGCATTTGTCTTCAATGCTCTCGGCAAAGGCAGGGAATCAGAGCAGCTCCACTCTTCATGGGGCCTTCGGGACAGTCACATGCTCTGACATGACAGGTGATTCATGAGGATGAGGTCGAATGTGAGAAACAACTGCGCAGGGCAAGGGGCTGCAGATGGAGGTCAGCAGGCCGGGTGTGTGTGCCTCACCCACAAAGCTCTGGACTCCATCCCCAGCACTGTACAAACTGGATGTAAACTGGATGTCAAGACAGGAGAGTCAGGGGTTCAAGGTCATCCTCAGATACTTTATGAGTTTAGGTCCAACCTGTACTACATGAGATCTGTCTCAAAACCAAACCAGATCAGGGGCTGGAGAGATGGCTCAGAGGTTAAGAGCACTGGCTGCTCTTCCAGAGGTGCTGAGTTCAATTCCCAGTAACCACATGGTGGCTCATAACCATCTATACTAGGATCTGAAGCCCTCTTCTGGCCTGCAGGTGTACATGGCAGGCTACTGTCTATATGATAAATAAATCTAAAACAACAAACCAAACAAACAAAACCAAAAAAACCCTTTGGAATTAGTTAACTAAAAACGGGGTTCCTTGAACTCTAATGCACAGACCCTCACACAGAGTGACATTTCTGAAATCTGAGCTGCGCTTGGCCCATGTCTATGATGTAGTCCCACTGTCGGCAATGCCTGAACTTCGGCCAAGCTAAGAAACGGATATGAAAGACACAGTCACCCAGCTTGCTTACACAGACTTGATGGTGTGGGGCTTTCACCTCTTCATCTGGGGGGATGTATGCATGTGGGCCGCGGTGCGCGTCTCCACGAGAGCGAGCACTGAGGCCACGAAAGGACACTGCATGTCTTCATCTATTGCTTTCTGCCTTCTCCCTCGGAAAAGGTCCCTCCCTGAACGCGGAGTCAGAGAGCCAGGGACAGTCCCTTCTCTGCTCCTCCCTGCTCTGGGGTTACAGGTATATGGGGTCATGACTGTTTTTATTGTTTGTTTGTTTGGTTGGTTGGTTGGTTGGTTTGATTTTTTGAGACGGGGTCTCTTTATGTAGTCCTGGCTGGCCCAGAACTCTATATGTAGACCAGGCTGGCCTCCAACTCACAGAGCTCCACCTGCCTCTACCTCCCTGAGTGCTCGGATTAAAGGTATGTGCCACTGCGCCTGGCTCCCTTCTTCTTTATAAAAATAGAAATTAACTGTAGACCCAGGTTGGCTTTGATTTTTGACTCATTCCTGCCTCAGCCTTCCCAGTAGAACAGGTACGTACCCACCAAATCCAGCTAAGACATTGACGTCTTAGATATGATATCAAAAGATCAAGCAGCTAAATAAAAATAGTTGAATTGGATTTCAACAAAATTAAAGACTTGTGTGTACCAGAGAACAGTATCATAGAGTCAAAGGTTCCCATAGAATGGAAGATAACATTTGGAACTCACATGCCTAACAAGGGATTAATATCCAGATTATACAATAAAAAACAAAACAAAACACAAAATGAATTCTGTACTCTGTATTAATTTCAGAGAGAAATTTAAAACAGTCGAGGTTTTCATTCAGGAAATAAGTATTTCCAGGCATTGCAGAAGCTGAGGGAGAAGGACTGGGGGTTAAAGGCAGCTTTTAAAAAAGGTTGAGAGGCTGGAGAGATGCTCAGAGCACTGGCTTCAGCGTCTGCCCCAGACGATCTGATGGCCCCTTCTGGCCTCCTAAGGCTACTTCATGCACATGGTACACAGACGCACATGCGGGCAAAACACGAGGGATAGAGGGAGAGAGAGAGAAGAAAGAGGGGTGAGTGTGTATATAGCCTGCCTTACACACACAGAGTCTGAGTTTAATTCCTGGTACCAGAAAAAGAAGAGAGGAAAAGGGGGAGGAAGGAAGTGAAGGGAGAGGAAGGGAAGCAAAAGAAACAGTTCCTGGTGTCCACTATGTCCCAAACACCAGGGGAAAACGTAAAAGAAGAAAACAACTGCATGTGATAGCACAAATCTTTATCCCCAGCACTCGGGAGGCCAAGGCAGGGAAGCAAATCCAGGCCCTCCCGCTTACCAAGCAAGCTGCCTACAACTAAGCTTAATCTCCAGCCTGTAGGAAGACTGTCTTGAGTTCAAAGCCAGCGTGGGTTATGTGAGGCCCTCTCTAAGATATGGGGAGGGGGAGAGGAGGAACAGAGAGATAGAAGACAGAAAGGAAGGAAGAAAGAAAAAACGAAGACAGACAGAAAGAAAAGAGCCAACGCTGACACAATTCCTGTTTCAGACACCCTGCAATTCAACACAGAAGCACCCCGAGCTGGGTCGGCTAAAGGCGCAGTTGGTAAAGGTGCCCGCTGCCAAGCCTGACACATTCAGTCTCCAGGTTTCACATGGGAAAAGAAGACAGGCTCCTCCCAAAGGGTGTCCTCTGACCTCCGTGTGTATGCTGCGACATGTGCACCTTGGAAAACATCCCCGTGGGTACACACTCATGCGTCATCAATCAGTGTGGTAAAGAACCTTCTATAAAATAATTTCAACAAAGCCATACAGGGTTGTAGTGTGGCTCCTGCTTAGCCCTTGTAAATGCCTGGATTTGATCTCTGAGACAAAAAAAAAGAAAGAACTCTAAACAATACATACACCTACAGTACTGAGTCCATCAGAGAAAAAGAACCGACTGTTAATGAACAGCTCAGCATGTAGGCAGCGCCGTCCTCCTGCCCAGTACTCAACAAACCTGGAAAAAGAAAACAACTTAATAAAGAGCCAGACTAGGGCTGAGAGTAAAGCTCAGGCAGAAAGCTTGCCTAACCCCGCACAAAGCCCAGGGTTGTGTGGTGCCAGGGCACCATGAGCCAAAGCTGATGCCACACGCTTGTGACTCCAGCCCTGGGGAGGTGGAGGCAGGAGGGGCAGAAGTTCAAGGTCATCCTTGGCTATAGAATGAGCTAGAGGCCAGCCTGGGCTATATGAGACCCTGCCTAAACCAAAATGAATCAAAATGGAGGCTTCCAGGATGGAGGCACACTCCTTTGATCCCGGCACTCAGGGAGACAGAGGCAGGCGGTCTCCATTAGAGTGAGGCCACCCTGGTCTATGGTGGGAGTTCCAGGGGATCCGACTCCCTCACACATGCAGGCAAAGCACCAATGTACAGAAAATAAAGATAAATAAATTAAAAAATCCAAAATGAACAAAGTGAGCTCACGACAAACCTTAACTCACTTCCAGGTGATCCGACGCCTGTTCCTGGCTTTCCAGGCAGGCACATGGTACACACACATGGCACACACACATACATGCAGGCAAAATGTAAAGTAAAAAATAACTCAATCTTAAAGTGTTCTGGCATGTAGAGAACAGCCTGGTGGGGCCTGGAAGTGTGGGCAGCACTGCTGGCCTGCCCAGGGTGGCAGCACTGCAGGAGAATGGTGGACGGACTTGCAGTTCAGAGATGTAGCCAACAGCTGCCAAGGAAAGGCGGGAGAGGAGCAGGAAAGCCAGCCACGAGTGCGTCTCAAAGCCGGGTGTTGGTGGCACACAGCCTTAAGCCTGGCACTCCGGAGGCAAAGGCAGATGGGTCTCTGAGTTCCAGGACAGCCACGGCTACACAGTGAGACCCTGTCTAAACAAAACAAGCAAGCAAACAAACAAAAAACCTAGTCTCGGGTTTCTAAAATAAATCAATGGAAATAACATTTGCTGTGAGGGGAATTCTGAAGGGAGCAACTCTGGGAACTGCGCTGGGTAATTCTGTCAACTTGACACAAGCTAGCGTTATCTGAGAGAAGGGACCCGAAATTGAGAAAATGCAAGATCAGGCTGTAGGCAGCCTGTAGAGCATTTTCTTAATTAGTGACTGATGGGGGAGGGCCCAGCTCATTGTGAGTGGTGCCATCCCTGGGCTGGTGGTCCCGGGTGCTATAAGAAAGCAGGCTGAGCCAGCCATGAGGAGCAAGCCAGTAAGCAGTCCCCTCCACAGCCTCTGTGTGAGCTCCTGCCTCCAGGTTCCTGCCCTGTTTCAATTGCCACCCTGACTCCTTCAGTGATGAACAGTGATGTGGAACTGTAAGCTGATAAACCCTTTCCTCCCCAAGCTGCTTTGGTCATGTTGTTCCGGCCCAGCACTGATAACTCTAAGTCGGAGAGAAATCACGAAAAATCAAGCGTTCACTGTCAGCCGTGTTGAGAGTCCAGTGGTGGCTGCTGTAATTATTATATTTAATATGTGTTTGTACATCTTGCTCATCCAGGAGGGAGCAATTAGACAGAGACATCTGAGCTCAGGAGAGACTCAACAGCTAGCCACCAACATGGAGGCCTTGGTCACCCACACAGGGCCATCTGAGGACTGACATATGCAGAGTGGATAATGCAAGAAGATACCCAGAGCTCAGTGCTGGCAACTTAACCCTTAGCAGTTCAAAGAGGACGAAGTTAGGAGAATGGCAAGGAACAGACAGATGCAGGAAAACCAGGAGACTGACAGGGGCGCCCAGGGAAGAATTATCTCCTCAACCTAGCAACACAGATGTCGGCATCAATCTTGGCAGTTGTCTTCCATGATAAACAGAACTCAGTCTTGGCACCATGACCACTGCTACCACCCCCTCCTCCCACGGCTGCTCCTATTTTCCTTTTGTTGAGACAAGGTCTCACATAGCCCAGGCTTGAAATGTGGCATGTACTGGAGGCTGGTCTTCAATCCTGATCCTCCCGCCGTCATCACAAGTGCTAGGGTTACAGGCACAAACCGTCAACTTCAACCTCAGCTATTTAATGGTCATTTAAGTTATTTCCGATTTTTCACCACTGAAAACAGTGCTTTTGGTGAATGTCTCTGTATATTTGTTTCTCCAACTTAACCAATATGACTTAAGAGACTGTTTTAAGTAGGAATTGAGAAACACAGTGGACTGTAGTTAAACTGCAACTTAGACGGGGCCTTGAACTTGTGTTTCCACACCCTGTGAACAATCATCTACTGTTTATTACAGCAATAATACAGTACAGAGAGCCAGACGCAATCAGCGCACGGGCTTGGAGTTAGTAAGTTGTTCTTACATTGGGCTTGGTTGAACAAATATTCGGAGGTTCCCCGCCCTTCAGATCTTAACATGCCAAATACTGTGGTTGGTGGCTTTGGTTTCGTTTTGTGAAATAGGGTTTCCCGGCCTTGAGCATGCTATGTAGGTCAGGCTGCCCCACTCCTGTGTCCACCCCCGACTGCTGGGTGTACACCACCAGGCCTCATCTTCGTCTTTTAAATCATTTATGCTGCCTGGTGTCCAAGGAGACCAGAATCAGCATCAGATCCCCCTGGACTGGAGTTACAGATGGCTGTGAGCTGCCAGGGGGTGCTGGAAATAGACCCGAGTCCTCTAGAAGAGCAGCCAGTGCTCCTAACCAGTGAGCTGCCTCCCCATAGCCCTCTCCTTGAGGTGGGCTTTCTCTGTTACTTCAGCTAGCCTCCTCCTTCTGGCTTCTGAGAACATTCCGCCATGAAGGCTGGCAAAGCTCAACACACCCAACCCTCCTGCCCTGGCCAGAGTTAAACCTATGGCCTGAACCTGTGCGGGGCAAGTGCTCTACCACTAGGCTTTCTTACCATCTCTGAAGTGTAACACCAGAATTCAGGCCTCACACTTCCTCTGGAAAAGTGGGGGAGGGCCCTTTGAAAACTCAAAGGATTAAAAAAGGATTTTCAATGACATTTCTCTAAACAAGCATAGCACTTGATACAATCCCAGCACTCAGGAGGATGTGTGTTCCAGGACAGCCTGGGCTACCTTTTAAACCCTGCTCACAAAAAGCCCCCAAATCCCTAACCTCCCATCCCTCCTCCCTTCTCACACACCCTGGGCTCTCCTACCCCTCACATATGGAATCTCGCAACTGTTCGTTGATGCACAGCTGTGGGGCAGGCAGCTGACAGAGGATACTAAAATTATCTGGGGAGCCATAACAGTACCTCACGTAATTCTAAGGCCAGAAAACAGAGTTCCTGAGCCATGACTCTTGTTTGTATGCGTTCAAATAGAGCAAAGGGAACTCTGAACCGAAAGAAGAGAACCTGGGAACTCCCAAAGTTTAGGCAACATATTTTCTCCGGAAACAATTTTACCATGAAAATGTTAAAGAGAAGCAAAAGAGGAAGTCACCTGAGGAGCGGTCTGAAAGCCCTTTTCATTGCTATCATTAAACAAGGACACACACACACACAGAACACACACACACACACACACACACACACACACACACACACACACACACACACTGTACCCTCTTTCTCACAGGCATTCAGAAGTGAAGGTGTGCTGGATCAGTAGGGACCATGAAAAGGTGAGGACACACAGGGTGGGGGCTGCGTGTCAGTGCACTGGGCTGATCAGGCTCACATCTTGCCAGTGACCTTTAGTCAGGGCTGCTGAGCCCTCAAGTTCCTTATCTGCCGAGCGGGACAAAGGTTAGGCAGGTGTGGTTTCACACTCTCATCAGCAGGACCCTCCTTCCAGTGCTGTCCTACGGGGAACCTAAAATATGAAAAGACTTCAGTGTAGGGCTCCAGCTCAGCCCTTAAATCTCTCCCGAACTGGCTCCGGAACCTCTTCTGAAGACCTCGGGGAAGACCGCTGAAAAAGAACAGGGCTAGATTCCCTTTAACTTCCAAAACACGGAGTCAAACAGGAAACTTGGGCAAAGAAAGCAAACTCAGCCAGCTCAGCTAAACCTTATCAAGAAAGGTATCACATGATGCTGAGGTCAGGGGGAAGGGAACCAAAGCTGGCTCTCCAAACTGCCCATTAGGAGCCTTCTTATGCCAGGGTCAATGATTTATAAAGCAGGGTTTTGTAAATTTATAATTTTATATACAATGAAAATTATGGCTGTGAGCTGCCATGTGGTGGCTGGGAATTGAACTCAGGACCTTTGAAAGAACAGCCAGTGCTCTTAATTGCTGAACCATCTCTCCAGCCCCCTCATTGCTGATTCTAACTCCAGTTCCAGGGGATCTGACACCCTCTCTGGCCTGTTTGGGTACCAGGCACACATGTGGTGCACATGAATGCAAGCAAAACACCCATAGATATAATTGGGTTTTTTTTGTTTGTTTGTTTTGTTTTGTTTTGTTTTGTTGAGAGGTATATGTAGCCCTGGTTGTTCTGGAACCCACTAAGCAGAACAGGCTAGCTAGCCTCAAACTCATACAGCTACTCCTGCCTGTGCCTCCCAAGTGTTGGGATTAAAAGCATGCCCCACTGTGCTCTGTTCTAACTTTACTTATTGATTTTACAGTAGATCTTTGAATAAGTACACAAGCAGTACTGTAGCCATCATTAGGAATGCATCGTGGGTGAACTCTAAAGTACTTAAGCAATGTTTCCATCTACCGTGAAACCTGGGAAGGAAATCCAGTCTGAGTCCTTCATTTTACTGCCTTAGGTAGGTAGCACTGCCTGTCCCACTTCCGGATTTTATCATTAATAATACTATTGGTGTGTGAACGCATGTGTGTGTGTGAGCTCAGAGAGGCTAAAGAGGGCACAGTGTCCTCTGGAGCTATAGTCAGAGGTTGTTGTGTCACCTGATGTGGGAACAAATCTCCCGTCCTCTGGGAAAGCAGTCTGCACTCCCAACCTCCTCGCCACCTCTCCAGCCCTGGCTGTCCCGTTTCCATGCCTTTATTTTCTGCTCCCCTTCTGTCCCCACAGTGCTCCCAACCCACCAAATCAACTCCATTCATCTCTCAAAACCAGTTCAACGTGTTAAGACAAATGCCCCAGGGAGGAAAAAACGCTAAACAGAAAGACAACTCAAATGTTCACCCGAGCAGGGTTTCTCAACTACAAAACAGGGACGAAGATACTCTCGCACCAGTTTTGTGAGGGCTGGAAGTGCTGAACGTTTATACCAGGAGTCTAGCAGCTGGGGGCTTAGGTCTGTGGAAAAGTGCGCGCTTGGCTCACACCAGACATTGGGTTCAAACCCCAGACTTCCCACCCACACACACACAGAGGGCCGTGACAAGAGGCAAGAGCTTGGAGAGGGTTCCCGGCTAGAGATACGCTCCTTGCCAGGGAGACCCCATTGTCACTATACAGGAGGAGGTGCATGAGGGCCGAGCTCGGCCTGCAGGAAGAGGCACCTCACGCAGCAGGGACAAAGGACAGAGGACTCAGCCTCACAGCCTGAGGCGCTGAGTCAGCCTTCCCAATCAGCTAGCCCCAGACCCCCAGTCAAGGCAAGCTCCCTGACCCGAATGCCGGCCTGCGACAGCAAGCAAATACTAACTTCAGGTTCTAATGGATCCACTTCGCCGAATACTTGCATACTTTCTCTCCTATGCCCCTGTACTCAGGTTTTCATTTTCAAAATGGAATCCCACCAGATTAAATAAAGGGTTTTTTGTTTGTTTGTTTGTTTGTTTGTTTTGTTTTGTTTTGTTTTCAAGTCAGGGTTTCTCTGTATAGCCTTGGCTGTCCTGGACTCCCTTTGTAGACCAGGCTGGCCCCGAACCCACAGAGACCGGTCTGCCTCTGCCTAAATGCTCAAAAACAAACAGCAGAGGGGAGCGAGTGTCACAGAAGTGAGGGACCATGTTGGTTGGTCACAGGGCAGTCCTGGTGAGGTTCAGGCTTGGAGCCTGTGGGAACAGGGGAATGCAGCAAGCGGCAGCAGAGGCTCTAGAGGGCGCTTTGCCAACTTGTCCTTTCTGAGAAGGATTTCGGGTAACAGTAGCTGGCAGCTGGAGGCGGGGCGCAGAGACATGAGAAGTAGAGAAGATGGAGAAATTTTAAAGTGTGAGGTGACGTGAACCAAAGACTCACTGGTGCCAGCGGCAACTAGAAACATGGAGAACCTTACTGGTTTTTCTCCTGCCTCTTTTTTACCTTTTTTTTTTTTTTGGTTGTCAAAACATCTACATTTAGAGGAGGAAAAGATTAGTATATTACATAAGGAAAATACGCCTTACCTAAAATGACCGAGACACGCACACACAGTGGGGAATAGCAAAAAGACCATGCTGCAAGCTAGTGAGCGCACTGAAGGCAGGAGTGCGGCTTGGAGCCTGGCGTGCCGCTCACTGCAGCGGGGTGAGGGCTAGCAGGGCTAGGGGCTCGGTGAGAGCAGGCCTGGGGACTTGAGAACAGACGGGGCAAACCACAGGCTGGAACCGGTGATGAAGGAGAGCGGCCGCTGGGACTCCTGACCCCAGGTATTTCAGGAACACGTGTGCAGAAGGAGCAGGCAGCCACTACCCAGGCTCAGAACTCACATTGTGAGGAAGCCAAGGGTAGTCAACTGCAGGGTCCTGAGGATGAGGATGGGTAAGAACACAGAGCAGTTTCTCTGCAGAGGCGGGGGTTTCCAAGGCCCATTAATCATTATCTCTGCGCTGTCTCATATCCCTTTCTTTCTTCCCATTCCTGCTGGCCCCCACACCCCAGCAGCTTTCACTTGGGCTCCCATGAAAGCCCCATTAATTGCCTCCACCGTACGGCTCTCTCACTGTTCCAATAAATCTGTCAGGCTATTGCCAGAGGCATCTTGGGAAAGCACAAGTTTCATCTTGTCAGTCTCCTGCACGAAAACTTTCCATTGCATCTTGCTGCTGATCCAACTGAACCCTAACCACAGCACAGCATCCAAGCTTACCATCTGGCCTAACTGAGCTGCACCAGCCCTTTCCCGCTTGCCTTACTACTGTCACGCCCAGTCTCCACTCCTTTCCTCATCCACTTTGCGCTACATTCCAGTCTCATTTCGCAAGGCCACCACCTACACTATCAGTGATTGCTCAAGCTCCCTGGGGAGGGGAGGGAGGATAACCAGGGGAAGAGGTAGAGGCAGGAGTTCAAGGTTATCTGCAGCTACATAGCAAGTTCAAGGCCAGCCTGAGCTGGAAGGGACTCTGCCTCAACAAAAAAAAGAAGACAGAGACCCCCTTGATATAGTTGGGCCCTGCTGCAGACACACAGAAGTAGAGTCTTCAGGAAGACCTCAGAGGCCCACAGAAGATGGGTTAAAAAACATGTTCAAGGGAACTGGTATTGTAGCTCTGTGGTAGAACGCGTGCCTGGAATGCCCAAGGCTCTGGGGTTCAATCCCTAGGACTTGAGAAAGGGGACAAGTGCCAGGCACGGTGGTGGGTGCTGGTCTGGGTAGCAACGACAGGGGACCCGGGGGCTGAAGGTCTACATAATGAGGTCTAAGAAGCTGTCTCAAAAAAAAAAAAAAAGGTTCGAAAGGTTGAAAACATCTTTGCCATCCATCCCACCAGAAGATGGAGCCAAACTCCACCCCTTCCTCTGGAATAGGAGCCAGCCTCAGTGACTCACATCTGAGAATATGGCAACCCAATAGGGTATGGCTTCCAAGGCCAAGGTCTTGGGAAGGCAAAGAGCTTCTAGCTCCTCTCCTCTTGCTGCCCCCCTCCTCTCAGGACTTCTGCCTGTGGAACCCAGCCACCAAGCCAAGCGGTCACATGGACTGGCCGTGTGCAGGTGCTCTAGCCCTGGCTCCAGCTCAGCTTCCAGACAGCAGCCAGCGTCAACTTCGTATTTAGTGAGTGAGTGAGAGAGTGAGCGAGAGAGAGGGTAAGTGAGAAAGTGAGTAGCTGAGTGAGTGAGGAGCGAGCAAGGGAGCGAGCTTTCAGACTCCGCAGCCCCCAGCCTGGGAGGCACCCCAGCTGGTGCTAAGTTGAGGACAGTCAGGCCCACATTAGATAGTTACAAACAGAATACTGCCGTTATTCTAGCCTGTGAGTTTTACAGATTTGGTGAGGCTGGGCAGGGCAGGCAAATCTGTACCATTGAGTTACACCCCTAGAGCAACGAAGCACTGGCTGGCCCGGAATTCCTTTTAAGCTTGTTTTACGTCGTGTGGATGGGTGTCTGTGTCTACCCGTATGTCTGTGTACAGCATGTGTGTCTGGTGCTGGCAGAGGCCGATGGGGGTGCGGGTGCCCTCGACGAACTGGAGTTTATAGATTGTGATGTGGCCCATGGGTGCTGGGAATTGAACTCGGATCCTCTGGAAGAGCCGCCATGTGGAGAGCATGTAAAACAAGGAGGAGACAGTGCAGTAAAACGCTCATACCTCATTGGCTGAAAGGGGTGAGGAAGCCTACAACTCTGCCCGGCATAGACAGGGTCTATGAGCTGCGCACAAGGCTGCTTCAGGCCGGCTGTGGTGCTTACCGACTAAGACCACGTAGCCGTGCTGAGAGTTAGACACACGTCCCCAAGCCCGAAGACCCCCGACAGAAACACTCCAGACCAGTCCGGGGCCCAGACCTAGAGAAGGTTTTTGCTGTCCTCTCTCCACTTTGTATTACGTGGTCTCTACAAGTCAGGGTTCCTAACTACTGAGCTCTCCCCAGCCCCCATTCTGGAATTCTGCGTGAAAAAGAATGGCAGTGATCCTCCTGTCTCCGCCTCCCACGTGCTGGGATTCCAGGCCCGCAGCCTGTGCCCAGTTCACTTATTCGGCTGGGTCTTAGCAACGTGTTCGGACTAGCCTTCAGCTCAGCTTGCAGCCCCGGCAGCTCAGCTTGCAGCCCCGACCCTGAAGCTGCGATCCTCACGCCTCACACTCCCAAACGCTTGGGATTCCAGATCTCTGACTCTAGGCCATGAGTTTTGTTTTTTGAGACAGGGTCTTACTATGTAGCTGATGTTGGCCTCAAAACAGTGATGCTTCTGCCTCAGCCTCCTGACTGTGGGAGCATAGGCACCAGCTATGCTTTATATACCATGTATATAAAGACTTAAACAGAACAGGGCATTGTATTATTAATAACTACTCTAGATGAGTCGTTCTTTCTACCCCCTGAGCTGTTTCACCAGCAAAGCTTTACATCAGGTCTGTCTTAAGACTTCACAGCTTTCCATCTTCATCATGTCTTACCTCAAATTCATTTGTTTCCTTCTTGTGGGAGACGGACACTTTTTGACATAAAATTGCAGCAACAGAGAATGCATCACAAACAGTAAGGACAAATTGAATCTGGTCTGTGTGTGTGTGTCTGTATCCGTGTCCATATATATGTGTGTGTGTCCATGCGTGTGATGTGTCATGTCTCCATCCCACGCAGCCCCCACTCCATCTCGGGAGACAGCCGAGAGCAGTGTTTGCCACATAGCAGGCACACAGGGATTTGTTGTCAAAGAAAAGGCGACACTGGTTACAGAAACTTCCTGCTAGCATTTAACTAGATCCTAGACACAGCTCCTGGATCTCTGCCTTCATGTTTTCACTTTCCTCAGGAGTGCAGCAGCTTCCGGGCAGTGCCCAGCAAGGCCACCACCTGAGCTGGGCTCTGCCCACCGAGGCAGCGCTGTTCTTTCTGATGTGGTGGCTTGTATGGACTGTTCCTTTAGCACGTGTGTGCTCCCTGTGAGCTCTTCAGGGCGCAGACAGACGCAGAGAGAGCAGGAAAGGCTCTCAAGCGGAACGCCAGTGCAGGGGGTCCCCCACCCCCGTTCTCACCCCCCCCCACAGGATTTCTCTGTGTAGCCTGGGTATCCTGGATCTCGCCCTGTAGACCAAGATCCTCCCAGATCCTCTTGCCCTTGCGTCCCCAGTGCTGGTCACCACACCCAGCTGGCAAATATTTTCTCATTTTTTTAAAGGGCCAGATGGGAAACAGTTTTACACTTTTGAGGTAATAACCTCTGTTACATCCAGGGTCTCTGCTGGCTTAGCACAAAAGCAAATGGATGTCTGTGTTTCACTAAATCTTTATTTGCCAAACCCTACTGTCTGTCAGAGCCTTGAAATGCTACAAGTGTAACTGATGAGCTTAATTTTAAATGTTATTTGAACTCTTATAGGAGGGGACTGCAGCTCAGGGGTGGAGTGGATATCTGGCATGTGTGAGCCTCTGGGTTTGAACCTTGGCACTGAAAAATAAAAGTTATACTACTTTTTTCAAAGGGCACTGTGGAACATAGCACTCAGGAAGCTGGGGAAAGACTTTTGTTCATGAGTTCAAACTCAGTCTGGGATACATAGTGAGTTCCAGGCCACCAACCTGGGCTAGAGAGTAGAGAGTTAAAAAAAAAAAAAAAAAAAAAAAAAAAAAAAAAAAAAAGGGGAGAAAAGAAAAAGTAAAAAAAAAAAAAAAAAAAAAAAAGTATAAGACAAAAAACGAGGCATGGTGGCACACACCCATAACCCCAGGGTTTGGGAAGCAGAAGATTAGGAGTTCAAAGTCATTGTCAACTGAAGAGTGGGCACAAGGCCAGCCTGGGCTACAATACAAGCAAGCAACCCAAGAAATGAACGAAACCAAACAAAGCACGCTCCATGACAGCTGCGGTCACAAGCGGCACCCGCGGCCCTGCTCCCTCATCAGCCCTGCACTGCGCTCCACTCCATTCCGTAACATTTCGCTTTATACTTATGTATTTTATAAGAATCTTTTGCTTGTTTGTTTGTTTGTAACTTTTTCTTTCCCTCAGTTAAACAGAAGTTCAAAGACAGAGGAGGGCTCCTCTCGTTGTTCCCTTTCTTTTCTTTACAGTGGACTATAGGGTGCAAATCCAGGGGTGCTCAACCCATGCGTTTTACCCTGCTTCACCAATTTTCCTGACGGGCGGGAAGCCTTCTCCAGACAGACGGTCCTTTTGGACCAGGACCAGCACTTACTTGGAGAATATTTCCACAATTGCCGACGACTTGTTCTTGTTGACGAGAGAAAGTTCTTTGGCTGTCACCCTCAGTGAAAGGGAAGACCACTGTCTTCTACTGAAGGGAGCCGACTCCATCTTGTCTGCAGACTCTGCAACACCTGCGGAGCAGAGAAAGGGAGAGTGTTAAATCCAGGACCCGATTCCCAGCACTCAGGGGTGGGCAGCAGCGTGAGCAGAGTGAGGGAGCCCAAGTCAACAGTCCTCTGCTGCTTTCCCAAGTCTGTGTGACCTCCATCAGATGCGTCAGTATCTTTGGGGTACAGTTTCCTGTAAAAGGAGGTCAGAACAGATGATCTCTAAGGTCCCTTTTCAGTTCCATCATTTTATCACTGACCCTACTGTGCTAACATCAGCTGGCCTTTTTCTGAACTTAAGTTGGTTCCAAAGCCACATTTGGAGTGAAATCATCCCCTCTTTGGAATAATGTCCCAGGAGATACAATCACCATCTCAAAGTCGAGCCCGAGCTAGGCTCTGCAGAGAGCTCAGCAGCCAAGAGCTTGCCTAGCAGGAGCAAGGCTCTGGGCTCCAACCCCAGCACTGCAGAGCAGACAAACGGATACAAACTACTTAAAACTGGTGGAGCCTTAAGTACAAAATCGTTATCCTGAGTGAGTGGGCAACCTACTCTGCTCCCCCTCACACGCAGATCCTAGCTTTGAGTTTTTAGATTTACGTTTTTAAGTTGGAGTGAACGCCCACTGAAGCCACGGGGCAAGAAAGGGACCATGAGAGCGATGTGTGATCTGGGTCTCAGTCTCGGCCCAGTCTGGGCCAGGGAAGCTTCTTCTTACCTCAGCCATGGGACCTGTCAAAGTGTTGACGATAAATGACAAAGTGGTTGGGGGAAGTCTTTGGTGGGTGGGCAGTGAAACTCATGTGGCATGAAAGTAAAATGGAGGACTACCACAGGCCAGAACAAGACATCAGATCCTCTGGAACTGAAGTTATAGACAGCTGTGAGCTGCCATGTCAGAGCTGGGAATCGAACCTGGGTCTTCTGCAAGAACAGACAGTGATCTTAACCCCTGAGCCATCTCTCCAGGTACAGGACACCCCCCTACAAGCAATGGTTACAGAAGTTCCTAGACGCCCCCAAACAACACAGGCCATCACCGCTGCTCTTACCCCTAGACGTCAAGACCAAATGCTCAAGGTACCACAGTCTGGATGCAGGATGCCAGCATCCAGGGAGAGCTGAGCTGGGAGCTGCCTTCCTGCTGCTTGGCATTCACAGTTTGGGACGGGGCTGAGCAGGCCACTGGGGAGAGATGCCATCAGCTGTCTTACCAAGCTATGAAGCCTATGTGCCGAGATGCCAACCTGACAGGCAGGATATGGCCACCTGGGCCACAGGGCAAGACCGTTTTGGACGCTGACTAGGGGAGGGGTTTAACCAATCACTTCCTGATTGGATTTGAGGCCTCCTCTATAGGAGGAAATTCATGTCTGGTGCTGTAAGCGTGGCCAAAAGCCACGGCTGGGCCCCAGAGGGAAAGCACCACTGATGTTTTGCTAAATGGACAAGTGGACAAACTGCCACAGAGCAGTGCTGGACTCAGTGTGCGTCAGAGAAGCATCTTCTCACAGCGGCCATGATTAATGCAGAGCAGAGACCTGTTACAGTGCTGATGGTCAGGGAGCACTGCGTGTGGGCTTCAGCCCTAAGCTGGACATCTGTACCACACCTTCCGAAACCCAGGGGCTGCTGTGGAAGGGGAGAGGGAGAATGTAAGCGCCAGAGGACAGACAGCAGGGCCACGAAACGCTGTCTTCTGTCTTCTGTCTACTCGGCTGCCGTAATCGTGAGCACACAGCCTCTGTGGTTACCTGCACAAGGCACGCGCATGCACACGCACACACACACAGAGGACGTGCAGCTGGTGAGGTGATGCCATCAAGCCTGATGCCCTGAGTGCCACCCCCAGACCTATATGGTGGAAGGAGAGAACCGACTCCCCAGAGGGGTCCTCTGGCTCACTGCAAGCATGCTGCCGCAAGCATGTGCCCCTTCCCAGGACAACCAAACAAGAGCTGACCTCTTGACCAGTAAGGGGTCAAGGAAGGGGTGGGGCGAAGCAGGGGGTCACTGGGAGGGGGGTAAGAGAAGGCGATGGGGCGGATGATTACCCCACACTGTGTGTGGGCATACCACTGTGAGGATGTTTTAAATCATGTAATCTCTTTAGCTTTGGTATCTTCAGATGAAAAAGGAGGATAACACTGGTCTTTCGAGGACTTTGCCGTATATTTAAGGAGATAATATATCTTAAATATTAGGCACACTTTGGTATTGTGAAGACCATTTTAAGTGGAATGTACTATCCTAATTATAAAGCCTTTTAATGGCTGGGGAAGTGTGTATTTAAATTCAGAGGGTGAATCCTATACACTTAACGTTCTTTTTGGGAATCCCTTCAAGCTCTAGAACATGTACTCTTGACATCACTCAGTCCCCACCTGCTAACCTGGTGGTTGGGTTTTCTTGCCCTAGAATTACCAAAGGAGTTCCAACCTTTGCCCCAAAGAGGAGATCAGAATCACGCCAATACTTCCTTATTTGAATAGGGGTAAAGGGTACAGATAAAAGAACCGTCCTCTTGACAACCACAGAGCAGGACTCTCTGCAGACTGCACTCATCAGGGCTGCTCTCCACAGCCTTGGCCCTAGCAGTGTGCGGGGCTGGGCACTCTGGAAGCCTCGTAATGAAAAGCAGCTGGCGCCGACCTTCTGAGACACCCTACTTCCCCACGTGCCGTATTCTGTCCTTCCAGCTAAAGCCTTCTCTGAAAGTCACAGTTGTGTTTTCAGTGACTCAGGTCTCATGCTGGAAGGGAGCATCATGCCCAGTCACGACGAAGAGCCTTGGTGTGAGAGCTGGGTATATCCAAGCACAGCTGTTGCTTTCGCCACGTAAAGCTTGTGCTTTTATCTCAAACTTAGGTTTAAAAAAGAATTCACAAAAATGGGATGAACAAGATGAACAACACTCACACTTTAAAAAAAAAAGTCTCCTTCTAGAGTGAGTTGTACGGTAACACTGCTCACGTGACCTCAACCTGAACATACCAAATGATGCAGGAGGCACGCTCGGTGTCTGCTCTCCCAGACTGTAGCTGACAGATTCATCAATCAGCATTCATGGTAATTCAGCTACGCGTCAGCATGGGAAACCACAGCACTTACCCTTCGAGCCAAACTCAGGAAATGTTGACCAACACTTGAAGACAACATTTGGAAAAATTATGCTTCCAATGTGGGTGTGAGTATAAATGTTGTCTGTTCTTCTACAGTGAACGATTATGGATAAAAGAGAAAAAATAAACAAAGCATGTTCTCAAAGCTGTTCATAAGGAAGAAAATCATGGAACCAGACTCGGCCATGCAAGGCTACAGTCCCAGCTGCTTTGGAGGCTGAGGCGGGAGGGGCTGAGACTTGCTGGGCAGCCCATTAAGGCACCACATAAAGCACGCGCATGCACAGCCTGCCAGCAGCACTCCCAGGCAGTCATACACCAGGGTCTTGCTAGGTAGATCTCTCTGGCTGGCCTCAAATTCACAATCCTCTTGCTGCAGCTTTCCCAGTGCTGGGATTACAAGCATTTGCTACCATGCCTGGATGTATTATTTGGGGGATTAGAGATGATAAAATTAAAAAAATAACAAAAAAAGCAACTCCCAAGTTCAAGTTCATGGTTTTGATTACTTTTGTCCAAAGTGCCAAGGAAATTCGTTATATATTCACTGTAGCCGAAAGTCAGGAGAAACACACCTTATATCTGAGCCATGTGCAGAACAGATCCTAAAAGATGAACTGAGAGCCCCTCTCAGAGAGTGCTCACAGTTCTGGACTCTGCTGACATCTGCACAATTCTGCACAAGGCAGGGATGTGGTCAGAGGCGGTGCATACCTCTGGCTCGGTGGGAGGAAAAGACATTCGCTTGGTTTGGGATTTGTAGAATGGAAAGAATCTGAAAGTGAGGGCAGAGGAGCCTCCGAGGTGGGAAGGGCAGCTGGAGCTCCCAAGGAAGAGAGTTAGATGAGGCCACGCTGGGAAGAGTTTCGAAAACCACGCTGGAGAATCTGGGCCATAGTCCAACAGTGGGAAGAGCTAGGGAGGGAACAGACATGGAGGCTAATCTTCATACGCATGACCTTTAAGGCAAATAAAATTTCCCTCAGCTTTAACATTCCCGTCTGTAAGACAAGAGTTCTGCCGTACACTGCAGTCTGAATCAAGGCACGGAAAGTTTCTGGAAGGGCAAGTAACATGTTCTAAATGATTATTTCAGCTGGCCATGGTGGTACATGCCTGATTTCCCAGCACTGTAGATGATGAGGCAGGAGGAACACTGCAAGTGTCAGGCCAGCCTGGGTTACAGAGCTAAACCCTATCACAAAAGAATCCAGCCTGTGCTGAAACATGGCTCAGTGGGTACAATATTGCCTAGTATGCATGCAGCCCTGGTTCCACCTCTTGTACACACCCAGGCATGGTGGCACTAGCCTGCAATCCAAGCACTTGAGAAGGAGGCGTAAGAGGGTCAGAAGTTCAAGGTCACCCTCTGCTGTATGTGAACTTGACCAGCCTGGGATATGTGAGAACCTGTCAAAGAAAGAAAGAAAGAAAGGAAGGAAGGAAGGAAGGAAGGAAGGAAGAAAGGAAGAAAGGAAGAAAGAAAGGAAGGAAGGAAGGAAGGAAGGAAAGAAGGAAGGAAGGAAGGAAAAGAAAAAATCTGTGGCAATGTATAACTTGCTAAGAGCAACACACATAAATCTAAATTACTGGAAGATACTACAACTGTCTAAGTGAGAGGTAATCAAAGTTCATGTTAGCAAAGGTGGGAATGGAAGATGAAAATAGTTTTAAAACTGACTGTCCAGCAAGACGGGCTTGGAGTAAGAAAGGGAGTCAAAACTGGCGTTGTCAACTGAATTGACGAAAAGGCTGAGCGTAAATATAAAACAAGGAAGAGAATGGCCAGTTTTACTTTAAATTTATTTGTTTGTTTCTGTTTTTTGATACGGGGTTTCTAGGTGTAGCTCTGGCTGTACTAGAACTCGCTCTGTATATCAGACTGGCCTCAAACCAACAGATCCACCTGCTTCTGCCTCTAGAGTGCTGGGATTAAAGGTGTACAGCACCACCACCTGGCATTAAATTTATTTTTATCCATATGTGTATGTATTCCACAGGTGTACAGACATGCACAGAGGCCAGAATCAGGCATCAGGTCCCTTGGAACTGGAGTTACAGGCAGTTATAAGCTGCCTCATGTAGGTGCTGAGAATCAAACGCAGCAGGTCCTTTGTAAGAACAGCAAGTACTTTTCTGTTGTTTTTGTTTGTAGAGACAGGGTTTCTCTGTGTAACCCTGGCTGTCCTGGACTCCCTTTGTAGACCAGGCTAGCTTCAGACTCACTGAGATCCACCTGGCTCTGCCTCCCGAGTGCTAGGACTACAGGTGTACACTACTGTGTCCAGCCAGCAAATACTCTTAACCGCTGAGCCATCTCTCTAGCCCCAAGAGCAGTTGTGCTTTTCACAGGATAAGACACACATATAATGAAGGAAAATCCAAAGAACACAACAGGAAAACTACAAATTCAAAGGACTATTGAGGGCTGGAGAGATGGCTCCCTCAGTAAAGAAAGGGCTTGCCACACAAGCTGGGGACCTGAGTTCAACCCCAGAATCCACATAAATCAGGGAGCAGTATTTGCAGTCCCCATATCCCTATGGTGCTATGGGAAGCAGAGAGAGACAAAATTCTAGAAGCACAAGGCCCAGGAAGCTTGCCCTGTGCAGTGGCAAACAGGAGCGTCTCCTCTGACTCTCTGCTTGTGCCTGCAGCACAGATTAAAACATTACAAAGAAAGAAATCAGATTCCAGAGGTGGGCATGGTGGCTCACTTGGCATCCCGGCGCTTGGGAAGTTAAGTCAGGAGGGACCACTGGAAGTTTTAAGCCAGGCTAGGATACACAGTGAGTTCCAGACAGCCTGAAATACCCAGCCACAAGAAAACATTAACAAACAAACAAAAACCCCAGAACATTTGAAACAGCAACTTTACATAAAGCACAAATCTCAGTCACTCAAATAACTCTGGTTTCATTAATATATGCATATTAGGTTTATTATTTGTATTTTATGTGTGACTGTTTTGAATATATATACATATGTGTGTGTGTGTGTGTGTGTGTGCACCCTGTTTGTGCCTGGCCTGCAGAGGTCAGAAGAGAGGGTCAGGTCCCCTGGAACTGGAGTTATGGACAGTTGTGAGCTGCCATGTGGATGCTGAGAACTGAACTCCAGTCCCTGAGGAGAGAAACAAGTGCTCTTAGCCACTGAGCTAGCTCTCCAGCCTTCATTAATTTATGATCATTAATCTGAGAGCCATATTTAATATGTAATCTTACTTCTAATGTAGCAGGGCTGGGTCAAATCCACATGTCATTTGGTTCCAGACTCAAATTGTTTACATCAAAAGTCAAAATGATGGTTAAAACAGCCATTTTTAGCCAACACAGTATGCTGATCCTAAGAAGGAAGATCACTTCAGTTCATTCCTGGACCACCTCTCTGCAAACCCATACAAATCACTTTTTGTAATTTGAGAACAGTGGGCCAGCACAGCAGCCCAGTGAGGAAAGACACTTTCTATCAAGCCTGATAACCTGGCTTTGAGCCCCAGGAGCTACATGTTAGAAGGTGAGAGCTGAGTCCTTCAGGTTGACCTCTGACCTCCACACCTGTGCACCTGTGTGGTGCACACACATGTGCACAAGCACAAGCACACGTACAAGCACAAGCACACGTAAATGTGATTAAAATGTGCTGAAATACAACAGTGACAGCTGCAGATTGCGCCCTACACACTTAGACTCTGTATTGGTGAAATAAACCAACTGAGCGCCAAAAAATATTTTCAAAAACTTGCATAAGGCAGAGTATGTTAACGCATGCCTGTATTCTCAGTGCTCAGGAGGCTGAGGCTTGCCATGAACAGAAACAAGAAACAGTGTTGCGCGTACACCAAGCACCCTGACTTGTGTCATCATTCCGTAATCAGTGAAGCAGCATCTGTTTGCGGCACACCTGTCCTGCTAGAGCAGCTAGTCTAGTGACAGTGTGGCAGGCACACAAGGTGTAGCACTCCCCAGGGTATGGTAAACACTTCACTGTGTATACAAGGGATTTGGGCACCTACAGCCCCAAAGACGTCAAGGGACAGCAGTTTGTTTTCTCAGAGTTGTGAGAGAAACCTGGTTAGCCCTGGCCAGCCTGCACGCCCTCCGCGGCAAACAGGGATCTCGGCTTCTGTGGGCCCCCATAAATGTGCGGTGTCACTCTTCAGCCATCCAGTCTCTCTGAGACGTCATTTTCCGACCCATATGCTTAGGTGAGATCAGTCTATTGATACTTCGCCCAAAAGGAACCACCACTGGGTCAGAGGATGGCTCTGTGTAAGCACGGAGAGAACCTCACTGAGCCATCTCCCCAGCCCTTACTCGGAGCCTTCACATGAATGTAAACCATGTAAAAAAAAATGAAGTCTTCATAACTTGAAGCCAGGTGTGGTGTTATTGGCATTACGGGGCATAGAGACAGAAAGATCACCGGTTTGAGGACAGCCTAATCCAACTGGTGAGATACTGTCCTTGCCCCGCAGAATAAAGGTCTGAACGGCAAACAAGAAGCTTCACCGCCACACATAAAGGCTCACTGTCTTGTTATTCAGAAACGTGACGGACAAGTCTCCAGGCATGCGGCTAGGCGTTGCTGGGCGGGCCTCAGCCGTCTGTAGAAACATGTATCTAGACAATAGGATAATTGTAACAGCAATCACGTTCCCAGAGTCAACAAGGATAAGATGTTTGTATGAGGACAGCGCCACTTCGACATGCCATCCCTCTTTTATCACCTTTTATGGACTTTTTGTGTAGAAGAGTGGCTGTGTAAGTGAGGAGCAATTCACGGCGGAACCACGAGGGAAGGATGGAGGACACGGTTGCCTTTCCTGAGTGGTTTGCAAAAGTGTTGACATTGGTTTACTGAGCCACACTTTCCCAGGCCAGGGATGCAGTGACGAAGCACAGGAGCACTCTAATTTCCCCCTCTGGCCTATATTAGGAAAAACCAAGTGTCTCAACCTTCCAGCTAGGCTGCTTCGCCATCCCTTGCCTTGTGCTAGAGATCTAGTCCAGGGCCTTGGACATGCTAGGCAAAGGCTTTACCGCTGAGCCACAGTGTCCAGGCCCCAGTAAGCCGACTCATCTTCCCTAAACCCTCGTCATGCCTCTATCCCTCACTTTGCCTGTCTACCTAAGATGTGAGCCATCGCTGATGAGCTTGTTTCTATATCTGTGAAGACGTATCTGAACTCACACATAGCTTTTTAAATTACCTTTCTATCTTAAGCTTTTTTCCTCTCACCCTCACCTTGCTCCTAGAGCGCAAACTACTGCCCTCCAAAACAAAATAAAACAACATAAAAACAAAGACCACATTTTAGTTGTTGTTTTTCCTGGGACTCAGGGCTTTGCCTGTTGGGATTAAAGGCTCATTACATATCCAGCCATGCTTTAGATCTTGCCATCTCCATGGCTAATTAGTCCGTCATTTTCAAAATTATCTTTTCAATAGCACTCTGCTGATTCAGGTCCCTCACTATCTCACAGGACCCTTCCTCCCTCCGCCCACCCCTGTCCCCAGCAGGGCTCAGTGGGTAGAGCCGTCAGCTCAATGACCTGAGCTGGATCTCTAGGACCCACGTGGTGAAGACTGGGGGTAGGCTCCCATGAATTGCCTCTTCCTCTCCAAACATACCCTGTGGCGTGCACGCATGCATGCAGCACGTGAATACCACATTTCCTCATCCCTTCACCCACATAAGGACCCATGGTAAGAGGCTGCCGGCTGGCCGCAGACCTGAGTCTAGCTGTCTGAATCAGATCTTGCATGGTTTCCCCTCTGTAAATGAGGGATAAAGGCATTTACCCATGGTTGTAAGAAAGTAACAAATTACTAAACAGCAAGTGTGCACAACACCGCTTACTACCTAATCAGCAAGGAAAATGATCAGTAATAAGTCTTATCAGTCCGTCATGTTATTTTACATCTCATTTTCTTTTGCATACAGACTTTGCACAAACTTTCCCTCATATTATTATTACTCTCTAAACTTTTGGACTTTAAACCTTTTAAACTTTAAACCTTGCTATGCAGCTTAAGTTAGCTCCACTTGCAGCCTTCCTGCCTGGGCTTCCTGCATGCAGAGATGAAAAGCAGCACCAAGCCCTCCTGGCTCCCTCACAGCTTCAGGAAGACCCAACTCACATCCCCGTCCCAGGCCTCTCGGAGAAGCCGGTTCTCCCAAGCACAGTGCCGCTCCCCAGGGAAATGCTCCAGCCGCTGTTGTAGCTTAGACAGCACTTCGCCCCAGATTTCCTCCCCCACACCTCAAGCCTGGGATAGAAGGGTCCTTAAGTGCTGGGGATTCAATCCAGGGCCTCACACACACTAGCCAAGCCTTCTGCCACTCATTCCCTGGTTCTTAAGCTCTCAAAGAGAAAGACCAGCCCCAACACCGATCACAGTCTGTTGCTGTTTTGCTTCGATTAAAAAAATTTAAAAAGATTTATTTATTTTTATGATATATGTATGCCTTGACTACATCTATGTATCTGTGCCATGTGTGTGTAATGCCTGAGGAGGCCAGAAGAGGGCATCAGCTCCCCTACACCTAGAGTTTCAGACAGTTGCAAGATGCAAGGTAGGAGCAGGGAATCAAACCCAGGTCCTCTGGAAGAGGAACCAGTGCTGTTAACCGCTGAGCCGTCTCTCCAGCCTCTGCTTTGGTTTGTTTTTTTGTTTGTTTGTTTTTGAGACAGAGAAAGTCATGTAGTTTAGGCTGGCATTGAACTTGCTATGGAGCTGAGGCTAACCCTGAGTTTCTGACCCTTCTGTCCTCACCTCCCAAGTGCTAGAATTAGAGGCCCTAGTTTACGTAATCACAAACCCAGCAGGAATTAGTGAAGTAAAGCCCACAGGGTCTGAAGTCATTTGCTGGAGTGAGCTATTTGCACAGACAATGCTTTCAGCCAAAAGAAAATGAAACATGCAGTTTGTTTATTGCAAAATAAATCACTGCAAACTATGAGAAACCACTGACTATAACAGCAAAAATGTCTTTAGCACTGAACTCAGAGCCGACTGTCCCAGTCAGCGCTGTTGACACAACTCAGGTGTTTCCTTATAAATGCTAATGAATAACTGCTGCTCAGCAGATGACAAAGCCAGAGTGAATTCCGGGAAACCAAAAGGAATTAAGACGAGAAATGAAAGAGCAGTTTGAATTGGGTAGGTCATAAACTTGAGGATACACAAGAATCACCCAGGAAACTTGTTTAAAATACTGACTCTCCAGGCCCTTTCCCATGACTTATCCGGCTGGAGAGGAACCCAGGAAGTGCACGTTTTAAACCGAGCCCTGCAATGACTCTACTAGTTAATGTCCCTTTAATATGGGACATTAAAGGCAGAAAACACAGAATTAAAGGGCTGGAGAGAGATGTGTATTCCAGAATATGGGAGTATTCTTTGAATTTTCTGGGGTCGGCTAAACATAGCCCGCTCCAGTGTGGGGGTTCCTCGGCTGTGTTCCTTGCGCAGGAGGCTGAGGAAGGAGGCCTGCCGGGGTCTCAGGCCCTGTCTGTACACAAAAGCAAACAAACTAGCAAACGAAGCGAAGCAGCCTGAACAAAGCACGGTCCGTGGCGGAACATGCCTGTGATCCCAGCTCTCAGGAGGCAGGCCATGGGTTCGAGGCCAGCCCGGGACATGTAGCAATCCACTGAAACAACAGGACACAATTCCTAAGCTCACCTAGAACTCCCTTGCCTAGACGGCATGAAATGATCGTGTGGATGAATGATCTTCATAATAAAGTCAGGTTCGATTTAGTTATTTTTCCTTGTCTGGTTTGATATTTCATTTTAAATGATGGTTCAGAAAGATATAAAATTAGCCAGGTGTGCCGACATACACCGTAACCTGTCACTCTGGACGTGGAGGCAGGAGAATGGAGAGCTCAAGGCCAGTCTGGGCTACAGAGCAAGCTTAAGGCTCACCTGGGCTACTTGAGAGCCCATATTGTGGGGAACAGAGGGGCTGGTGGGGTGGCTCAGTGGTTAGAGGATGCAAAGGACCTGGGTTCTCTACCAGCAGCCCTGTCAGGCAGCTCACAAACTGCCAGCAGCTCCCGCTCCAGCCCCTTCGGGCACCTGTGCGCAGTGCATGGCACTCACACACGGCACTCACACAGGAATGCACACGCATGTACATGATTTAAAAGATAATGAAAGAGTGGGGCAGGACTGCTGGCTCTGCAGTTTAGAGCCCCCGCTGCTCTTTCAGAGGATCCTGGTTTGATTCCCAGCACCCACAGGGTGGCCCACAACTGTCTAGAACCCCGGCTAGGGGATCCTACACCCTGTTCTAGCTTCTGTGGGGCACTGCACAAATGTGGTACACAGACATCAGCACCAATGAGACACCATTCTCACAAAATACTTTTAAAGAACATAAAAACAAACTTTATTTTTTTTTTTTTTAAACTAGAAAAAGAAAGCATACTAGGGTCAGCAAGATGGCCCCGTGGCTAAAAGCTCTAGCCATGCAAGTCTGGTGCCCTGATTCTGACGCCCAGGACCCATGGTGGAAGGAGAGACCTGAATGCTGAAAGGTGCCCTCTGACGGGGCCTGAAGAGAGCTTGCAGCAAGGCCAGGAACTGATCATCTGAAGAGCAACAGCTACGAGCGGCATTGCGCTGTTATTCCAAAATCAGTGTTCTCCCGCCTATTTCTCAAGTTCTCCAGGACATTCACTCCATGCTATGTGAGCCAAACCTGTATGACCCCATGGTGCCAGAGACTGCAAAGATTTACAAACACAAACACAAGCCACTCTCTTAGAAAGGGCTCGGGGCATATCCTGTCCTTAAAGGCAGGATAACCTACAGCGTGGCTGGAATACACTTTGCAATTGAAAAATTAAACAGGAAAGACAACAGGCTTGGGCTCTGATTTTGCCCCTGCCACTAATCGGCCGAATGGCCTGGAAAGACGCCTGTCTGAGCCTTGCCCTCCCTGTGTAAGATGAAGACACTCACAATAGTCCAGTGTTTTTCTAACTCCAGGGCACTATTAGCGAGTTTCAGAATCGATCTTCGGACTCAGAAACAACAGGCTTTGCTCTTGCCCTTGTTTTTGCAGAGCTGAAAAGCTTCCAGCTTGCTGCATGGTCAATAGCTCAGGGAGGAGGGTGAGCATGCTCGCTGGGCTATAGTCCGGCTGCCTGTCTTAGGAGGACGGAATAGAAGGAAGTAGAAACCATGTGTTTCAACACACTGCAGGTGAGCGTCCTTACAAAGCTCTTGTGTGTGTGAGCCGTGTAGGAAGATGAAATATGTCTTTTTCTTTGCTTTCTTCCTTTGCTTTCTTTCTTCCTTTTCTTTCTTTCTTTCTTTCTTTCTTTCTTTCTTTCTTTCTTTCTTTCTTTCTTTCTTTCCTTCCTTCCTTCCTTCCTCCTTCCTTCCTTCCTTTTTCTTTCTTTCTTTCTTTCTTTCTTTCTTTCTTTCTTTCTTTCTTTCTTTCTTTCTTTCTTTCTTTCTTTCTTTCTTTCTTTCTTTCTCTTTTATTGTTTTTATAGACAGGGCTTCTGTGTGTAGCCCTGGCTGTCCTGAAATTTGCTCTGTAGACCAGGCTGGCCTCTAACTCAGAGATCCACCTGCCTCTGCCTCCCGAGTGCTGGGATCAGAGGTGTGCACACCATCGCCTGCTAGAAGATGAACTATTTCTTACTGTGAGACTTGCTCCTGGAACTGCAGTTTGACACGTGCTGGTGAGGACACGTGCTGGTGAGGACACAGCCACTGGAATGTCTGTGCCCTGTGGGTGGGGAAGGACAGTGGTGCAGCCGCTTTGGGAAAGGGCATCAGTTCTTCCAAAGATCAGAGCTTCTACATGACGCAGTAATTCTTCCCCTGAGTGTGCATCTGCTCATGTATGAGAGGATCCATGTGCTGAACACACGTATATGAATATTCAAGATAATGTGTACACACATGAAATTACCATGTCATCCATGCCTAACAAATATGCAGTTATTGCGTGTCAATAAAGAACAAAAATAAGGCTGGCTGTGATGGTGTGCACCTGCAGCTCTAGCCCTCGGGAGGCTGAAACGGCAGCACTGTGAGCTGGAGGCTAGCCTGGGCTACTGAGTAAGACCCTGTCTAAATCAACCAACCTGAGACACCCATGTACACGTGTCACAGTTCACGGCAGTGCTATCCACAATGACCAAAAAGCGGGCATAGCCCGGGTGTCCACCTAGAGATCAGTGCATAAGGTATGCGGCATAGCCAAGCCATGAAATAAAAGCTGCCACGAGAGGGGGTGATGTATGCTGTGACACAGACGCACTCTGGGAAACACTGTACATAGGCCGCATGTTCTCTGACCCCTTTACACGGAAGGGCCAGCACAGCTATGTCTATGGTGTTGGAAACCGGGTTGGTGGTCGCCTGGCTGGGGAAAAACAAAACAGGACCGACAGCTTACAGTACCGGGTTCTTCTGGGAGGTGACAAAATGGAAAACTGATTACGGTGATGGCCACACGGCCCTGTGAGTGTATGGAATAGTTAAGGAGATGGATTACCTGGTATATAAATTATATTTTAATAAACTCTTATTTTTAAGATTATAGTTTTAGGACTGGGAGGTGGATTAGTAGCAGAACCTATGATGAACATGCACCAAGTCCTGAGTTAAATCCCAGCCCCCAAAATAAAATAAAATATAAATTATAGCCTGAAAGTCACAGGGCTGGAGAGATGGCTTGGTAGTTAAGGGCACTGTCTGCTCTTCCAAAAGACCCGAGTCCAGTTCCCAGCACCCACATGGCAACTCACAACTGTCTGTAACTCCAGTTCCAGGGGATCTGACACCTTTATACTAATGCACATAAAATAAAATCAAACAAATTATTCTATTTAAAGAAGGTAACTAGGCATTGAAGACAGCTGAGGTGCCCTCCCTCAGGGTACTCATCACCGGCCATGGTTACCTGGAGGCAGGACCATATGACGGAAATACCAGCTGGCTCTGCCTGTTTCCAGTGCTCACCAGGTTCACGGCAGCCTTCCCTCTAGGTAAGGTCGATGATGGCTGGCCTTGCCCCTATAATGCCCCAAATTCCAGTTGTCTCTCCCAGTACTAACAGTTTTAATCTTTAATCAGATCAATAGCTCAGCATCTCCACACCTCTGCCTCTCACCCTCTTCCTCCTGTCAGGGGGACCCCCTCCTTCGGATCTAAGCTGAGAGAATTGAGAAGCATGAAAGTCAACACAGATGGCTCAGAGGTTAAGAGCACTGTCTGCTCTTCCAGAGGCCCTGAGTTCAATTCCCAGCAACCACATGGTGGCTCACAACCATCTATAGTGGGATCTGGTGCCTTCTTCTGGTATGCAGGCACACATGCAGGCAGAATGCTGTATAAATAATAAATGAACAAATCTTAAAAAAAAAAAAAAGCAACACATATTTAAATAATGCAATAGCTTTGCAGGTTATGATACCTCATGCTTGTAATCCAAGCACAGAGGAAGCTGAGGCAAGGGGGAAGGTGCTACCAGTTCAAGACTAGCCTGGGCTACCACAAGCCAACCAAGACTATACAGGAAATCCGTGTCTCACAAACACAGGAAAAATACCCAAAGGTTTTTGGTTATGTCCTTGTTTAACAATTGTTTTTTCCCCTCTCTTGTCTGCTTTCCTACCTCAGGACATAAAGATATACCCCACCTTCCAGAGCCACACAACACCACAATCTAGGACACTGTAACTTACTTAGTAAGGCAAGGTCAGCGAACACTTACTTTACCTGGTTCTTTCTCATGAGCAACACAGCAATGTGTGGGGTGACCACCTGGAGGTACACATTTGATGGACAAATTCCTAGAAGGAGCATGCACAAAATTCCAGACATTCCTGAATTTCTCCCAGAAAAGTTGCATCAACTTATGTATTTGAAACAGCCACTCTTCGAGAGCCTACATTGTTTTAATTTTTCCTCAAACTGATAGGAGCCCTGTGGGAAACGGCGAGCTGTTTTATTTTCATTCATTTAAATAAGTGGTTAAGCGCATCCTCAGATGCTGGGAGTCAGTTTCCTCCTTCCTCTATGTGGGTCCTGGGGACTGAACTCAGGCTTGGGGGCTTTTACCTGCAGAGCCAATTCACTGGCCCCATATTTTCACATTTCAAACACACAATGGCCACTGTATATTCCCCTTTTGAGACTATGTTTATTTTATTTTAAAATTATAATTCTGTGTGTGTGTGTGTGTTTGTGTGCATGTTGGACGTACTTTGCTAGGGCACGCAGCTGGAGGTCAGGCCTGTGGAACACGTGCTGCACCATCTCACTGCCATTTATATAAATTGTTTATTATCTCTACAACTTAATTACGCTTTTTAATTGCATGAGGGCATTCTAAATATCACATGTAACTCCTTGTACAATTAAACTGTCTCTGCCAGCAGCTGTCCTTCCCCGGTGTCTGATTCTTATCCAGGTCTCATTAATATTCTTTGCAAGCATAAATGGCGCTTGACTGTACAGATGAGAACCCTGCCTCTGTAGATGTCTCTTTTGTAGAGTACCTGCGTCTTACTTCTCATTAATTTTCTCTCTCGTGTCCAGCCCAGTGGGGCGCCTGGCCTATGCTGTGTGACCTCCCAGCCTTAAGAGAAACTCACTGGTGGAGGCCTCAGGCACTCCCTTCCCGGCAGTCCTGCACTTCCCACACAGGCGGGGCTATGCAAAATCATCTGCATATTTGGCTCCAGCTCTGTCTGAGCTAGGCTCTCACTGTGTGATTTAGGCTGGCCCCTGGTCCTCCTCCACCAGCTGTGCTAGCACCACAGAATGTGCAAGGATGCTGGGCTAACCCGAGCTTCTCACAGGGGGTCTCAACGTGACTCGAAGTGGGTGCTCCAGACTCCAGGGCAAACGAGCCCTAGGACTTAGCTCTGGCCTGTTCTCCAGGGATAGTACCTGGAGTAGGGAAAACAGAAGATCCTAGCCGCCTGCCTAGGGAAACCATGTCCCTGCTAGGCCGCCGTAGCTTCACCAGCCTGGGGATCAGTTACTGGGTGCTAACCATATGCCACATGTCTTACACACACTGGCTCATCATTCTACCTGATCCCATTCACTTAGTGTTTCTGACGCCTGGAGCAAGTATTCTCATCCACAGAGGAGGAAACCGAGGTTCTGAGAAGTCATTTTCTCAGTGTCACATAGTTGGGAAGTTTTAGGATCGGGCCCTGGAGGTGGTTTAGCAGGTAAAGCTGCTTGCTGCCAAGCCTGGTGACCTGCGTCAGCTCCCTGGGAGTCACACGGTGAAACGCAAGAACCGACCCCCGCAAGCTGCCTTGCCCAATAAATAAATAAGTAAATAGTAAATAAAGAAATAAAAATTAAAGTAGTGAAGCCAAGCAAACCTTGTGATTCTCACCCGCTATCCCAGTATTCCAGATGCTAGGGCAGGAAGGAGGAGCACCACAAGTTCCAGCCAGCCTGGGCTCTGGAGTGAGACCTGGTCTCAAAGCAACAGAAAAAGTGACAGAGCCAGTATTCAAAACAGACCCTGCTGCTTCCCACAGGCTAGCAGCCTGCTGAGAATCACGCCTGTGGTGTCCAGGTAGCCTGGACGGCCTTCTCCAAAGCTGTCAAGATTGGAAAGGATAGAGGAGCTCTCAGCACATCGCCAAACTGAGGGTTTAATAAAACGGTGGCTCTGACTGTAAGCATACCTCATACCTGAGGCTAGAGCTGAGTTGGAGAATGCTTGCACATCCTGCACAAGCCCACGGGCTCCGTCGAGAGCACTGCAGAAAGCTTAGGCATGGGGGCACACAACCGTAATCCCAGCACTCAGGAGACAGCGGCCAGAGGTTCAGAAATCTAAGAGGCCTGTGAGGTGGGTAGCAGGTGCTGGCGGCCCGATAAGGCAAGCCCTGCAACTTCTGGGGTCTCTCCTGGGGAGAAAATGGACTTCGCAAGCCAGACACAAGCTGACCCCAGACACAAGCTGTGGCATTTACGAACGTGCCCCACCCCCAACAGGCACACCCCTCCACATCCCAGAATAACTAAACAAAAGTTTAGATCATTAGCTGTCCTCAGCTACCTAGCAAGTTTGAGGGCAGCCTGGACTACTTGAAGGCCTGTCTTAAAAAAAAAAAAAAGAAAACAAACAACTCAACAACAAAACAAAACAAACAGAAAACCCAAATCCCTAGTATCTAGTGAGGTTTTTTTGGTTTGGTTTTTCCAGACAGGGTTTCTCTGTGTAGCCCTGGCTGCCCTGCAACTTGCTCTGTAGACCAGGCTGGCCTCGAACTCCTTGGAGCACTTTATTTTGAAGGCAGATTATTACTACCCAGCCCTGTCTGTCCAGGAACTCCCTGTGTACCCTGGGCTGGCCTGGAACTCAAAGTTGCAGTTCTCCTACCCACACCTCCCCAGTGTTGGGATTACAGGCCCCTGCCACCATGCTTGGCCAGTTTCTGTTTTGTTTCGTTTCCTTATTTGCTTTTCAGACAGGTTTTCACTCTGAAGCCCAGGCTGAGCCCGTACTCACTACAGAGCCCAGAGGCCTCGTAGGATCTTCATCTTATTGCTGCGGTTACACGGACAGTCTTTGTGATTCTCACATAACGTACCCCAATCCCACTTATCTCTCACACCCCTTGTACCCATCTTCCACCCTTGCAGCCTTCCGCCAATAGAGGGGAAAAAATCTGCTGTGCAAGCTGTCCCACAGTGTCTCACAGTGTACACAGTCGTCCACACTGCTTTGCTTGTAAATGTTCTTTGCTGTGAGTCGGTGTGGTTCGAGGCCTCTGGCTCCTGCTACACCATCAATACTGGATCCTCTCGGGACTCCTCCCGGCTAGCCTGTCGTTGCCCTGTGACATGGAGATCCTGCAGCTTTGGATCTGCAGGACCAGCCCTCATGTGCTCCAGCAGCTCACAGATGGGGCAGATGTTGGGGTGGGCCAGCTCAAAGCCTGAGAGGTATCTGGGATGATGAGCTTGCCAACTCTCCCAAACCCACAGCAGCGGGGCAGGCGCTCCTGCCCAGCCCTGCCCCATCCAATGCCACAGCCAGCAAGGGGCAGGGCCAGTCCTCCTGCTCTCATACCCTCAGCACTGGCTCATCTGTGCCCACACCATCAGGGCCAGCTCTCCTGGGCTGGGCATGGGCAGTTGTTTTTGTTTTTGTTTCTTTTTTTCAAGGTAGAGTTTCTCTGTGTAGCCTTGGCTGTCCTGGACTTGATATGGAGACCGGGCTGGCCTCTGCCTTCCTGAGTGCTGGGATTACAGGCATGTGCCACCAAGCCCGGCTCGAATGGGCAGTTTTAATTTAATTCCACATTTAAATTTATTTAATTCTTACAGTAACACACAAGGAAATAATATTGTCAGATTGGACTTAAGTTGCTGAGTAATATGTTTGGGAAAACTGTGGGCTCAGAGAGGCAACAGAAAATGAAATCCTGTTCATTTTAGGGGGTGGAGCTGGAAACAAGATGGTTTCCACACAAAATGGAAAGGCAACCTTGGTACATGGGTACTGCAGGGTCACCCTACTGCATCAGAGACGAGGCTGAGGCTCGGGGTTGGCATGTAGGGTGGTGACAGAGACCCAAGTCAAGGCCAGGCAGCTCGGCAGGTAAAGGCACTTGCCTCCAAGCCCTTAGACCTGGGTTCAATCCCCGGAACTCACATGGTGGAAGGAAAAAGTTCAGTCCAAAAGTTGTCCTCTGACTCCACATGTGTCCACACATGTATATGCAAGACAATTTAATGTGAAAACCTTAGAGAGAGAGAAGAAAGAGAGAGAGAGAGAAAGCAAGTGCTGGGTGGTGGTGGCACACTCCTTTAATCCCAGCACTTGGGAGGCAGAGGCAGGTAGATCTCTTGGGTTCAAGGCCAGCCTGGTCTACAAAGTGAGTTCCAGGACAGCCAGGGCTACACAGAGAGAAACCCTGTCTTGAAAAACCAAAGAAGATGGGCTGGAAAGATGGCTCAGTGATTAAGAGCACTGTCTGCTCTTCCAAATGGACCTGGGTTCAATTCCCAGCACCCACATGGCAGCTTACAACTGTCTGTAACACAAATTCCAAGGGATCTGACATCTTCACACTAATGCATGTAATATAAAATTAAATAAAATATTAAAAAAAAAAAAAGAAAAACCAAAGAAGAAAGAAAGAAACCAGGATTAGCTTGTTAGATATATTATTGTGGTCATTTCCACGCATCGTCTCTAAACATAGAATACAATGTATGGCTTTTAAAGACTCACCTTGACCTTAAAGTTTAGGTCATCAAAGATTACCCAGGAACCCTTCCAAATCTTTTCTCCCCTTAAATTAAACAATTACCAGCTGTAATCTAAGCTTACCTCCCCCCTCCCAAATAACCTGATTGGTTTTTTTATCCTTAAGCTTCCTCCCGGCCTCTCCATTTCTGTTGATAATTAACTCAACATAAAGGACAGGCAAAGCTCACCAGAGGGTTTTTTTTTTTTTAACATAAAATAAGAGAAATTGCCAGAAAAAGAGATTCTGTCAATAATTTCAGATATAAGATGAAACTGGAAGAAAGTATAGTTGAACAGAAAAAGAATGGAAGTGAAGAGCTGACAAGACTATTCACACAGATTTTATTTTCTCTCAGCAGCTTGTTTCTGCTTTCGCCTTTGCACCACTGCACACGCCGCCGTCAGCGGCATCACCAAAGTGCATGGCAGCTCGGGGAACAGTGCTGTGCTGGAACACGCATGCCTTTGATCACAGCGCTGGGGAAGTAGAGGCAGGCGGAACTCTGAGTTCGAGGCCAGCCTGGCCTATAGAGAGAGTGCCAGCACAGCCAGAGCTACGCAGAGAAACCCTGTCTCAAACAAGCTGACCCGAGCAGCCGTCTGGAAACCGAGTGCTCAGGTTTTGCGGATCACGCGCTAACGGAGACAGAGCAGCTGGCTGGGGGAGGTGGTGCACACCTTTGTTCCCAGCGCTGGGGAGGCAGAGGCAGGCTGATCTCTGAGCTCAAGGCTTGGCCTGCAGCGTGAGTCCAGGACAGCCAGGAATACCCTGTCTTGGGGTGGGGGAAGGCTAAAAAAGCATCTTCACAGTGTGGACACAGAGAACCATGCCTTTTTTAGGAAGGTCACTTCTCCTTACCCCAGTCCATGTCCTGAAGAACTGGTCAAGACCCCGCAAACACAGGCCTTCCTAGTCTCACTGTTGGCCTTCCCCAGGACAGGCCTGCTTCCATTATTCTTATCTGAAATTTTAGATGATTTTTTTTTCAGGACTTGTTCAATCTGATCGGCCGAGCCAGCTCCTTCAGGCAGGAGCACGGAACGGCCTCACTGAGGAGAGACTGTTCTCGAGAAAGGTCTCTGAGCTTGCCTTGAGGGGCACAGGACAGTGTTACAAGCAGGGGTACGAACAGCCAGGCCGTCCTGAGACTCCTTGATCCCACAGCCACAGAAGCAGGAGCGCTGGGCGAGCCCCTGAGAACTATGTGCCTCGTTTCTTAGGGATTAATCTGCTAATATGGATGTTTTATTTTTGGCTCCCCACACACCCCTTTTATGGGTGTCAAGAGCCTACAGCTGTTCGCCATGTGTGCGCAGTACCTGTGGAGGTCAGAAGAGGGCATCACATCTCCTAGAATTGGAGTGACAGCCGGTTCTGAGCCACAGTGTGGATGCTGGGAAAGGAACCCGTGTCTCCCGGAAGAGTGGCCAGTGCTCTTAACTGCTGAGCCATCTCTCCAGCTTCTTGTTTTGTTTTTATATAACCCATGATAGCTCAAACTTACTGTATAGCCAAGGATGACCTTAAACTCCTGATCTTCCTGTGTCTATGTCCCAAGTGCTGGGAGTACAGGCGTGAGCTACATTTAGCATTAACACCAACGTTTAATTGGATTTTAATGTTCCTTTCTTAATGCATGCCTTTCAGCTAACATGGAAAAGTCAACTTCATTGGTTCTCAGTCTTGCTGCTTAAATCTTTGCCTGTGGATTGTGTGTGGGCAGAATGCATGTGTGTGCACACTTATGTGTGTGTTTGTGTGTGTATAAGCACATTTGTGTGTGACTGCAGGCATGTACGTAGAGGTCAGAGGGCAATCCCACATGTCGGTCTTCACAGTCCTCCTTCTTTGAGGCAGGGTCTCTTTTCTTCTACTGCTTATGCCAAGCGATCTGGCCACCAGCTTCCAGGACTCCTGGCTCTGCCTCCCACCTTGTCATCGGAGCATCGGGGTTACAGAAGAAACATCGAGTCTGGCTTTAGACGGGTTCTGGGAACCCAGACTCAGGTCCTTATGCTCGCCATGGCAAGAACTTTCCTCACCGAGTCTTAATCCCTTCATTTAAACACCAGGGATTAAATGACACAGACTATTCTGAGGGTTATGTGAGAGGAAAAAAGCGCTTTCGCTTTGAAAACTTAAGTTGCAATAAAAGGCATTTATGAAATAAAATCTAAAGCCAATATTAAGAAAAGCATGAAAAAGAAAAGAAAAGAAAAGCATGGAATTAAAAAGTCCACCCAGTCATGAAAACAAAAAAAGGCTGGAAGTAAGTTACATCTGTGATCCCAGGACTGGAGAGACTGAAGCAGGAGGACAGCTGTGAGTTCAAGGCCAATGTGGCCAGACCACAAAGTCCTAACTCAAAATAAAAACACCACAAAGAGACAGAGATAAAGGAAGGGTGTGGGAGACTTTGTTATGATGTCTGATTCACCAGGGGTTAGGGGTTGGTGAACCCAATTCAAAGCTATTGCTGAAGAGTATTTCTAATCGGTCTCCTTTCAAGTAGGTAGAAGGAGCATAATTCCATCATTCCCGGAGGGCTCTGGAGTTTCTTCCCCAGAGAGGAAAGCAGAAGCCTGCTGGTTCCTCAGGCATTACCAGCAGGATTCCAGGTTTTAAAAGACAGTAAGAGAGCAGGGTGGTGGTGGTGCATGCTTTAATCCATTCTTTGTGTGCACTCTGAGTTCAAGGCCAGCCTGGTCTACAGAGTGAGTTGCAGACCAGAGCTACACAGAGAAACCCTGTCTTGAAAACAAAACAAACAAACGGGGGGGGGGGGAGTAAAGGCTAACAGGAGCCGAAAGAGCTGCCTTCTCTCTGGGTGGCAGGCGGGAGCACACAGTGGTAGCAAAAGTGTCCCAGTCCCTGGATCACCCTGGAAATCTGCACCCAGATGGAACCAAATCCCAGCTGCCACTGTACCCAGCCTTTGTCCTCCAGAAATCCTCAGAGAATGCCACCTGATGTGAACCCACATGGAACCACCCGGGCTGTTGTCCATTTAGAAGATAACACCACACCTCTTTGGACGGCAAACCCACACAAGACTTGTTAAAACGAGAAGTCTATCTTCAGTGCTTATTCATTCACTCAGCAAATATTTACCTACGCTGGGCAGGGTCTGAGGCTGAGAGTCAATAATGGTGGGCAGGGTCTCCCTCCTCATGAACCTCCCATTCTGCTGGGAAGGCGCACAAAGAATGGGCAGGGACTTCAGCCTGGCCAGAGAAAGCCCAGAGAATGACATCTGAGTGGAATGCTGAATGAGGGGGAGGATCCAGGCGCACGTTCTAGGCAGAGGAGAGAACAAATGCAAAGGCCCTGAGGCAGGGATAAAACTGCTGAGGAGGGAGGTAGGGCTGACAGAGAGGAGCTCAGCCAGATGAGACAGGGACTTACAGGCCATCTCGGGGGACCTTAACTGCTGTATGCTGTGGGTGCGAGATCAGATAAATCTCATATGCCGTGAGTATCTGATTCTCACTGTGTGCATTACAGCCACGATGAGAAAACAGCCTCCCGAGTATGGTGCCTGTAATCTTACAAGGAAGCAGTAATTCAGCAAGAGCAAAGGCAAGCTCTGAAGTAAAAGATAGCCACGGATTCGAAAGTCAACACCAGAACATGCTTTTTCAGTATTTTAAAAGTCACGCTTTGTTTGGAATCTTAATCATCAGGGACGGGGTGGGGGTAGCTTGGGGCTGTGGGACTGCCTGAGCAAAGGCACAGAGGCAGGAAGGGGACTGGGCGGGTCCAGGAAACAGTGAATCACTGGATTGCCACAGTGCCAGGAGGGTGGGTAGTGGCGAGTGATAAACCTGGAAAAATATGCTGGGGGCATCTTGAAGGACGTGGATTGAAATTTCGACAATATCTTTGGGTACTGGCTCCCTGAAGTGTGTACAAGACGCTTGAAAGGCTGTTAAAATTTCCCATTCCCACACCTCTAACCCAAGAGGTCTAGGTGGAACCCCCACAATCTACACTCACCAAGCCTGGGCAGTTTGTCTGCAGGGAATCCAGAAAAGCATGCTTTAAAAATCCATGCTCTTGACTTTCTTCTTTGTTTTTATGACAGCCCTGCTGGACTGAAAAGGGGAAGTCTGAAGCCAGCTCTAAAGGTTATTCAAGGGCTCTGGCAAAAATGAATGAAATGAATGAATGAATAAATAGGTCTGTTAGGTGATTGATGAGAGCCATAATCACTGATAGACCACACAACTGTGAGTTCAAGGCCAGTGTAGGATACACAGTAAGGTCTTGTCTCAGAAAAAACAAATTAGGGGCCTGGAGAGATGGCTCAGTGGTTAAGAGCACGTACTGTTCTTGCAGAGGACCTGAGTTCAAGTCTCAGTGCCCACATCAGGCAGCTCACAACTGCATGGAACTCTAGCTTCAGGGAGCAGACCCCAATAAGACGTCCTTGGGCATATACACAGATACACACATTCACATTAAAAAAAAAAAAAAAATTGAAAAACCTACGACTGATGAGATGGCTCAGGGGATGAAAGTAGTCGCCAAATAAGCCCGACAACCCGAGCTGGCTCCCCAGATCCTGAGGTAGAAGAGAGAACTGACTTTTGAAAGTCATCTTCTGGCTGGGGGTGGGGGAGGGGTGTGCACGCCTGTAATCCCAGCACTTGGGAGGCAGAGGCAGGTGGATCTCCAGGTTCGAGGCCAGCCTGGTCTACAGAGTGAGTTCCAGGACAACCAGGGCTACACAGAGAAACTCTGTCTCAACAAACCAGAAGGAAGGAAGAAAGGAAGGGAGAAAGGAAGGGAGAAAGGAAGGGAGAAAGGAAGGAAGGAAGGAAGGAAGGAAGGAAGGAAGGAAG
>REGO01000172.1:2313461-2334788 GCA_010120015.1 Rhombomys opimus
GGAAGGGAGGAAGGGAGGGAGGGAGGGAGGAAGGGAGGAAGGGAGGGAGGGAGGGAGGAAGGGAGGAAGGAAGGAAGGAAGGAAGGAAGGAAGGAAGGGAGGGAGGAAGGGAGGAAGGGAGGAAGGAAGGGAGGAAGGGAGGAAGGGAGGAAGGAAGGGAGGAAGGAAGGGAGGAAGGGAGGAAGGAAGGGAGGAAGGAGGGAGGAAGGGAGCTGTCCTAGGACCTCCAGGTGTGCACTGTGGCACTTACATACATACACAAACATTAAAACAAAATAAATTTAAAAAACTAAAATTAAGAGGGAAATAAAAATGAACACTTATCTTATCTTCCTAAAGTTGCTTTTTTATTTTTTGAGAAAAGTTCTTCTTATAGCCCTGGCTGTCCTTGAACTCACAATCCTTCTCATCTCCGTTAAATGTAGGAGTTACAGGCATAAGCAACCATGCTCAGCTCCAAGAGGAAACCTTCTAAAAGGAAGTGTCTACAAACCACAGGGGAATACTAACAGCAGCTTCTGTGTGGAATCGCAGATACTGTCCAATAACTTGCCATGGCAGCATACTCATCAGGGTGAGGCTGTCCATGGCTACGAGGTATGGCAGGGTTTGTGCAACAGGACAGCAGGGCTCTTCTAGCTCATTTTTATGAGGTGCCCAAGGGTCAGTATACGGGAGCACCTAAAAGCACTCCACCCAGTTTTATTTTGACTTTTACAGTCCTGAAAGTTAGCAGACTAAAACAATTATGTCAGGGTTCCATTAAGCCCTGCCAGTCCGGGGGAGACTGCCTTTACTGCATCCCGTCAGTCTGAAAAGGGGAGCAGGGTAGGGACAGGACTAGAAGGAACTCCGGAAGGTCTTTGCTAACTGCTGCTCTATAGAGCGGACTTTGAGACCAGGAGCCCAGCCTTTTCCTCTCCCAGACACTCCAAGGCAATGAGTGATTTGTCTAAGATCACCAGCCGGCCGGTGACAACACAAAGCCGGGCTTCTTCCTAGGAGGCTGTTTCCTCTGTGTGGTGCTGGTTCGTGGGTCACCAGCTCTGTCCCCACGGGGCGATTACCTTGCCACACGCTCAACTTCTAACACTTCCCACTTCTTCAGCCCACTCTTTCCTTCTGGTCTGGAAGCCTGTCTTTTCCCCACGGCCTCAACACTCCAAATACATGGAAAAGCCACAAAAAAACGAACAAACAAAAAACTTAAGCAAGAAGACCAAATAAAAATGAGAATGAGATGGACCAAAAGGCAAGCTACTGAAAAAGAAAGGAAATGGAAATGAGTGTGTGACAAATGTTCAGTCTGAGCAGCAACTAAGGAAAAGCAAGCAGGCCAGGGCGATACATCTGTAATCCATAATCTCAGCAGGCAAGGCTGCTGCATTCAAGGCTGGCCTAGGCCACGGACTGTGTGACTGTCACACTGAAAAAAGTGAGTAGATACAAATTAATAATTTAATAAATTAATAAGCTGCACTTAGTCAGAAAACCTTGAAAAGTAATGTCCAGTCACTGTTGCCAGCGAGTCGAGCCGGTGCTCACACCACTGCAGGCAGATTGCCCTGCTTGAGTTCCTGTCTTGACTTCCTTCAGTGAGGGGCCACGATGTGAAAGTGGAAATAAACCCTTTCCTTCCCAGCTTGCTTTTGGTCGTGGTGTTTCCTCACAGCCATAGTCACCTTAACCGAAACAAGGCTGGAATGGAGAAAGCACTTCTCTCTACTGAGCTGCCTCACCAGCCCCCTTTGCCTGTTATTCCGAGACTTATTCTCAGTGCTGTCCAGGCTGGCCCCGTAGCTCAGGACTGCCTTGAACTTGCTGTCATTTGCCCAGTGTCTAGAGTTGGGATTAACCCTACATCGCCTAGCCTGGCTTGGCACAGGGTGTTAAAAATACACTAAGACGGACTCACTGGTGGACCAGTCCTGCAGTCTTAGCGCTTGGGAGGTGGAGGCAGGAGAATCAGGAGTTCAAGGCCAGCCTGGACTACATGAGGCCAAGTCTCAATTTTTTAATTTTTTATTACTGTTATTGTAAGTGGTAAATTTTTATTAGTAGCATTGCTGCTAAGTGGTAGCAAGGAAGACAGAGAGAGAAACCACAGGCTTTCTGTCCAGACAGACAGGCTCAAGCTTCAAACACTGGAAGGTGATATGGGGCTAGGGTACACCTAGGTGGTCACGTTTGCCCGCTGCACTCAAAACCCTAGTCTTGAGCTCCAGCATTCCCTCACACAGATAAGCTTATAGAAATCTAAGATACAAGCATCTCAAGATCATTAACTTATCAGTAAAGAAATGGAACAAAACTGGCAGTGCTTCTGTGTACATAACGGAATATGTCTGAGGAATTATAAAATGGCCCATATCTCCCCGTTACAGAGCACGCAAAGGTTCCACACCTGTTATCAGAAGTACAAAATGTGGATATTTGCTGGTTCTTTCTCTTCTTTTGTATCACGTCTCATGGGGCGTCACGTATGCCAGGTTGACCTCAAGCTTGACATGTAGCTGAGGATGCCCTTGAACTTCTGATCGCCCCCACCCTGCGGTGCAGGGACTGACTGCGGCCATGTATCCCATGCCCAGATTTAGGGTTTTGATTTCTTTCGAATATTTAATAAATCATTTATCTGCAAATAAGTAACACATGTATGCCGCACCTCAGAAACACTTAGACACTCCACCACACTACACAACCTGAAAGGCAGCGTTGAGGGAGGCTTCACTGAGCTGAAGGCTGACTAACACCTGTTTCCTACCTGGATGTTACGGGTGCCTCACTGTGGGGATTGGGGCGTTTGAAGCCCTCAAGCCAGCAAGGTGCTGTTAGCACAAAACTATCCTTTGTTTACTCTAAACTTACAGTGCACATGCCTTCAGTTTCTACACGTCAGCGTGTGAAAGTACAGGGGCCTTTACACGGAAAGATTCCTGTCAGGGCCGAGAGGCTGTCTGCGCGGTTGGAGCAGTATCTAACAGACTATGCATGCGTTAAAATGAGTTCTCTTTGTCCAGGCTCTGGGTTAATCCTTCTGAATTCTGACTGTTCTCAGTCTACCATAAGTGCAGGCCTGAAGCCTAGGCAACCGTCAGGGACCATTTGAAGCCCAAGAGGGTGCTTCTAAGGGCCCCGGAAATTTCAACTTGGTGGAAACAGTGGATCTCCTGTCCTGCACTATGTATGACAAAAAGGCTGCAAAATAAGGGGGGTTTGTTGTTGTTTTTGTTTGGTTGGTTGTGCTTTGTTTTGTTTGTTTGTTTTATTGAGACAGGGTTTCTGTGTGGCTATCCTGGAACTTGCTTTATAGACTAGGCTGGCCTTGAACTCACAGAGATCTGTTTTGCTTCCGCCTCGTGAGTGCTGGGACTAAAGGCGTGCGCCATAACACCTAGCAAGGAACGTGTTTTCACTTACAGGGTACCAGATAAACAACTCACACCTTAAAGAGAGATCGTGTGTGCAGGCTGTGGGAGGTGCCGCAGGGCACCTGTGCAGATCAGAGACAACTTTACAAACTCATTCTCTCCGCCCACCTCCACCCTGTGGTGCTGGAACCGCAGCCATGTACCACCGCACCCAGCTTTAGTGTCTGCTTCTTTCTTTCCTTCCTTCTTTCCTTCTTTCTTTCCTTCTTTCTTTCTTTCTTTCTTTCTTTCTTTCTTTCTTTCTTTCTTTTCTCTCTCTCCTTCCTTCCTTCGTTCCTTCGTTCGTTCCTTCCTTCCTTCCTTCTTTCTTTCTTTCTTTCAAAATTATTTTATGTGTATAAGTGCCCTGCTTGGACGTAAGTGCACCACGTGTGTGCCTGGTGCCCACAGAGGCCAGAATGGGGTGACAGAGGCCCTGGAACTGGAGTTACAGACAGCTGTGAGCTGTGGGTGCCGGGAAGGGAGCCCAGCTCCTGTGTGTGAGCATTCTTAAGTACTGAGCCATCTCTTCAGCCTTTTGGTTCCTTTTAAGTCAGGGTTTCCTCAGCTAGCACAGGCTGGCCCTGAATTCACTGTATAGCTCAGGCTTACCTCAAACTCCCAGTGATCCTTCTGCCTCAGCTCTCCAACTGTGATTATAGTCTTGCATCCCAGGAAAAGGCAAGAGGATCATGAGTTCCAAGCCAGCCTGAACCATCCTGAAGCCTCTGACTCAGTGGTCCTCAGCCTTCCCAACACTGCCACTCTTTAACACAGTTCCCCATGCTGTGGTGACCCTCCCCCCAACTGCTTCATACGTGTAACTTTACTACTGCTATGAATTGTAATGTAAATATGGGTGTTTTTTGGTAGTCTTAGGTGACCCCTGTGAAAGGCTCATTCAACAACACAAAAGGGGTTGTGACCCACAGATTGAGAACCACTGCTTTAATCCCAGCAAAGGGAGGCAAAGGCAGGTGGGGCTCTGGGTTCAGGGCCAGCCTGGTCTACAGAGTGAGTTCTAGGCTAATAAGGGCTACACAAAGAAACCCTGTCTCAAAAACAAACAAACAAACAAACAAATATAAACTAATTCTAAAAGAAAAAAAGAAGGATGTAAAATTTCATGCCACTGCACTAATTAAGGTTTTATAAGTAGACATATACACCTACTAAATTTTTTAAAATTAACTCTTATTTGAGCGTATGCATCTATCTGAGTTTATGCTATGTGTGTGCAGATACTCTCAAGGCTAGCAGAGGGCATCAGTCCCTCTGCAGCTGGAGTTACAGGTGCTTTTGTCACACCCAGCGTGGATGCTGGGACTAGAACAGCTCCTAAAGATGTTTTAAAGTGACAAGAAATCATTTCACACACTGGCGAATAGATTGTGGGTGAGACATCCTCCCTTGGATGGAGCAATAATTTAACTCTCAGGGACTGGAGAGATGGCTCAGTGGTTAAGAGCACTTAAGTTCTTCCAGAGGACCCAAGATCCGTTCCCAATCCCACATCAATCAGCTTGAAACCTCCCTGTAGTCCAGGGAGACCTGATGCTTCTGGCCTGTGTGGGCACCTGTATTCATATGCATACCTCCCCCATATACACATAAAAGTTAAAACGAGGCCCAGACCTTCACCACCAGCCACAAAATAAACCCACTAAAAGAACCATTTACCAAAGACGCTCAACTGCCCAACAATAAAGCAGAAGCCACCTAAAGCCACTACCTCGTTACTGAAAACCTTGAGAGCGTGTGTTACACGATTAACCACACCCCAAAGTTACTGTGCACTTGCAATGGAGTGCTTTATCTCCCTGTGAAAAGCTCAGGCAAAGACCCCAGCGACTTCTAAAGATCTGTCTCTTCTTGTGTAAGTCCTCTTAGAGACAAAGTTAAGCGTTTGCTATCTGTGGAATGGGCACCATTCCGTCCAAGTGAAAGTGATCTATCGTGTAGTGATTTGCAATAAAGAAAGTGTGGAAACTGGGGCCAGGCTTGACGTTTCCGAAGTGATGGCGCTGGCCATCAAGCCTGACAGCCTGTTCAGTCCTCAGGACCCACACTGTGGAAGAGGATTCCCACAAGTTGTCCTCTGACAGCCAAAGGCATGCCACAAATACACACACACACACACACACAAATACACTCACAGGAAGGAAGCATAATATAAAACTAAAACAAAGGGAAAGCTTGGAATCTAGTTTCACTTTCAACTTAAACAAGGACAATTTTTTCCCAATATGTGGCAAATTAGTCATTTATAGCGAAGATGCCTAGTGATCTCCCACAGTCAACATTTCTTCTGATGTGTGTGTGTGTCCAATAAACCTTTGGCATAGAATTTTAACATTAACTATACCTGATTACGGTTGGTTGAGGTAAATTGAAATTGTACTTGAAAACATTCTAATAAAGCATTTGTGGATATTCAAAATACACAATACATACAAATAAGCCCGACGCCTTTACCAAACTTTCCGTCAGAAGATACTTCTCAGAGCACAAAGGGAGGTAAGTCAAGCAACGTGGAAGAAATACTCTCACTAAGTGCCATGGCTCAAATCGGCAAACCAAACAGCCACCACATGCACTGCGAACTCAAAGCTGATACTCTAAAGAGGAAAACAGTCCTATAAGAGGGAATGTACCATATCCATCCTTTGTATATCAGGGCACTGTCAAGCAGCTGGAATTGTGGGGCATACCTACAATACCAGCACATAGAGAGTGGAGGCAAGAGATTCGGGAGCTCAAGTCTAGCCTCTCTTACATAGCAATCTGAAGCTAGCCTGAGCTCCATGAGACATAGTCCCCCCAAAATCCAAAACAATAACAAAAAGCCTGCAGTCAAATGAAGTGTTTCCAAAGGCTACCACAAACTTCAGATCATCAGATCCTCAGACTCTCCAAAGAGTCCTCAAAGGCTCCGACCTTTTCTCCTAGCTGGCATAGGACAAGATACACTTTATAATCTGTGTGTGCATGTGCTGGGGACAGCCGTGGGCTTCCACACATGCTAAACTCATGGTCTACCGCTGAGCTACACCCAGAGTCAAAACAAGACATTTAAAGAGTGCCTAAGCGGTGAAGTGTCTCTGGTGTTAACACAATTGTTTTCATTCCTGAAGCTTTCTCTTCCTAGAATTATTAGGTTGAAACTTGGCTCCACCTTTAACTAGAGCCGGGAACAAAGCCTGAATGTACCAAGTTAAACAAAGTTATACAGTGAGGTAATTTTTACAAAATGGCACTACTCCGGTAATGTTGCCAACATGCTGTCTGGGGCCAGAGACTGTGCATGCAGTTCAGGGACTACCTGTCAACACGGCTTCTGAGTGTCACACATCATGGTGAAGACAGCCCCAACAACTACTCACTGAATTGCCAGAGAATCAAACAGGCTCTAATCCCATTTTCCAAAGGCTACAGAGTTGACTGATCAAAAGCAAGGCAACAAATCCAGGTGGTAGAAGCCCATGGCATTGGAGTGCCTGGCTAGATGCCCCAGGGTTTGATACCCAACGCACTTGAGAGTTTTCCCGGGGAGGGTGCAGGGAGAGAGAAGAAATACCAAAACCTTAACAGCAAATGATTTCACCAACACCATGAGCTGAATCTGTGGTGTTGCCTAACCCATTCAATGGCTCACGCTTAAAAGAACAGGGCCTTTTGGAATTCTGGATCCACAAAAGAACTGACATAGAAGTCACTGACAAAAATGCACCCCCGATTTCCTAACAACTTAGTACCATATCATGCTATTCTACCAATGCAAACATACGTGCACGCAGACCTTTAAGAGGAGGCAACTTTTTCCAGGCTGGTAAGATGGCTCATCAGGTGAAAGGTCCTTGCCACGAAGCCTGATACCTTGAGTCCAGTCTCCAGAGCCCATGTGGTGGGAGAAAAGAACAGGTCCCACAGTTGTCCTCTGACCTACACCCAACACAGGTGCCACGGCATGTACACATGCACACAGTAAGTAAATGTTAAAACCTGAAAGAAGGAAGGAAGGAAGGAAGCCTTTTCTAGGAAGGCAAGGTGGCTCGACAGGTGAAAACAGTTGCTACACAGCCTGGTGGATGAAGTTTGATCCTCAAACCCCAAGGTTGAGAGAAGCAGCTCCTATAAGCCGTCCTCTGACCAACACACGTCTGCCGTGGCATTCGGCGCTGGTGTTCACACACACGCATCACACACAAACGGTAATTTAAATATATATATTGGCAGCCAGAGATGGTGGAGCACGCCCTTAATCCGAGCATTCGAGATGCAGGGGCAGTTGCAATGTCGGCCAGCCTGGTCTACATAGCCACTCCAGGCCAGCCAGGAACTCTTTGAAGAAGCAGAAAGGAGGAAAGGAGGAGGAGGAGAGGAAGAGAAAGGACAAGCAGAAGAAGAAAAAGAAAAGGAGGAGGAGGAGAATAAAGTTTTCTGCCAACTTTATAGCGTTTTGAAGGTTGCTACACAGGTACCCCGGAAGACAGACCGAATTGTAACTGGAGTATGCAGTATGTAGCTGTGCGGATAAAAAAGCAGCCCATTTATTCACTTAGGTGCAAAGGATGATCTCTCCTCCAAGCGGCGCTGTCTTAAAAAACTGGTACTCTCAGAGCCTTTGGCTAACTTGTAAAGTCAACAGACCCATTTCGGGTTAGGCAGATTTTTGAAAGCTGGAATTAGTTGCAAGACAATAGCAGGTCAGTATCTCTCACCAGGATCGGCTAAGCTAATTGTTGTGAGCACCAATAAGGAGGCTAGGACGAGTGCCAGATGGTTCGCTCCTAGCACCCACAACTTCAGGCTTTGGTGTGCGTGGCCAGGGTGTACAGTTACCGAGTATTAACACCCCGAGATGTGAGCGGGCCGTGGGTCCCAGCTCAAGTACAGGATAGCGATTTGGGAAGGACACAGCAAGTCGGGACTGCTACGTGAAGTCTTAAGCGGAGGTCATCTGGAGGAATGGAAGGGAGAAAAACTGGCGGGGAACAGCCGCGGGGAAGGAGAGAGCTGCTGGATTATGTCCCTGAGAGGGAGTTTTGACTTTTGATGGACTGCCACTTTTCCCCCTCTCCGTGGGAGACCGGCGGCCCGAGCAGCCGAGGCTCAGCCCCGCGCGCTTCCCAGAAGGGAGGGCGAAGGGTGGGAGGCTCCTCCGCCTCCGACCCCAAGGGGACTCCCGCTCCCGCCACCCCCGGCCTCAGAGGGCGCGGAGGGAGTGCGGGGCGCAGCCGGGGTCTCCGCGCACCCGCGGGCTGCGGAGGGTGAGGGGCGAGGAGGCGCTTACCGGACTGGACGGCGGCGGGTGCTCGGCGGTGTGCGGTCCCGGCGCTCTGCCCAGCGCACCTGTCGCGACTGGGCTGCGGCACCTCCAGCTCCGCGGCCACGCCCCGGCCACGCCCCGGCCACACCCCCGAGCGGGGGCGCGCACGCCTCCCGCCTCCCGAGCGGCCTCCCGAGCGGCCTCGGGGCGGCCTCGGGGAGAGCGTGCGCGCTCCCGGCCGGCCTTCGGACGAGCGTGCGCGCTCCCGACCGTAGCGTCGCCCTAGCAGCGGGGGCGTGGCGACAGGCGCGGCTCCTGCGGCGGCCTCGAACCCAGAGGTCGCACCGCCGCCTCATCCCGACTCCCTAAGCAGTTTGATTTGAGAGTCACGCAGAAGTCTGGTCTAAGCCCAGCTTCAGGGAAGTTCCCGGTGCTGTCGGGCTTAAGTTCTGTGCAGAGGTGTTTCACACGCGCAGGAGGCCTTGCCCCGTGCTGCAAAGAGCTGCCAGGGAGACCTGGCTCGGACTAGCCTGAAGTCACCTCAACTCACTGGACTCAGTTTCCTCACGGAAAGAAGACGTTGGAAGAAAGCAGGCGGTGTCCAAGCTCCCCACGAGCTGTGTTTGTTTGTGTCAAAGGTTTTCCTTTATCCTTTGGGGCAGAGGGCGTCATCTGACAGCTGAGATTGGCCTCCAGCCCTCGGAGTAGCTGAGCATCGCTTCACGCTGATGGCTCACGCGCACACGCAGGACGCACACTCACGAATCCTTTTCAGAAAGGGGAGACTGCACCAGCACCCGCCCTGGCGTGGACTCCGACTTCTCAGCGGTGTCTGCAAGGGCCGGTGTGTTTCTACGCCTGTGGAAAGGCTGTGGAGAGCGCGAGGAGGCGAAGCGTTCGGCCGCGCAGCCCTCAGGTTCCGGCTCCGGCACCATTCTCTGCCTGATGCCCTTTGATAGTGTCCTTTCCCGAAGTGCAGTGAGGTATCAAATGAAAGGAATTCTGAAACTGTTCGTGTGAGCGTTGATACGTGTGGTAAGGGCTGGGGGTGGGAAGATTTGCACAACCCTCCTAGAGCAGTGGCTGACAAATAACACGTGGCCTTCCTGCTGGAGGGAGGAAGGCTGCCTTGAGGCCGTGGACAGCCTGTGTTACAGAGTGAGAATGTCTAGCACAAACAAAACAACAACGAAAAAGCAAAAAACCCGAGAAAAGCACTTGACAAAGTCTAAGGAGATGAACAATTTCCCAGAACAGAGTATCTTCCGTCATCCAAATATTGACCTACGCTGATTTCTAGATTAATGTGCTTAAGAAGAAAGACTTCAGGCAAATTAACTTTATGCAGACATTGAAAGGTTTCTTGGTTTTTGTTTTTTTGAGTAGGGATCGGCAGCTGCTCGAACAGCTTGGGAACTAAGCTGGATAAGCTGGACAAGGAAGTAACGATACTGGCTCCTGCCGGGTTCTGCCTTACTTGATACGGTCACACGGCAGCTCCCCAGTTACGTAACCAATTGACTGGCTGGCTGGCTGTGAATGGCTGTCTCGATTCAGAATTAATCAGTTAGAAGGACTTTCTGGTACAAAAATAACCGTAGGCTAACAGCCTGCTTATTTTGCTTTAACTCAGCAAGCATGAATAATCTAAGGGATGAGAATGTATCTCAGCGATAAAGTGCTGGTCCAGCATGTGCGAGGCCTCAGACTCACTTGCCAACCTGTAAACACCAGCACTCGGCCGCAGCCTACGTTCAGTAAGCTGGGAGTGGACCCCAGTGCCTCAGGTGTGCTAGAACCCAACATGCACGGATCACGGATGAGAACACTGAAGAGTATATGACACCAATATGGGATCATACTTCCAATAAATTCATTCTGTCGCATATGGAAACCCCTCAGTCCCAGGTGCGGTGGCGCACACCTGTGAGCCCAGCACTCTGGGAGGCAGAGGCAGGCGGATCTCTGGGACTTCTAGGCCAGCCTGGTCTACAAAGGGAGTCCCGGACAGCCAAGGCTACACAGAGAAATCCTGTCTTGAAAAAAAAAAAAAAATCAAAAGAATAAAAGCAAACAAACAAAAAGAACAAGACCAAGCCAAAAAGGAACCCATTTGCCACTGAAAAAACTAAGAAATTTATCCTGTGTTGGGTTTTGGATTTAAATCTTGTTTCAGCCACTTAGCTATGAGACCATTAGCTTAACTCCTCTTCATGTCTGTGAAGCTCTTTCTGGACTGGTACACGCACACATATGTACACACCATGTGCACACATAACACACACATTTTTGTACTAGTACACACACACACACACACACACACACACACACAGAGTTTTGGAATGTTCGTTGTTAATATCTCCCAAAATTTTACTGCAAGCTCTGCCAGTGTTCATTTTTTGCCCATAATGAGGCAATTTCAGCATCATTAATAAAAGGTACCACAGTTTCTGCTGGGTCTATTTCTGCTAATTGACAGAGTCTTATTTTTCCTTTCAGAATCAATTTATAAACTTTTTCTACATAGGTCTTTAATTTTTTTACCCTGTTTATGTGCTAAAAATATTCATTCTAAAACACTATCTTCTCTCTGCATAAAAATCCCTGTGGGAGAATGAGCAGAAGGCAAAATAACCAGAATAGAATCCAGTTTAGGATCCCGGCGATCCACACCGTTTTTTCTTTAATTTCTTTCCTGTCTGAGCCAGTTCTCTCACAGGCTCAGCTGATAACTTTCTTGGACTGTTTAAGTCCTTATCACTTTGAAAGGTTTTAAATAAATTACTCAGTTCTTGAGCAGTTAATCCAGTTGTGGGAAGTAGCCAGTTAATATCTCCCAACAGTTTAAAAATTTTTATTTATTTATTTTACATCTTGAATGGGCCCTTTCTGTCTTTTCCTTCCCACCCCACCCTCCTACCCTCTCCCAACAATTTTTGAAAATCATTAAGAGTTTGTAATCGATATCTCCTGATTGGCTCTTTCTGTGGCAGATTTTCTGTGGACCTATGATATATCCCAGGTAATTAATAGAATCTCCTCTTTGTATTTTTTTCAGGAGCAACTTGTAATACCCAGAAAGACAAAATTCTCTTTACTTCATCAAACATTTTTTTCTAAGGTATCTGTGTCTGAATCAACCAGCAAAATATCATCCATAGAATGGTAAATTATAGATTTTGGAAACTGCTTGTGAATTATTGACACACGGTAGAGCTGTTTACACATTTTTTTGTGGCAGGACCTCTACTGGTAGCTTTTAACAGGCGGAGCATTATTATAAGTAGGCAGCATGAAGACAAATTTTCCTCCTTCTTGTTCTTGTAAAGGTATAGAAAAAAAAAAAAAAGCAGTCTTTAAATCATTCACTGTAACAGTCCATGCTTTAGGTAGTAAAGAAGGCAATGGGATTCCAGGCTGTAAAGAGCCCATTGGCTGGATCCTCTATTTATGGCTCTGAAATCTGTTAACATTCTCCACTTTCCAGATTTATTTTTAATAACAAACATAGCAGAATTTCAAGGACTGGTAGATTCTTTAGTGTGCTGAGCATTTAGCGGTTCCTGTCCCAGCTGTTCCAGAACCTGTGATTTTTCTTTTGTAATAGACCATTGATCCACCCATACAGGTCTGTCATTAGCCATTTTAAAGGCAGGGCAGTTGGTACATTTGAAAATCCAGCAACATCTGTTGTGTCCTGCTTATGGACAACCTGGACAGTCTGTGACTGTTCTTGGAGAATACCTTTCAATATTTTTCTCAGAAGCATTCTTTATTTTGTGGTTTGTTTCTGAGATTGGAGGAATGTTAACCTGTGTTTTCCATTGCTGTAACAAATCCCACCCCCATAAATTCATGGCTCTATTAGCCACATATGGCTTTAAATTTTCTATTTGTTCTTCTGGCCCTATGCACTTAAGCTACCTCACACTTTGTTTTACCTGAGATAAAGTTCCAATCCCTAGAAGATGAATATCTATCTCCAAAGAGGCCAATCTGGAGGCCAATCTTTTGGTGAAATGATTGCTACATCTGCTCATGTGTCTACCAAACCTTCAATTCCAATATCATTTATAAACACTTTTAGTTATGGCCCCTGGTCATCTATAGCAGCCAAAATCCTTGTTTTCTGCTCTTGAGTTTTCTGTTTTATCTTCTGAAGCCACTCTGACTTTGATATCTGGGCTGCTATGTCTGTATCCAGAGTAGTCTTGTTTAATTGCTCTGCGGATGGCTTTCTGCACTGTGACCTGAAATGGCTGACCTGAATTTGATATGGGGTCTGCAGAAGTCTCTCTAGGGCGTTTCCCCACAAGTTACCGTGTTTGTCCTTTGTTGATCACATTCATTAATCCAATGTCCGCCTTTGCAGAACCTTCCGCATATTCTGGAAGGCTCGGGTCTTTTTTCAGAATTAGCTTGGCTCTGCCTACAATTCCTTTTGAAATGACATTGTTTGCTACAGCCAAAACAGTTGGCAGTTTGGCCTCTCTCAGAACCTTTAGAGATTACTTTTTCTAGAAAAGTTGCATCATAAACGTGAGATCCGACATCAGCTGTATTTCTACTTTATTCACCGATTGGTGCTGATTGGTGCCGATTGGTGGTGATTGATTGCCTTTAGAAGCCTAATCACCCTTTTGCCTTCAGAATTAGCATTTTTTAAATTTCGATTAATACTTGCCTAGCTTCTGAATGAGACACTCTCTTGTTTACAGCTAAAGTCAATCTCTGTTGTTGTTGTTGTTTTTAATCAGTGAATGCTTCTTTTGTATTTTGTATAATTTTTAAAAATGATCCAAACCTTTTTCCTGTTTCTTCAACCTTGTCCCAAGCACTTAAAGCTGCTGTACAACACAGTGCCGAGGGGGTACGGCCACACTCAACCTGCGCTTCCACCTCAGCATACTGGCCTCCACCTAGCAGCTCATCTTGGGAAATATTGATACCTCTAGCCCTATTTCTCTATCCTATCTCCTTAGCTTCTTCTTTGCACCATGATCTCCTTTGTAACTGAGGATCAGCTTCTAATATTGCTTTTGTCGTATCTTTCTAGTCTTGGGGAATTACTTTATTTTTGAGTTGCTCAAGAATTTAATATCTGCTTCATGTGTGGTAAACACATACTATAGGAAACAATGGCTTGAATTTTTTTTAGGTGGCGTTTCTCCGGGATGCCATCTAAATTCTTCATAACCTTCGGGGTGCCTGTCGTCTGCTGGCGTTTGTTGTATAGTAACCAGATAAGCTAAGGTTGGTTTTCTAATAACTTTTGGCTGACTTTCTTCAGTTTCATTATATGGTGGCACAGCAGGCTCTTGTCTTAATTCCCTTGACTTTGTCTGAGTATCTCTCATTTTTATTTATAAGTCTTTCTAATTTTTCTTCTAAAGCACAAGCATATTTTTCCTATATCTCTAACGATTTTTTCTTTGAGAGGGCACAGGAATCTGCTATGGCTATTAAGAAGAAAATCAGAATGGTAGTAATCGTAATTGGCATTAAGCCAATCTCAATTAAGTAATTTATTTTTTTATTTTCTGTTTCTGTTTTTAAACCATCTAAGGTAGTACTATACAGGGTCCTAATGTCCTGTGTTATGGTATTTCCTATCCATAATCCACGTGGATTATTCTTTTTCAATTTTATTTAACTCTCTGTTTAAGGACTTCCTGGGTATTTTACCAAGCCTGATGACTTCTCAGCTTCTTACGCTGTTTCTACATGTCTGATTTCCGACGTCCCGTGGGCTTACTGCCTAGCGTTTTTCTGCCTTAATTTGTCTCTCCGTGTGCTTTGCCGCACCAATCCTCTCCCCCTACCTCACTTTCCACGAGCGTAGGCGTTCACCTGTGGGCACCCACTGGCAGCCGCCCTGCTCACGGGTAAGGGGAGGCTCTGCTGCTCCGCGCCGCCGTCTGGAGAAAACGCGGCTTCTGCGCGCTGGGATCTACTCCACCCCTGTGCCGCCAGCTCTTGGGCTCTGTCTTCCACCGAACTCTGGCTGCAGCCACTGTCTGCCTGCTTGCTTGTCCCCGGCCCACATGCCTCCCTGGACTGGGCCGCTGTTTGCCCTCCCATGGCTGTCAAGCTTCGAGCTTACAGGCACTGGTGGGGAGCCACGCCCACCCATGCCCAGCATGGAACAGGTTTTGTTTTGACAGGTGTGCCGGCTTATGCCTTCATTGCCTGCACTCTGGAGACAGATGCAGGTGGATCTATGTGAATTCAGGGCCAATCTGTCTACACAGTGAGCTCCAAGCCAACTGCCGATGTTCAACGAGACCGTGTCTCAAAACAGCAAACAACAAATCCCAGTTCTTAGCTGGCCAGAAGACTCCGTGGAAAAGGTGCTTGCTACCAAGCCTGATGCCTTGGGTTCCGTCTGGAACCTCAGAGTGGAAGGAAAGGATCGGTTCCTGAAAGTTGTCCTCTGATTTTCACACACTTGCTGTGGCACACTCACTCTGAGAAGGTGTGATCTGCACTCCTAGAAGGTGACCCTTGGAACGATTATTAGAATAAACCATTTGTTACAAGAGACAACTCATAACTTTTTAGTTAGTATGTGAGCTAAACAAAAATACTGATGTCATCATAGGCCTTATCTGCTTGCAAAGGGAGCAACAGAATTAAGAGGAAAATGTGGACAGAGGTAGCTTTTTACGCCAGGAGATCAGAACCCATTGTCTGCTTTTGCGGTATGGCATTAGCCTGCTCTGGCTGCCCCGGGAGGGTGATGCTCTTGACTCCTGTCGTAACTTAGAGGGAAACTCTCACACGGTGACTGGAGCTCTTGGGGTTCCGCAGATGGAGGAGAACACCCCAGATTCCTGAGCCAGAGCCTGCATGGTGGCAGCAACCTTGACTTGCAGATGGACTGGTTTAGCTGTGAGAGGAGTCTTACATGGCATCTACACCATAAGTCCCAAGATAAGCTGGGAGCATCTGCCGGTGGTGGCTAGTGCCATGCTGCCAGCACCGTCTCCTCCAGGAACAGCAGCTGCCACTGGGTCGGCTCCCGTGGCTGGCTGTTTCACCAAACAGCCTTCCTGGAGCCACGGCTTCTGGTGGAGACTGAGTCCGGGGCTGGCCACTGGCTCCTCACAGAAGTGTTACATGTCAGCCCCCACCATCTTTCCTCCAGGCCACGTGGACATTGCCACCCCGTGCACAGGCAGCAGCTCAGTGGGCCTGGTGTGGCAGATGCTTGCTCAAGATAGCAGAAGTGGTGCCATCAGTCATGGCTGATCTCCACTTCTACAGAGATCCTGGAGAACAATCCACTGCTGGAAAGGCCCTGACCAAGCAGGAACGTCAGGGCAAACAGACACTGGCTCGGAAGCTTACTGCTGCTCAGCCGGCGGCAGTCCAGCTGGAAGGCATGTGGGTGCCCCCTGCGAGGTCTCTGAGTGAAGACGAGGGCCCGGCCAGCCTCTGAGGACCAGGCAGCGATGCTGGGTCGGAACACTGTGGTGATAAACTCTTCTGCAGACACCGAAGCAAAATGGAAAGAAGGATGGAAAATAAACAGTCTGCAAACACTGAAAAAAATGTGGTTTTAGTAGAGGGTATCCGAGCCATGGCTCAAAGCCAGTGATCCCAGCACCCAGGAGACAGAGTTGAAGGATCAGCGGCCATTTTGGCACAAGAGTTTTAGGTACGCTTGGGCTATATGAGACCCTGTCTCAATCAAACAGCCAAACCAAATATTGGAAATATAGTAAAACATGAACCTAATTATATTTGCTCTAATGGTGCTTGTCTAATAACTGGTAATACTGAAGTGGGTGTGTAACAAGCTCCAGACCTTAGCACAACCAACACCATATTAGTGGCACCATTCTGACCTTAAACCCTGCACGTAGCTGGGTGGTGGCAGTGTTGGCAGCAGCAATGGCACAGGCCTTTAATCCCAGCACTCAGGAGGCAGAGGTAGGCAGATATCTGAGTTTGAAGCCTGGTCTACAAGAGAGTTCCAGGACAGCCAGGGCTACACAGAGAAAGCTTGTCTTGAAAAAATAAAACAAAACAAACAAACAAAAAACAAAAAGCCTAGCACATAGACCCCAACACTGCCCAAACAGGAACAACGATCTAACCCATCCAAGGCCAGGTCCACAGTTCCAGGATCCAGGAAAGTCCCTAAATGTACCAACCCTGCTTTTTGGCTTCTGCACTTTTGCTTTTCGCTAACTTAACACTGACTACAGTGTGTCAACCAGGATGTGGTTTTTGAGCATGAAAGACAAAGAACTGTGAAGATTGGGCTGCATGACTTGGGAAAGCTCCCTCTGCAGCAGCCGGCTGGCAAGAAAGGCTTTCTGTTCAGCTTTAGGAGTGTCCGTGTGATAGTCTCTGGCAGGCTTACAGCTACAGTTTTTAAAGGAAGTTTTTCTAAGCCAGACATGAAGACACATGCCTCAAATTCCAGCTCTTGAGCCAGGCGGTGGTGGCACACACCCTTCATCCCAGTTTTCGGGAAGGAAAGCAGGTGGAGAGCGCTCAGTAGCCAGCCCGGTCTACAGAGCAGGTTCCAGGACAGCCCAGGCTACTGTAGCAAAATTACAGCTATGAAGTAGCAACCAAAACAATTTTAAGGTGGGGGGGGGTCACCACAACAGGAGGAAGTGTGTATCAGGGTTAGGAAGGGAACCTCGGATCTACCACTCAGCTAGTGTGAGACCCCAAATCACACAACAGCAACAAAATAACAATCAAAGTGTAATCCGAGAAGCGTTTGCTACCAAAGAGAAGCCTGACAACTATCTACAGTGCCTGGCTTTGCCCCTGTGGGTGGCAGCTTACCCTACAATCCGCCCCAGCCAGCCGCTGACCTCCTGGCCTGGAACCGGGTGGGCAAGGCGGTCACTGAAAAGTTCACCAGGAAACCACTGCCATGATGACAGAAAGCATGAGAGGGGCCATGTCTGCATCACCCAGGGCTTGGGGAAACTGAGCCCAGCTCGAAGGAGCTGCTCATTACCGTGAACTTGTGTAAGACGGCCCCATTGGGCTGGTGTCACGGCGGTGGCCTGGTCCCTGCTTGTCCTGCTGTGACTTCTGCAGAATCTGGACTCAGCACGGTTGGCCCACGTGCCTCAGATCCAGAGGTGCTTTGCTGCATCCTGTGGGTGATTTCTACAGGAGCCTGCGGTTCCGCGGTGGCTTGGGGGTGCACCCCGAGTGAAGGAACCGCACCACCCTGCCCTGGTGAAGGGAAACAGAAGGGTCACCTCAAGTGTGGACAGCTTGAGTGCGGGTTTGCTTTGACTGGTGAAGAGAGGGAAAAAAAGCAAATGAAGTGAGCCCGTGGGTCTACCCGGTGTGGGAGGGTCACCCTGGGGCTGGCATCTGCAGATGAGCACCCCTCGGCCGTGCCAGCAGGGTCTGCCTATTCCTAAGACCAGCACTGCTGCCTCTGTCCCCAGCTCAGCTCTACAAGAGAGAAGGAAACGCTGCCCCGAGACTGATGGATGGGCATCTCAGTGATCTTGCCTGGGCATCTGTGTCCCTCCTGTTCAGCCACGGACACTCTAGAATGGGACCGCCTCCTTCCAGGGCTCTCCGCTTTGTTTGTCTGTCCCCTTGGCAGGAGGGCTCAGGGCTGCTCGGGTCGTCGGCGAAAGCTTCAAGCCTCCATGTGCGCTGAGACTGCTTGTCCACAGAGCAGCCGTCTCTGTCCAGCGTTCAAGAGGAAGCAGTGGTCTGTGGTCCTTAAGGAAATTGTCAGACTACACTTCACATTTCTTCCTTTTCCCTCTGTGCCACCCTCCCTGTCCCGGAGCTCTCTCTGTAGACCAGGCTGGCCTCCGACTCCGATTCACCTGCCTCTGCCTTCAAGTGCTGGGGTTAAAGGTGGGGCCACCATGCCTGGCTGTTTTTATCTATGGAGGTGATTTTCACTGTGGTGGTTTTGTCTCGTTTTGGAGTGGGGTCGGTCCCTATGAAGCTCTGGCTGTCCTGTAACTCCATCTGTAGCCCGGGCTGATCTCGAACTCACAAAGATCTGCCTGCTTCTGCCTCCCAACTACTGGGACCAAAGGCGTGTGCCACGTGTTGTTCTTTGAGGTCACAGTTTTCAAGCATAAAGTTCTAGCGTGGACACTCATCGCCAATGGTAACTTCAGGCCAAAGGCTTCTGTGTGATGACATGGGGGAAAAGCCTGTGTTTGCGTGAGGCCCTGTGTAGCCATTCACCTCAGAGAGAACCTTAGGGAAGTCATCCTACTGGCTGGGGACGTGGCTGGGATCGTAGAACTCGTGCCTCCCCTGAAGGTCACATGAGCAAACACAGATGAAGACCCAGCACATGCACAGTCATACGCAGCGACACACGGTGTTAGGGCAGTGCCCGGGGGTGGACGGCCCAGGGAGGGGGAGCGTAGAGCCGCATAGAGCACGGAGCGGGAGCTCGTCCTCAGACCTAGCAGTCGCTGTCTTTGCACACTGAGCCGTGCCTCGAACCCTCTCTCCGTTATTCTGCTTTAAACAAGGATGAGGACGACTTTAGTTGAGCCTGAGATGTTCCCTGGGAACATCACTTTTTGGAGACATTAGACACACAAAGGCAATGCAACTCTGTGTTGTCCAGCGAGGTTCAGAGGGCGCCTCAAGCTGCTTCCGGTGAGGACCGTGGTCCAGAGGGCGCCTCAAGCTGCGTGTGGTAGGCTGGTTGCCTCCCTGCCCACTGCCCTCCCGCAGGGTGCCCAGTAAGCGTGTTTCCCCAGTTGTGGTCCCAGGCAGCATCTGTCCTCTCCCGCTGATCCTGTCCCTCTGTCCCTGCAGAGCCGCCTCCTCAGCCCGTGACCTGCGGGAACTGGTTGTGCAGTGTATGACACGTGGAATAGGAAGGGAAGACACAGAGGGACCAGGGTGGAAATCTCTGCCCGGCAGGTGTGCTCTGTGGATGACGATGAAGTTATAGCAACAGACAAGATAACAACAGAAGACGCAAACGCAGTCAGCCAGCGTCTCGTCACACCGGCGCTTGCCCCTGTCCATCCCCAGGAAGATCCCGGTGAAGCACCTCGTGTCCTGTCATCCTGTTCCTTCAGTTCACATTCTTTAACTTCACGCTCTAGGCTCCCACTAGGGACTCTGCTAACCCCTAATTACCTGTCCACAGTCTCAGCGGGAGAGCACTTGTCTTGCACGTGTGAGTCTTTGGTGTTTGTTTGCCTTATTTTTGAGGCAGGGTTTCTCTGGGTAGCACTGGCTGTCCTAGACTCTCTTTGTCTAGCCCAGGCTGGCCTTGAACTCACAGAGGTCTGCCTGCCTCTGCTTCCCGAGTGCTGGGATTACAGTCATTTGCCACCACGCCTGGCTGGCTTTGGTGTCTGTTGGTTTGTCTGTCTTGTTTTTTTAAGACAGCGTTTCTCTGTGTCGCCCTGGCTGTCCTGGGCTCGCTCTGTAGACCAGGCTGCCCTCAAACTCACAGGCCCAGGTTAAAGGTGTGCAGGGCTGGGTAGATTCCCACACTGCAATCAGAAAAGGTACTTGCAGTGACATCATCTCCTTGGCTTCATTTGGGAAACAAGCTCGGGGGCGGTCACGGGGCTGAAGAGGCAGCTCTGCATCCAGAGCACAGCTTGCTCTTGCACAGGGTTCAAGTCCCAGTGTCCACACAGCGGCTGACAACCACCTGTAGCTCCAGTCTTAGGGATCTGATGCTCTCCTATGGCCTCTGTGGGACGCAGGACACATGTGGTGCACAGATACAAATGCAGGCAAAACACACAGCTACACACAACCACACATACACACTCACACACATACACTCACACACCACGCCACGCACACACAGCCACACACACTCACACCCATATGCACACAGCACACCACACCTGAGCAAGGCCAGGCCTTTGTTAAGCTGACCTGGTCAGTTTCAACACGTGATGTTTAGGGGGAGTGAGTCTGTGTCGGTTTGCTCAGGTCAGCCACAGGCTAGTACAAGAGCTGCGTCAGAACAGACGGCCTCCTGTGGTTTTTTAACAAGTGTGCAATGCTGAGTCTCTGTCGCATATGATTTAGAGTCACTGAAGAGACCGTGGGAGAGCGCAGGGTGTGCGCCCAGCCCCACAGCAGAAGTTCACAGCTTCTGTCATGCAGTTCCAGGGGACCCGATGCCTTCCTCTGGGCTCCGTGGGCCACTACACTCCTGTGTGTATGCCTGAATGCCCTGAATGAGGGGCTCCATCCCACAAGCCAGCGTGCTGGGCAGAGCACAGGTGGGGAGGACCGGGAGCCAAGGGCTCCGTCTGTCCAAGGTGACTTCTGCTCTGCCACTGCCTCCCCACCATGGCGCACTGAGCCCTCTGAACAAGAGCTAAGTCACCTCTCCTTGGTCCCAGCACCGCACAAAGACTCTGCTGCCCCTTAGAGAAACCCCGACTCAAGACACAAAACTGAAGAGAGCCTAGAAGGTCCACATGGAAGAAACATCTGGAGCTCTCGCTGTACACCAGGCTGGCCTCAGACTCAGAGGTCCGCCTGCCTCTGCTTCCGGAGTCTTTTGATGGATGGATGGATGGATGGATGGATGGATGGATGGATGGATGATGGATGGATGGATGGATGATGGATGGATGGATGGATGATGGACGGATGGATGGATGATGGATGGATGGATGGATGGATGGATGGATG
>REGO01000172.1:2335363-2393097 GCA_010120015.1 Rhombomys opimus
GAGTCTTCCTCCATACATTGCGGAATAATAAAGCCTGCTGCAGAAGGATCCTGTCGTCCGTGTGCCTTCTTGCTGGCGAGACGGTTACGCGGTCGTTTACAGGCACCTTACTGAGATGGCGGGCAGCCACTCCCTGCAGTCGGGCACTGAAGAACAAGTTGTCTTACATGTCTGGAGCCCGGTTTATCTGGTTTTCCCTTTTTTATTTATTTTACTTTAAAAAATTTATTATGTATACAATAGCTGCATCTGTGCCTTCACATCAGAAGAGGGTACCAGACCTCACTATAGATGGTTGTGAGACACCATGTGGCTGCTGGGAATTGAGCTCAGGACCTCTGGGAGAGCAGCCAGTGCTCTTAACCTCTGAGCCATCTCTCCAGCCCCCTGGTTTTCCCTTTTAAACTCTCATCTTAGACATCTTTCCCACAAAGACTTTGCCATGTCTCATAGTCCTACTTGGAGGTCTGTCACCACATCGTTAACTTTTGGCACGGGGTGTGCGGGGAGCTAAGTGTCTCCGTGGGGAGAGCCAGAGCCGACTATTTCAGCACCGTCTGTTGGAAAGCTGTTCTTGTGCCCACTGATTACATTGGCTTCTTTGTTGGAAATTAAGCATTTGTGTGGGCTCTTCTTTTCACATTTTTAAATTTTATTCTCTGTGCATTGGTGTGAAGGTGTCAGAATTCATGGAACTAGAGTTATAGACAATTCTGAGCTGCCATGTGGGTGCTGGGAATTGAACCTGGGACTTTTAGAAGAGCAGCCAGTGCTCTCAACTGCTGAGCCGTCTCTCCAGCCCCCATTTGTGTGGCTTCTATTTTTGAACATTCTGATCTATTGATATGTTTATCATAACCTTTTAAAAGAATTTTTATTTTATTTAGTGTGTGTGTGTGTGAGTGTGTACGTGTCACACTATGTGTGGAGGTCTGAGGACAACTTTTGGGAATCAGTTCTCATCTTCTACCTCCTTGAGTCAGGGTCTGTCATGCTGTTTCCCCTGTGCTTCTTATGCCAGGCTAGCCCCAGAGTTTCCCACTCATTCTATCTCAGCCTCCATCTCACTGTAGGAATGCCGGGGTAAAGTGCTCCCTCCCCCCGACTTCCATGGGTTTCAGGGATCAAGTCACGTGACCAGGCGTACTCAGAGAGCACCTGTTTGGTGAGAAGATGACTTAAAAACCAAACCTCTCTGAAGCGATCCTTGGTTATTATGAAAAACAACCGAATTCCTCATGCGTGAACAGTTTGCACTCTTCCCAAATAGTTACCCTAACTAGAGGGACACAGCTGTTCTAAAGGTGGTTTCTAGAACTGAAAGTTTTCCTTGTAATGAAGTTTTGTCAGGAGAAGGAATGTAGCTGGGCTTCATTGTTGCTTTCAGGGTTTTGAGACATGTCTTCCACACTAGCCCAGGCTGTCCTGGAGCTCACTGTGGAGACCAGACTGCCTTCATCTGCACAGGGAGCCTGAGGCCAGCTACACAAAGGCAGTCTCAAAATGACAACAAAAATGATTAGACATTCTCTGCTCGTAGTTCTGTTTTCCCAGAATTTAGAAATAAAATTACTTCTTGTGTGGAAACCTTTAGAAACAACTCAAACTATGTTCTATTAAAGAGCAAAACCACTTGAAAAGGTCAAGTCTTGAGAATAAATCCTGTTCTTTGCAAACAACCACCACATAAATGCCACAAATCAAGGAAGGGGATTTCCTGACTCCTGCTTCCAAGCAGTTCCAATAAATGAAAGTGGAAGACAGCATCCTTCCGAACAGGCTCGCTGCTGGCAGGGCTCCGCGATTGCTTTCCCTCTGCTGCGACTTTATTTGTTTTTAAATTAATTAAAATGAGCTCTTGCCTCCACACCCAGCTTTCTGTTTAGGATTTTAAACACACACACACACACACACACACACACACACACACACACACCCAAAGTCCTTGAGCAGATGACAATTTTCGGGATTTTGTTGGATTCTCAAAGTGCTGAGTAGTGAATTGTTTGAGGCTAAAGTCGCCGTTCTGTGGTGGGGATGGTATTAAATCAGGAAGATGATGGGTTGCTGAGAAGGCAGCAGACCTTCAGGCCTACACTAGACCTTCAGGCCTACACTAGACCTTCAGGCCTACACTAGACCTTCAGGCCTACACTAGACCTTCAGGCCTACCCTCCCACGCTGGTGGAAGACACAGGCTTTGAAGTCGGAGGCTGCTTGCACTCCATCTTTTTTTAAGATTTATCACTTGCTCTTCCACGCAGGTAGGCAATATGCTTCTATCATATCCACCTCCTAGTCCCACGGCCAACTCCCTCCTGCCCCATCTGCAACCTGTTCCAACAGCTATGAGTAATTTTCGCTCCTCTGTCTGTCTATCTATCTACCTGCCTACCTACCTATTTATTTTCAAGGCAGAGTCTTACTGGGTAGCCCCTGCTGGCCTGGAACTCACTGTGTAGATCAGGCTGCCCAAGAACTCACAGCCGCCAGCCCACCCCTGCTTCTTAAAGGAGTGTGCCACCACGCACAATCCTTTTGGACTTCCTAACCTTGAGCAGTGAGACAAGTTTCTTGGCCCGGCTCAGCCCCAGCCTCTTCTTTGCAGTAACAATGCTTCAGAGTCATGACGCTGGTTAACTCAAGGGACACTGGAGCCTACCGTCAGTAAATTCAGATTCCCCTCCTTCTCCCGCGCCGAGCTTCCCCAAGGTAAAGAGCGTGGCCCACAGCAGAATCTGATCTGCCAGTCCTTCCTCGTTCTTTTCAGTGAGAGACTGAAGTCTGCCGAGTCCTGGGGAACAGGAGAACACCTGAGCTCCAGGACCGGCCTCCAGGATGAGAAACTAGTTCAGCAGGAAGGGAGCACCATCAGCCCCTCAAGGATCATGCTCAGGGCGTCCAACCTCATCTCACAGGTTTAATACCTCAAATGTCACTCGGTCGGGGAAGCCTCTCTAGGGAACACTAGGAGAACAGTGCCCGGCTGTGGAGGAAGGCTGACCTGAGGGCACCTTTTAGTCTTTCTCTAGCCCTCTTTGTCCTCCTGTAATTTAATTACGTCCTTTCTTACCACAGCTTTTAAATTCAAAGACACTCACTGTTGGTGTCTGTCACCTTAAATTACCAGATTCTGGTCCTCCTTGCCTCCTCCCGTCCCCCTCCCCCAACGCGAAAGGGCAGGGCCAGCCATGCTGCTGAGTTTAGGTTGCTTCTGGTTCCTCTTCCGTGCCTTCAACACACCTGCCATCTCACAGTTAACTTCTGTTCTTTGGGAAAGGCAGGGGATATGCCAAAACGCACTCTTACGGAGACCTTCACACCCCCATCAGCAAACAACAGATAATGTGCTCAGATGTCTGAATGCACTTTGGGGACCATGCAGAAAAAGTTGTCAGTTTTTACTTTCAAGATATAGAGAAAAGCATAAAATCGTCTCCGTGTGACCGGTCATATACTGAAGTCGGCATCACCAAAGAGTGTCTGTGCTCTGCCGCGCTGTTTATCCTCTTACAGTAAAAGCTTTGGATTCACCTTAGATCTCGTCTCCAAGGAAGGCAGGCCACATTAGAACTCACTCTCTAATCTTGACTTTGTTTGTTCCCATTTTGTTTTTGAGACAGGCTGGCCTTGAATATGCAGTGGTCCCGTGGCTTCTCCCTCGCCAGTGCTGGGACTAAGGGCCTGGCTTAGCACATCCAGAGTCTGAGCTCATCTTCCACCCCCACCCCGCCCCCACCCCCACCCCCACGCGCTCACTATTTAGTCTAGGCTGGAATGTGACCTCCACCTTCCTGGGCTTCTCAAATGCCAAGATTATAAAGGTTCAGGGAGTGCAGGCACGTGTAACCGTACCTGGCTCAAAGCTGTCTGTCTACCTACCTACCTACCTACCTACCTACCTTTCATCTGTCTCCATCCATCCATCCATCCATCCATCCATCCATCCATCCATCCATCCATCTGTCTATCCATCATCCATCTCCCTCCAACTAACTATCTATCTATCTATCTATCTATCTATCTATCTATCTATCTATCTACCTATCTATTGGACCCTATTGGAATAGGGTCTCACTGTAGGCCTGGCTAACCTACGGAACTTGCTCCGTAGACCAGGCTAGCCTCAGACTCACATTGATCCACATACATTGTTGCCTCCTCCCAAGTGCTAGAATCAAAGGTGTGCACTACCACCCTGGCTTCTGCTTCTTTTGATCGTTGCTGGAGCCTGTGCATCAAGCAGGGAGAGGTTTTAGACGTTCTGCTATCCTATCACACGTGTCTGCATCAGGCGTGGTGGTGTCGGCACGTAACCCCAGCCGACGGAAGACCTGTAAACAAAAAATACTTGTTCATAAAGAGAAAAATTCTGAGTTTTAGAATTTTATTGACACCATTGAAGATCTCTGTCAGGCACGTCTAGTCTGCAGCCCACAGGCTGCGTGCATCCAGGGTAGCCAGGAACGTGGCACATGTTTACAGACGATGATAAATCCATGATCTACAGACGGAGCTCCTGAAGGCACACACGGGAAGATGCTGTTTATGTGGAGAAGGGCTTCATTGTTGCTTCTTTTGTTTCTGGGGCCAGGAACAGATACCCACATATAAGGGTTAACTTGGTGTAGGATTAAAGATGACATTTCATTCCGAGTGTGACGTCAGATGTCTGTATTTTTGGCGTTGAGAAGGTGGAGGCAGGAGATTCAGAAATTCAAAGACATCTTGCACTGTTAATTAGTGGCCCCTGTCTAAACGACAAGAAACCTGAGGCCAAGCACAGAGAAGCGAACTCCTGCAATCCTAGCACCGGAGAGGTTGAGGCAAGAGGATCAGGAGTTCAAGGCTGCCTGGACTACAAGAACCCTTTTTAAAAATAATTAATGTAATGTTTAAAAAGTAAAGATAAATAGTTCAGATTATTGCTTAGTAAGTTATTCAATAACAAGTGTTGGGAAAATTAGTTACTTATATGGAAAAATAATACGATCTTTATTTATAAATTCTAGCCAGACAGTGGTGGCACACACAACTTCGATCCCAGCACTTGGGAGACAGAGACAGGCAGATCTCTGAGTTCAAGGCCAGCCTTGTCTACAGAGCAAGTTCCAGGACAGCCAGGGCTACCCAGAGAAACCCTGTCTTGAAAAAACAAAGCAAACAAACAAATGAACTCTTCATCCTCATGATTGCTGGAGTTAAAGGCACACCACTTAATCCTCTTCCCTTTTTGTCTTATGTCTCTCCTTCTCCCTTGTCTCTTTACAGTCATTTAGAAACAAAAAAAGTTTTAGCTCAGGAGCCGTCCAGTACCAGCCATGGGAGAGATTCAGTTTGCAGGTCGGAGGTCATCAGCACGCTCACTAGAACACGTGGCTGTTGCTAGAATGAGCTACACCAGCTCTGAATCATTAACTGCTCATTGTAACCGGCAGTGCAGGCTGGTGATCTCTGCTGTCGTTTTATAACTAAGTGAAACAAAGACAGTCAGGATAACCAGGACCACAGTCTCTGCTGCTCAAGCTTAGTTGTCTGGGTTGGGAAATGCCTGCATTATTAGTAAATCAAGGCCCTCTGGGCTCACGGATGAGGTTGTTACCAAAGAAGACTGACTAAGTGGGAACCCATGCTTGGAATGCGAGGCGCTGTCCCAGGCCAGCAGCCTGGTGAAACACGGCAGAGGAAGGAAAGAACCTGGCATCGTTTTCTGTTTCCTTGCAAGCCTCCCACCTCCTGCCCCCCAAAAAACTCCTTTTATGAAGGTTTGAAATCTTTGGAGCTATGAACCAAAATAAATTCTAAAGTTGTTTTGTCAGATATCTGTCACACATGCATGCTAGGCATGGTGGGTCACACCTATAACCCTAGCACTCAAGAACCTGAGGCAGAAGGAACCAGGGAGTTCAAGGACAGCCTGGGCTACATGAGATCTGTCTCAAAAAGCAAAATAGAAACAAACAGCTCTGAGATACAGCCTAGTGGCAGAATACTTTGCTAGCATACATATGTAACAGGGTCCTGAGACCTTAGCACGGCTGACGCCATGATGGAAGTACCATCCAGGCTGTAAAACTAGCACATTGACAGCACCTCCTGCCAGAACCAGAACAAAGGCCTAATCCACCACAGCCCACAGTTCTGGGAAAGTCTCTAAATGTCCTAACCTTGCTTTTGGCTTCTGTGGCTCTGCTTCTGCCTGACTGTTCTTGTTGACTGAAGTTTGTCAACCCAGAACATGGTTTTTGTGCTTAAAAGCTCATCCTGAGAAAGAGTCAGGGCTACAGTGGGATCCTGAACACCCAGTATAGACTCCGCCAGCTAATAAAGACTTTGTGTTTATTTATGTCTGAGCGGTCTTCTCTGGTGAGTACCCCACAACATATGGCCCTGGGTTCAGTCTCAAGATCTGTAAGAACAAACAACAACAACATATTAAATTTGATGCTTTCATCAAAACTAATGGTTCTAGATCGGAAGTTGTGGTGCACGCCTTTAATCCCAGGCAGAGGCAGATGGATCTCTGTGAGGACAAGGCCAGCTTGGTCTACAGAGTGAGTTCTAGGACAGCCAAGGCTGTATTGTGAGACTCTTGTCTCATAAACAAATAAGTAAATAAATTTAGAAAAGCGTCCTCTTTATGGTGTTCTTCCATATCATGCATGTTTGGAGTGCGTCCAAAGTATTTTATCTTTGTAAATAAAATGGAAAAAGTAGAATAAAACTGTTTTAGTTACTGTATTGCTGAGAGACATGAGCACTGAAAGAACACCCTAGAAGCGAGTCCACAGAACACAGACCGTTGGGACCCTGAGTCACGTCAGAGCGGCAGACTGGAGTGAGCACACATCAAGCCTTGCCAAGGGCTTGGGAAGTGGCCAGCTGTCCCGTCCAGGGCAAATTCTTAGGGGACAGGGCTCTTTTGAAGGTGGACTGTCTGCCCCATTCATTCGAGCGTGGGCAGCGGGGCTCTGGCCCATGGACCTTTACCCGAAGATGTACTCAACCTGTCTATTTCATTGCGGCGTTTTGTATTAGTAGTACATGTTTTTAAAGGACGCACCTCAGGATGCTTGGTTGTTTTCCTCTTGGGATTTTGTGTAGTGGCTCAGTAGAAGTTGGGTCCTTTACAAAGCAGACTTGCAAGCCAGGGCTTCTGACCCAGCTCTCCTGGGAGTACGCCTCTGCTAACCATATTTTTCTGTTTAATTTTTTTAAACATATCCTCTCTCTGATGTGTGCGTTCGCGCGTGAATACATGAGTATATAGGGATCTTTTTGTGTTTATTTGGCTTTTGCTTGAGACAGGATCTCACTACTCCTGGCTGTCCTGGAACTCCCTCTGTAGACCAGGCTGGCCTCAAACTCACAGAGATTCGTACTGGGGACTTTTGACTATGTTACACAGTTGTGTTTTTGTTGGAATCCCAAGATTGGGATGCAGGGATGCTTTTGATTTATGCGCCGCTGGTAACAGCCCTACGAGAGGCCCGTGGTCTTTAGCAGTTGGAAACTGCCTCGTTGAGAGGGCGTGGGTTTTGCCAGCTGAAAAGCATCCTTGTGTGGACTCTGAGAAAGGATAAGCAGGGGCACAGAGAGGGAGAGAGAGAGATAGCTTCCAGGAGGCGGCTGCTGCTTCGTGCCACTGCTGCTGGTAGCTGCTTGCTGTTCCCTGAACTGTTCCCTGGATAGCCAATCAATTGCACGGTCTATGATGATAAGGCTCCTTCTTCTCAGCAGGGTTCTGCAAAGTCTCCCCTGTTCTGGGTGATTCTGGGTCTTATGAGGAGCATCACATAGCCCTCAGGGCAGATCACAGGCCCCGGGCCCTTCCCTGATAAGAAAAAAGCAGCCAGTGCTCTTAACCACTGAGCCAGCTCCGTGCCTTAACTTTTATTGCATTTTTAGCCAGGCACAGTGGCGCCTGCCTATGATCCCAGCCCCCAGGGAGGCAGAGGCAGATGGAGCTCTCTGATTTCAAGGCCAGCCTGGTCTACAGAGAGAATCCAGGACAGCCTGGGCTACTAGGGGAGTGGGAGGGTGGTCTCTTGTGTCTTCTTGCCCCTTATTTCCATGTAGTACATGTTTTTCCCTGGACAGCCTGCTCTGCTGATTTGGGTCACCTTCCCAGGGGCACCGACTCCGTGACAAGGGTGTGTGCGAGGTGCTTTCTGGAGAGTGCCCTCCTGAGAGGAGGAAATGGACAGGGGCAGCAGCTGGTTAACGTTTAACACTCAGTTCTCGAGGGCAAAAACTTTGATCTGTAGCACATGACTGCTTTCCGGCTGTGAATCCTTGTGTCCATGGCTGCCTTCTCTGGCTGGCAGGAAGCAGCCGCCCACATCACGGGCCTCGATGGGCTCAGCTGACCCCATACAGAAAGGTCTAAATGAGACAACTTTGGCCTCTGCAGTTGTGTAAGACAGGGCCCCTGCACCCCAGGCTGTCTTCAAAGCGGCCACGTCATTGGCGATGACCTTGAACTCCTTCCGGAGTGCTTAGACGGCAGAAACAGTGAGCCTTCAGAGAGGTCTGTCTGCCGGGGAGGGCTCCTCACCCTCCGTGGAGGCCACTGTTGTCAGCTCATCTTGAGGAAACGGGGTGACCTGGGGTGAGAGGGTTCCCTTTGCCTAAAGGAACTAAATCCTCAGACATCCTCAGCAACACGCAGGATGTGCAGCCACCGGGGACAGCGTAGCCGGGGACAGCATAGCCAGCCGGGGACAGTGTAGCCGGGGACAGCGTAGGCCCTGTGGCTGGGTCCCCTCTTTTCCTGCTTTGGAACAGCGTCTGACACGGTTCTATCAAGGCGTGGCGGCACACACCTTTAGCCCCAGCACCTGGGGGCCAGAGGCAAGAGGATCTCCTGTCAGTTTGGGAAAACCCAAAGAGAGCTAAAACAAAACCCAAAACTTATCATGGTTCGTGTGTGTGTGTGTGTGTGTGTGTGTGTGCGCGCGCGCGAGCGCTTTCCTTATTGTAATTTTAGATACTAAATTTTTTATCGTTAACCACATTTTAATATATCAGATTTTTTGAACCAACTTTTTTTTTTTTTTTTTACTTTCCAGAATTTTTAATAGTTAAATGCAGAGGACTGGTTCATTTCAGGACTGGTTCAGGCAGGGAGGGACCGCTTCAGCTCCTCCGCCTTCTCCTTGTCTGTGATGAGCAGGGCGTAGAGGCACCTGCTGCAGCCAACCTTGAACTTCACATTATCCGTGTTCTTGTTGATCCTCACAGATTTGGCATCCTTCCGCCAGGCTGTGAGCAGAAAGTCCTTGATTTCCTCAGTTTCCCGAGGCATGGTGACAGGCGCTCGGCGCTGGCGACCGCACAGCGGTAAGAACCTTGAACCAACTTTTTTTAATAGTTTCCTGAGATTATAATTACATTATTTCCTTCTTCCTCTTTCTCCCTTCAACCACCCCCCTTTTCAAATTCATGGCCTCTTTTTCTTTAGTTGTTTTATATATGTGGGTGTATGCATACACGCGTGCACACAGATACAATCACACACACACTCCTAAATACATAAATAGAACCTGCTCAACACATGTACTGCTACTCATTTGTATGTTTTCAGCGCTGACCACTTGGCTTTGGATGAAGAATCGGCGCACTCCTCCCAAATCAACTTGTCGCTGATGAGTCTTTGGAGGACTCGGTGAAGGGTTTGCGGGTTTTCCTAGGTTTTTTTTTGTTTTGTTTTGTTTTTCAGCTCAAGGGCGCCATCTTCTGTTATCATGATGAGTAGACATTTTTACAGTCTGTTTTCTTGTTTTAGGCTAGCCTTGAACTCCTGAACTCCTGAACTCCTGATCCACTTGCCTCTAGATTCTGGGATAGATGTGTCCCATCACACCAGCCTTCTTCTCCTCCCTCCCTCCCGTCTCCATTTCCCCCTTCCTCTCTCTCAGCTGTGTATGTGTGTATTTCAAAGTCACGCTGTAGTCCCAGCTAACCCGTGTCTCCACGTGGCCCTGGCTGCCCTTGAACTCCTGTTACCCTTCTGCCTTAGGCTCTGGAGTGCCTAAGGAGTATTGTTCTTATAGCAACCCCCTTCAGATTTGTTTTTGTTTGTTGTTTTTATTAGAACAAGGTTTCTCTGTGTAGCCCTGGCTGTCCTGGACTCACTCTGTAGACCAGGCTGGCCTTGAACTCACGGAGTTCGCCTGTCTCTGCCTGGGATTAAAGGTGTGCACCACCTTGCGCAGCTGATTTTTCTACTTATTGTCAGGAACAGTCATTTTACTTGTCGAATTTCCTCTTTCCCACAGAGTTTTCAGCACTACCACCATTGTCCTAGGACTCTTCCAGCTCTGGTTTCTGTTTCCTGGGGCAACACGCTGGGTTAGAGGCCAGTTCTGTGCTATTTCCACTGGGGGTTGGGACCTTCCTTCTGAGAGAGAACCACTGCTCAGTAATGACCTTCGCTTGCCTCTTCTTTCAAGCCGTTTCTCTGATGCCCATTTCTGGCCCCACAGGCACCCGCACTCACGGTCACACACACAGTTGATTGGAAAGATAAGAGTGGAGAAATAAGGTGCATGGAAATGGCCAGCAGGGCAAAGGTGCTTGCTGCTAAGCCCGAGGACTTGCATTCCACCCTTGCAGTGGACCCATGCAGTGGAAGAAGAGAACTGACTCTCACAGATTGCCCTCTGGCCTGTACCAGCACGTCATTACACACACATAATCAAAGTTATATCCAGGAGCTGGGCGAAGTGGCACACGTCTGTGATCCCAGCACTCAGGGAAGAGGCAGGCAGATCCTTGTGAGTTCAAGGCCAGCCTGGTCTACAAAGCAAGTCCAGGACAGCCAGGGCTACACAGGCTGTCTTGGTACTTAGGGTCAGGGTCACCTCAAAACTCTAGGCAATCCTCCTGCCTCAGCCTTCCAGGATTATAAGTGTGGCTGCCCCAGCCGGTTTTATAAAACAGTTTTCTCTACAGAGTATCTAAACATTCTGTGTTGTGTTTCATAAAAAACACAAATGTTGGATCAAAAAAAGTTGAGAGTGGAGTGTGGAGGCCTCTGCCTTTAATCCCAGCGGAGGCAGGCAGGTCTGAGCTCCTGGACACAGAGAAACCACGGGGTCAGTGGCACCAACCGACAAAGGAAAGGGCTGGAAGAGGGGAGCACTCAGGACCGGTGTGGCCGCACTGGGAGTCCTCTCTCCTCACAAAGCTGGCCTCCCCGTCTCAGGGCTGTGCCGTCTTCATAAGTTGAGGTCCGTGTGCCTGTGCCGCAGCTTCCTCTCTGCTCTGTTGCTTTGTTCCTGTGTCTGGTATTTGCTTTGGTTTTGAAGATTCAGCCATAGCCTTTGTACATGCTTGGCAAGTATTTATCTTTGTCACACCCCGGCCTCCCAGCCCCAGTTCATTCATTCCTTATTTGTTGTCTGTTTGACCTGGAACTTGCTGAGCTGACTAGGATGACCTCAAGCTCACAGAGACCCACCTGCCTGTATTTCCTGATGCTGGGACTAAAGGCATTGCACTAACATGACCTCCTTTCCTTCCTTCCTTCCTTCCTTCCTTCCTTCCTTCCTTCCTTCCTTCCTCCCTCCCTCCCTTCCTCCCTCCTTCCCTTCTTCCCTCCCCCACCCCTCTCATTTGCTTTGGTTTTGGTTTTTTGAGACAGGGTTTCTCTGTGTAGTCCTGACTGTCCTAGACCCACTTTGTAGATCAGGCTAGCCTCGAACTCACAAAGATCTACCTGCCTCTGCCTCCCAAGTGCTGGGATTAAAGGTGTGAAAGGTGTGTGCCAACGCTAAACTAATTTTCATTCGCAACCAGATTTTATCATCCCTTGCACTTTCTTTTCTTTTTAAATCTTGGTGGTGTGTTTTGAGAGTGTTTGAGGGTATACATGCTGACATCTTAGGGCCGTGTGTGAGGGAGTGTGTGGGGACACAGGTGCACATTGCGCTCACACATGTGGAGGCCTGAAGTTGACACTGTCTTCCCGGTGCCAGGGCCTCGCACTGAAGCTAGCGCTTGCAGAGTCTGCTCTCTCTGGCCACTTCGCCCTGAATGCCGGGACTGCAGGTGCTGCCACACCTGCCTGGCTTGTACAGCAGCTCTCCGGTGTGCGCAGCAAGCCCTAGTTTTTGTTAGTATTTTTGCTCCAGGGTCTCCCTGTGTAGCCCTGGCTGGCCTGGAACTCACCGTGTTCCAACAGGCTGGCCTCAGCCTTCAGCCACACCCCTTACCTGTGTGCTGCTGGGTCCTGTGTGTGCACCACCACGTGGCCACCTGTGCCCCTGCACTGTCCTCACGTGCCTAGTTTCTTAAGATCCGGAACGATTTGGTAAAGGAGCCATTTGTTCTTTGAAGTCTTGGTAAAAGTCAGTCTAAAACCTTGTAAACCTGATGCTTCCTTTCTATTGGGAAGACCTTTAATTACCAAATTATTTATACTTTGCTGATACGTATTTTTTCTGCCAATTTAGGTATTTTAAAAAATTTCAAAAACCATTCTCTTGATTGGTATTATCATTAGCCTCTAATTGACCTTTATTAATTTTTCGTCACTGGGGATTGAAAGCAGGGCCCTGAATAAACTCAGCCACACTTTTCTAGCAGTGTTTTTTTTTTTTTTTTTCTAATTTCAACTCCTCAAGAGGTTGAGGCAGGAGGATAAGGGTTCAAGAGCAGTCCCGGGAGCATACTGAGGCCCCCACTGCTCTCTCTCTGTGCACTGCCCGGGGCTTTCCACGTCCCTCTCAGGCTCATGTCAGTCGATCGTTTCTGTCTTTTCTTCGTTGGAGAAGCCGCAGTAAGCACCAATTAGTTAAATGCTCCAATGCGAAGGCAGAAGCCCAAGTTGGCTCTAAGGGTGGATTTTACAAATCAAAGCCTTGGCTAGAGAGATGGCTCAGTGCTTATGAGAGGGGACTGCTCTTCCAGCATGGACCAGAGTTCAAGTCCCATGGCAGATGGTTCACAGTCCTGTAAGTCAGCCTCCAGGAGGGTCTCAGATCTCTGCCTCCATGTTCCCTGACACGCAGGTACATACAGACTCCTTCCTTTATGTATATAAGGAGAGAGAGAGCGAGAGTAGAGAGGTAGATGGATATCTATACAGATGGAAAATAAAACTCTTTTCAAATTTTGAGGTCTAATGCCTGCATGCCTATAACCTCAGTACTCAGCAGGCTGATGAGGGAGATTTACCATGAGTTCAAGACTAGTGAGGACTACATAGCATGACCCTATTTCACACACACACACACACACACACACACACACACACACACACACACACACGTAAGGGCCGATGAGATGGCTCCAGGGTAAGGTGGATGAGAGAAGCAGCTCCATCAAGATGCCTGTGACCTGTGACGTCCACATGTGTGCTGTGGCATTCAGCCGTCCTAGCCGGCTCGCAGTACATTCACTGTTCACACATACACACACACAGTCGACAGAACAAAGATTCAAAAGAAAGAGGGATGAGGACTAAAACGCAGAGTGCTTGCCCAGCGTGTGAGACAGAGCTCAGGCTCCAACACTGAAATATATAAATGAAGACATAAGAAGAGGGTGGCACCAGTGATCTGTCAACAGAAGGCTCTTGTTGCCAAGCCTGATAACCTGAGTTTGACCCTTAGGACCCACATGTTGCAAGAAAGAAGCTGTCCTCTGACTTAACACACATACCCTGACACATACACACCCACACAATAAGTAAATAAAGGGCTGGAGAGATGGCTCCGCAGTTAAAAGAGCACTGGCTGCTCTTCCAGAGGACTTGGGTTCTGTTTCCAGCATCCATAACTCCAGTCCCAGGGAACCCAACATCCTCTCCTGGCCGCCCCAGGCACTGTACACACGGAACACAGACGGACATGTGAGCAAAACAACCATACACATAAAACAAAAGTAATTATAAGTATATATATATATATATATATATTTTTTTTTTTTTTTAAAGGACTGGGGTGAAGCTCAGTGATAGGGTGCTTTTCTAGAGCTCTGGCCGGGGTTGCTGAGCCCTGGATCTTCTCAGTGTCACATGCACAAGACAGATGGTAGACAGACAGAGGAAAAGGAAGGAGGAAGGCTTGGTGCTGTCATACACATGTGGAGTATATAGTACTAGAATTCAGAGGCAAAGGTCGGGGCCAAAGCCAACACTGAGATGTAAATGAGATTGAGCAGCAATTATGTGATATTTAAAGCTAGGGGACTGGCTGAGACCATCAAGGCGCTGCAGACAGGAGAAGACATTCCAGCCATAAACTAACCCTGACAGTCATATGCTGACTGAACTCACTGTGTACACAAGGCCAGCCTCAAGCTTGCACTGAGCCTCCTGCTTTGCCTCCCAAATGCTGGGTGTGACCACCACACCAGGCCTGCAAACCGAAAGTTGCTCTTTGGTTTCAGCAGACACCATGAGGTGGCTTGCTGATACTGGTTGGAGCAGGTTTAACTGCAGAACAAAGCCCAGATTAGGGGGTCCAGGAGAAGAAGGAGTTAAAGGCAGTGAATGCGCACAGATTCTCGGTCTGCCTCGCTCTGTTGTTTTGCTTTCCGTTGGAAGGGCTTTCTTTGCTAAGTCTTAAGCTTCCTATCCCCTCCCCCGCCTCCTGAGTTAGACAGGTGCCGCCCACACCCAGTGCTATACATGTTAGAGAAGCTTCATATTCACGTTTATTTCTGTAAAGTGGAGCAACACGACAGCACCTGACAAAGATTAAGAAGATATTTTATATTATATAAATATAAATGTAGGGGGCTGGAGAGATGGCTCAGAGGTTAAGCACTGGCTGCTCTTCCAAACGTCCTGAGCTCAATTCCCAGCAACCACATGGTGGCTCACAACCATCTATAATGTAATCTAGTGCCCTCTTCTTACCTGCCGGCACATATGCAAATAGAGCACACTTCTACACAAAGTAAATAAAGAAATCTTTAAAAAAAAATATATATATATATATATATGTACATATATATATACATATATATTTGTATGTTTGTTTTGAAACAGTCTTACAACATAGCTCTAACTGGTCTGGAACTTTTTATGTAGACCAGCTTGGCCTTGATTTCATAAAGATCTCCTGCCTCTACCTCCTGAGTGCTGTTATTAAAGGTGTGTGCCACTGTGCCAGGCTAGTCTTCTTTGAAAAGATTTTTTATTTATTTTTATTTTATGCATGAGTATTTGCCTACATATACATATAATCATATATATCATATACATATACATCATACACATCACATACACACACACACACACTGGTACCTGCAGTACCAGGCCAGCAGAGGGCATCAGATCCCCTGGAAGTGGAGTTGTAGACAATGGTGAGATGAACTGTGAGAGCTGAGAACCAAACTTGAGTCTTCTGCAAGTTCTCTTGCCCCTAAGCCAGCTCTCCAGTCCAAGATGGACTGCTCGGTTGACTTCTTAAGGCTGGGGGACAATTAGTGCTAAAAGCTGAACCCTGCCCTAGGCAGGAAGATGGAAAAGGGGAAGGGAGACAGCTGTAGTGAAGTGTTGACTTCTTTAAAACCTCAGTTATGAGCCAGGCGCGGTGGCGTACGCCTCTAATCCCAGCTGTCGGGAGCCGTGACTCAGCGGCCTGCTTTGATATTTAAATCTCTGCGGAGAGATGGCTTTTAGGAGGCCTTTACTAATGACAGAGGAGAACTTGTAAGTTCCATGTCCTTTTGTTTGTGACCACAGGTGGGGTAGCTTGTGAGGGCTACACCTCTTCCTCAGGCTTCTTGTGCAAATTAACCTATTGTTCTGAGATGTTTTACTGGAAAAAGGTAACTCCTCAATAAATAAAGCGGTCAGAAGGCTGGAGGCAGAGGAGGAGGCAGAGCCTTGAGACTTGCTGCTGGTACTGCTTGCTGCAGCAGTCTGCCTTTTGCTATGGCTGTCGAGCCTGGACCTTTAAAAAGTTTCCTGTGTGCTGTGTGTTTATTTTATTAATTTTAATCCTCACTCCCAACTCAAGAACCGTTCGACTCTGCCCGGCTGGCCCCGGCACCCAGCACCCTGGGAGGCAGAGGCAGGTGGATCTCTGTGAGTTCAAGGCTAGCCTGGTTTACAAAACAAGACCTGGTATAGCCCAGGCTACACAGAGAAACCGTCTCAAAAACAAACAAACTTTGTGTTATGCAAATATGTTTTTGTTTTAATCCCAAGTGTGGGATATGGGGCTGATTTTAGTTTGTCCATAGCTGTGAACTATGATTGCCTCAGTGCGGGCTCAGAGAGGGCCATGATCTTTGCCAGCTGCAGAGAGTTTAATTCTGAGGACTCTGAGAGGGTAGAACTGCCCGAGCCCAGAGAGGAAAAGAAGTCTGAGGAGCAAAAAGGCTGCTGCTCCTGCTGCTCCTGCTTGCTGCTGATGTACTTTGATGAGAAGTTGGAGATATCTTGAAACAAAGATTGGCCTTGCCCAAGGAACTAAGTCTAAAGAGGTCTATGTCCCCTTTCCCTTCTAACCTTCTTTCTCTCCTACCTAGTTTTGGGGGGTTGAAAGGGAGGTAGAGGCATAAGAAGCCCCAATAAAGTCGATTAAAAAGTGCGCTAACAGAAAGCCATGTAACCTGCGAGCAGCCACTTTGCAGAAGGGGTGGCGGATAACTGAGGCAAAGCGCAAGGAAGCCCAGAGTGTCTATGCAGGCTTTAAAAAGATTTATTCATTTTTATTTTATGTGTATGAGTGTTTGCCTGCATATTTATACGAGGAGCCCCTATCATGCACCCTAACTACCAAACTTAGGTCATGCAAAGCAAGCCCCGGCTTTGGCAAGAACCAAAAAAAGTTACTTTTTCCTGAATTGAGGACTTAATGAAGCCACATGACTACTGCCTGTAAACACCTGGCTCCCAAGATTATGTGTGTGTGTGTGTGTGTGAGTGTGTGTGTGTGTGTGAGTGTGTGTGGTGCATGCACGTGAGCTCTTGTAGCAATCACTCTAAACCACCGAGGCATGCCCAGCCCCTGCCCAGCGTTCTGCTAAAGCTGAGGGGAGCTGAATGTGTGGTGCCTGCTTCTACTAGGTTGGCCACATGGTAAGTTGGGGGCCATCCTCGGCTACATGGGACTGCGTTTCAAAATGGACACCCAAAGTTGAGGAGTGTGGGAATACTGGGGTGGCTGTGGGTAGAGAGAGAGAGAATCACTTTGGATCTGTCCTTGAACGGGAAAGAGAAGGTGGAGCAAGTGTACAAGCAGAGAGGTGGGCGTCCAGTGTGAGTTGGACAGCTCAGTGCAGAGGGAAGAGGAAAACACTACCAGACAGATCGGCCGAGGTATCAGAACAATGTGCTTGGGGAAAGACATGGGGCTGGAGACCGTTTCCCCAGTGAGGACCACAATCCTCCTCAGTGCCCGGTGGGTGTGGAGGCCCACCTGCCATCTCACAGTAGACGCTAGAGAGGCTTCCTCAGGGTGAGCTGGCTATCGCGCGCGCGCGCGTGCGCACACACACACACACACACACACACACACTCACTCTCGAGCGGTGGTAGGAGGGCATGATGGTCTATAATCTCAGGAGGTGCAACAGCCAAATCAGAGTTGAAGGCCAACTTAAGCTACATAGAAAGTTTGAGGCCAGCCTGGGCTTTATGAGACTGGGCCTCAAAATAAGCAAATAGGTGCATGTGAGCTGGAGAGATGCTTCAGCAGTTAAGGGCATCTGCTTCTCTTCCAGAGGACACGAGTTCAGTTCCTGCCCCATATCAGGTGACTCATGACCTGAAGCCTGACCCCATGGACAGGGGCTCTCACATGACACGCCCACGTGCGGACATAACCACCTGCACATATTAAAAACATTTAGAATAGATCAGGGGCCTGAGGAGCTGGCTTTGCTGAAGGACGCTGTGGAAGTCGCTGGACCGCAGCTAAGATGCCCAGCACCTGGACGAAAGCTGGGTGTGGCCAAACCAGTCTGTAACGGCAGCGCTTGGGAGGCAGACATGTGCAAATCCCTGGAGCTCACGGGCCAACTACGCTAGTGAATCGGCGTCTCCAGGGTCAGTGAGAGACCCTGTCTCCAAAGATAAGATGAAGAGCGATTGAGGCAAACAGCCAACCTTGACCCCTGTCCTCTATGTGCACACACATGAACACACACGTACTTGTGTACGTCACACATGAGCACCTATAGCTCTCTCACTCATAAACACACACACATTAAATAGGTAAAAATAAAGTTTGCTTCCAATGCAATAAGGAACCATTCAATCAGGTGAAGATGGAGACGGTCTCACTGATTCTGGGAAATGTAAGAGAACACAGAGGCACTTAGAAAAAGAAAACAGAAAATGCAACACAGGGTGAGTGGGTCAGAGAGCCATGATATGTTTGCCAGGTGTCTTCTGGGGCCAGAAGGGGTTAATGATTATTGAAACTGAGACCAGTGAGCAAGTTCAAATTTCCCCAAGGCTGTCTTCAGGGTGCAGGCCTGCAGGAGACAGAGGAAACTATATTTAAACTGGGCTGTGGTCAGCCCCGCTGCCGTGCAAAGCCGACTGGGAAAAGAACGAGAGTAGAAGGAAGTGATGGGTTCTAATTAGTGAGCTTGGAGTTCAAGCTGGGTTACAAAGGAAGAATGCAGTATGGTGGCAAGGCTGTTCTGGTTTGGGGGTGTGTGAGCAGAGCCTAGAAGGAAGACTGGGGGAACCGGGCTGCTGAGGTGCCGGTGGGTAAGAGCCCGGAAGGGGTCCATCCCAGCACCCACTGCGACTCACATCCTCCTGTCCCTCTGGCTCCTGCAGGTCCAACTTCTACTGCCTCTGTGGACACTTGCATTCACATGCACATCACACACACACACAATTCGGCCATTGCTTTTTATAGTGTGCAACTGTGCTGCTCTAAGTGCCGCTGCATTTTTCATCTGCTACCTCCCTTCCACCAAGCGGCAACTTTGCCTCGAAGCCAGTTTGGTTTGAGGTTTGTCTGTCTTTTGGTTGCATTTTTCCTCCTCCCTCCATCTTAACTTGTTCCATCCTTTCTAGCATCCCGTGTACATGATGGGTCCTTCGTGGGTGTGGTGTTCCACTGAGCACACGTTCTACCGCTGAGCTGTCACTCCAGCCCTCTTCACAGATTTTTTCCACTCTGATGTTTATTCTGTCTCGTTGTCTTGAGACGAGGAGCTTGCTTTGCCTTGGGCTGGACTCCTCCCGCCTTTCCCTCCAAGGTGGGGGTTACAGGTTTGGGGATCACGGGCGGGCGCCACCACCCAACCCTTACTTGGTTCTTGCGTCTGATTCATTACCAATATTTTTGTTCATTCCTTTGGGGATACTTAAATGGCCTGTGTTCTAGCCATGCTTGTCATCTAGAATATGTTATTCATCTTGTGGACGTCATAGTTATTTTATTTTCTTACTCATGACATTTTCTCCCGTGGGTATCAGCCATCTTGGTGGGAAGCAGATGGAGAAAGATGGGAAGCCCAGAAGCCCAGATCTTACTCCTGGTGAGCTAGCAGTCAGCATTAGACTTACCCTGGCTGCTCCTAAGCATGTATTTGCTTTGCGGCACATAGAAAAGCGTTTAATGGAAAGCGTCTCCTCAGATAGTCCCATGCGTGAAGCCTGGTCGTCCTTTTGGTTCTGCCAGAGCTTCTGCTGGCCTTTATTTTTTTTGCTTTAGACTCATTTATTCTTTCTTCCCTTTTTATGTATAGTGTGTGTGAATGCAGTGTGTCTGTGCACTGGCGCGACTGTGTGTTGTATGGGAGCATGTGTGTGCCAGTGCATGTGCCCGTGTGCACACATGAAGAGAGAAAGAGATGTGCAGTGTTGCACTCTGTCACCCTCCACCTTATTTTTGAGTCAGCGCCTCTCACTGTTTGGCTGGCCTGCCTGGTCAGCGGGCTCGTGGGCTCGTGGCTCCCCTTTCCTCCACCCAACTCCCCGTGTCAGAGGCTACAGTCAGGCGATGCTTGCCATTCCAGTGGGTGCTGGGGACTTGAACTTAGATCCTCTTGCTTTCTCGGCAAGCACTCTCCGCCTCCCAGCCCTATTTCTGACAGGTTTAGACGTGGATTTGGGGGCATTGGCTATTGCCTTCATGTCAGGGACCCATAATAACGTCCTTTTCATGGCTCAGCCTATCCCACAGTTTGGTGAAGCTGTTTCCAGTGATATCCAACAGAAATCATTTCTTCCTTTTAAGTTTTCATTTTTCCTTCTTAGCTATACGAGTGTCTTGCCTGCATGCCTGCATGCATGCCAAATAAGTGCCTGAGGAGGTCAGAAGAAGGTGTGAGGTTCCCTGGGACTGGGCATTTAGAGTGAGTTGTGAGTGGTGGTGAGCCACCGCGTGCGTGCTGAGGACTCAACAGTTCTCAGCAGACAGGCAGAGCAAATAGTACTCTGAACCACCAAGCCATGGCTCTAGCCACTGCCCAAACCCCTACCCCCACCCTCCACTCCCCCCCCCCCCAAAAAAAAAGGCAGAGAGGGGTTAGAGAGGTGGTTCAGAGTATCTGCTGCTCTTGCGGAGGGCCTCATCCATTCTCACTCTCACCTGCTGGCTCTCTAAGCCCCTTGGCTGGCCCTGAACCCCCTGCCCTCTTGCAATTACGTCTGAAGTGCTAAGATTCCAGGCTTGTGCACAATGCCGGGCTTTACACAGCATTCTTAAGAGCTACAGGCAGCACAGAGAGCAAAGGGTAAACATGGCAGTTTATATCTACAGAAGATAGAAAATAGGTCTTGTGCCAAAACACTTAAATCTGCTCTCTACATGCTTGTCCTTAGCTCTTGTAGTCACTTGCGAATCTTCTTAGACCTGGGAACGAGACAAGATAAATCAATTATATTAGAATGATGATTATAGCACAAGCTGGTCTTAAGTACATTCACAGGATTAGAATGTGGCATGTCGGAGGGAAAATGAATGCAGAGTGCTTAGGATAAACCGGGAAAAGCAAGACAGAATCCACAGCTGTTGAGGCAACTCAGAGGCTGACTCTCCGGGAGGGCCAGGGCTTGCTGCGAGCTTCTCTCTCATTGCAGGTGTTATTACACCTAAAGCTACGACATGGCGAAACCTTCACAGTGGTTGTCACTTCAGGGAATGGACTGGCCACCATTTCCCAAGCTTTCTTTCAGAAAGAAACTATCATTTTAATGACATTACCACCTGGAAGCAATCACAGAAAGATTCAAACATGTACAAGAATATTAGGTGCACAACGATTTGTAATGTTGGAAAACACCTTGATGTTTATGGGAATGGTTCAAAAACTAACATACCTATGTAATGTAAGTCGTATAACCAATAAAATGATGAGGTTTGTTTATATTTAATTTTTTAATTTTAAAATTATGAGGTGGGTGGTGGCACATTCCTTTAATCCCAGCACTTGGGAGGCAGAGACAGACCGATCTTTGAGTTCAAGGCCAGCCTGGTCTACAGAGTGAGTTCCAGGACAGCCAAGGCTACACAGAGAGACCCTGTCTCAAAAAAAAATTATGTTTGCTTAGAGAATGCCATGGTGTTCACAGTTCGTGGGAGCTGGTCCTCTCCCTCCACCATGTGAGGCTCGGGGACAGAGCTCAAGTCGTCACTTAGTGGCCAGAGCCTTTGTCTGCTGAGCCATCTTGCCACTCCTATATTTATTAACATAGAAAACTGTAAAGGTAATTTTTATTCTCCTGATATAATTGGCATCGTATAGGCTTACTGCCTCTGTATGCTGACCTAGGCCTAGTCCTGGAAACTTCTAGCCTGGAATGTTTTCAGCCTCCGAGACTCATTGCTGAATGAGCTCAACCTTTCTAGTTCTGAGTCCAGGGCTGGCTGGTTCAACTCAGCTGTTCTGGCTAAAACTTCTCTCCCAGCTAACTTATTTGATATGGCTTTTCTCTTGATCACTGAATTGCTCTGCTTGGCCTCAAACTAACTCAGCAATCTTTTCTAATGTCCTGGCTCCTTCTCATTCTCTGGCTTATTCCTTCTCTCGAGCTCTCTCTCCATTACTGTCCCAGTAGAACTGCCTCCTCTCCCTCATCCTCTGTGCTGCTCCCTTAAGTAACTTCCCTTTCCTCTCTGTTCTCTGAGAGTTGGGTGTATCCTATTCTGTCAAATCTTTCTCTGCTTTGTCCCTTTTTCTGCCACTCAGTTAGACATTACTTTCAAACATGGTGCTTCTTCCTACAAACTAACTTTACCTTCATTGTTTTGGGATTAAAGGCATGCACCACCACACCTGGACCTAAGCTTTCTTTACCTGAAACTTGCTCTATACCAGACTGGCCTTGAACTCAAATCTGCTTGCCTCTGTCTCCTGGATTAAAGGCATACCTGTATTCCAGCCAGATCACACAGACCTAGAAGTTCTTTGGATGTGATCTCTGCCAGAGCAGCCTTGTTCTGAATTAAAAGTCCTCTGCAGAAAACTGTCAAAGATTTACGTTTAGCAACCAGGCACACCTGTGATCCCAGCACTCTGGGAGGCAGAGGCAGGTGGATCTCTATGAGTTTGAGGCTAGCCTGATCTACAAAGTGAGTCCAGGACAGCCAGGGCTACACAGAGAAACCATGTCTCAAAAAAAAAAAAAAAAAAAAAAGATTTGCATTTATTGAAACAAAAGCAAACTTAAAAACGTGCCCGTAGGTTTGGTCAGTGCAGAGCTGTGGGCAGTAAGGTGGACCTGAGGTACTAGTTGAGTTTCTCCTAGGGTTCCACTGTAGTGATATGCAGCTTAGGCAGCAGAAGCAAATTTTGGCAGTCTCAATGAAGCCTGAATAGTTTGGACCTAATGGATTTTTTTAAAAAGTGCACATCATGAGCTTATTTTATAACAGAAAAATATGTGTGTCTGTCTGTGCATGATCCCTCCAGCCTGGTATGGTGGTGCGCACTGTTATTCTGGCACCTGAGAGGTTAGTGAGTTTCAGGACAACCTGAGCTACTGAGTAAGACCCTGTTTGAAAACTCACAACACACAAAAATAAAAGCGGTCATTCCCACCCACCAAGTAAAAACCTGAAAAACTGAAAAGACTGGTAAGAGATAGAGAAGCGAGGAGGTCACAGGACAAGTTGCCATCGCCCACACCGGAGAGATGCAAAGGCAGATACTGAAAATGACAACTTAATAGAGCAGAAACCCAGGGACCAAAACCCCAGTGGGCGCCCAGGCTGGGAGAAGGGACCGGTGTAACTGAGGAACTAGGCTCAGTGTGAGCCAGAGCCAGCCTGAAGGGCCAGCCACCAAGCCATCCTCTGCTCATGCTCTGTCAAGGGGGCCCAGAGCACTCTGCTCGTATAGGCCTGCCATCAGAGCTGCTTCCCCAGAGCTCAGCCTGCCTGAGGGAGACGAACACCGTCTAACTAGGGAAGAGAGAGAAAAACAGAACAGAAAACCTGGGAAGAACTGATGAGGTTCAGTTCAGGGGTGCAGGCTCAACAAAGACATGGAGACCACGTGACAGCTCTGCGGGGCTCTCGCTCTCTTCACCATGGTGCCACAGGCATATCACATGGAGACCACAGCTCTCTTCACCATGGTACCACAGGCATATCACTGGGGTGTCTCTTGCTTGCCACAGCACGCTTGCACTCTGACCAAAAACATTACATAGCACTTTAAAAAGTCAAACCAGCTGGCATGCCTGCACTCAAGAAACCCTGTCTAGAAAAAACAAAAACAAAAAACAGACAAAAAAGGTCAAACCACTGTCTGAAGAAATTGATGCAGAGGACATGGCAGAGGTCAAACTTTGTCTTCTTCCTCCCCTCTGTCCTTCTCGTCTCTCCTCTTTCTCCCACTTCTGTTTGTGTTCTTGAGACAGGATCTCACAAGGCTCAGGATGGGCCTCAAACTCACAGTGTAGCTGAAACTAGCCTTGAACTCCTGATCCTCCCACCTGCATGCTAAAGCAATGTTTCTCAACCCGTGGGTCACGACAGTCTTACAGGGGTCACATATCAGAGATCCTGCCTATCAGATATTTATATTATGATTCATAACAGGAGCAGAATCACAGTTGTGAGGTAGCAACAAAATAATTTTATGGTTGGGGGTCACCACAACATAAGGAACTGTCTGTATTAAAGGGTGGTGGGTTTGGAAGGCTGGGAACCATGCTCCTCTCTCTTCTTTCTCTCCCCCTCATCTCTTCTGCTCCCTTCCCCTCCCCTCCCTGTCCCCCCACTGCTGGGTCTCACTGTGTTGTCTTGGAACTCAGGGTTAGGTAGCCCTGACCCTCAGCCTCCTGGATTACATGGTGTTGGAAGGGCCCTGCTGTTTGAGGCTGCCCAACAGCCTCCCAGTCCGGATAGCCATTCTGAGTGTGAAGGGGCAGGATTCCCTCTCCCCAGCAGGGCCTCCCCTGCTCTCTCCCTGACTTCATCTGGAGAGTGTCTCTAGACACACATGCCCCTAGCCACATTTGACATATGCTCCCTGCTAGCTCTCCCCTCCCCACACTTATACCATAATTAGGTGCTGTGTCCCGTTCATGGGATAGGTTGCTGTGTATTGCAAATCAAGATCCTTGAAGTGCCTACTTCCAACCAATTATGCACACCTATCCTTGGAGCCCCACCCACTCCCCAAGGGATACTTAGCCTCTGTTCTCTGGAATTGCAGTTGAACTAGCTCCCTGCAGCGGTTCCCGTTCCCAGAGCGCCTGATCTCCATGGGCTCATGGGCCTTCCAAGTTCTGCACCTCGTCTCCTGCCCCTCCTGCCATCATGGGCTGGTGGGAAACAGCCCCCTTCCCCAGGCAGGATGGGAACCGCAACATGTGAGTGACAGCAGACTCAGCTCAGACCACAAGGTTAAAGCAACTATGACTACTGTTGGGGTTTTGAGTCGATCAGAGACCCTGTCTCAAAACAAACAGACAAAAACTAACAGAGAAGAAGAAAGCATGTTTGTGACTTGCGCGTGGCCCCTCGCTCTTCCATCTTTATGCCTCTAAAGCCAGCATACGTGGACAACGTGGTTCGCTCTTCCATCTTTATGCCTCTAAAGCCAGCGCTCGTGGACAACGGGGCCAGGTGCAGCTGGGATTAGAGGTGTGTGCTGTCACCACCACTGACCAGCCCCGCTGCTTTTTAACTTCACCTCAAGGCAGGTTCTTAGGACAAGCGCAGAAGGTACCTAGGTTCTTTGTCAAAATATTGAAGGAATGGCCTCTTTCCCAGTGGCCAATATTGTTCCCCTCTGAGCCCTTTCAAGCTGGGCTTCCGTGGTCCACATGGTTCTCAGCACCATGGTCTTCCAGGGGCCTATTAGAATGGCCCTTTAAGTGTTAAGGGTTTACTCAATTGTTTTAAAGCCCAAAGTTCCAAAGCCTTGCACATGCCTCAGAACAGTAACAACAATGAAATCAGACATGGTGAGGTCCTTCACAGGAGCAGCCCACTCTCCAGACAGCTTCTTTTGAGCTTACTACTTAAACGGATCTATGATGAAGACACCATGACCAAGACAACTTTTATAAAAGGAAGAGTTCACTTATGAAAGGGTTTATGGCTCCAGAGGACTGAGTCCACCACAGCAGGGAAGCATGGAGGCAAGAGGTAGGAATGTTGTCAGGAGCCAAGGGACCACATCTTTTACCACCTGCAGGAAGCAGAGTGTGAGGCCTGGACGTGGGATGAAGCTGCAGACCCTCAAAGCCCATCCCCATACTTCCTCCTGCATGGCTGTAGCTCCTACACCTGCCCCCAAAGCACCACCAACTGGGAATCAAATGTTCTAATGTCTGAGTGTTAGTCAACCAAGAACCACCCGCCAGAACCAGGTGTCTCCATCCCCCAGCTGCTTGCACTCCTCACCGCCACCGAAGGCCAGTGTCCCACCTATGTGCACGCCCCATACTCCACGGCAGAGCGCGCACATCACTCTGCCCTCCCCTCCCCCTCTTCCTTCTTCTCTCCCCTCTCACTCTCCGTTCTCCTTCTCCCTCTTTTTTTCGCTCTCTTATCCCTGCTCAAAGGTGGCCCTTCGAATCCCTCCCTCCCAATAAATCTCTTGCCTAAGATCTGTCATGTGGTATGATTTTTGTGGCATTCCTTGAATACCCTTTTGTGGGAAAAACCTTACAATGAGCCTATGGGGAACATTTACCATTCAAAGCTCCATTCAATCTTTATGCAGAGCAAAGCATTTTATCTTCCTGTGATGCTGGGAATAGCACTCAAGGCCTTGAGCATGCTAGATACAAGCCTTTTACCCACAAAGCTATATCCACGGCCCACAGGGTACTTCTGTTATTTTTAATTATATGTGTGTCTGTATGTACAGGTGCCTGTAGAGGCCAGAAGAGGGCGTCATCCACCAAAGCTGGAGTTACAGAGAACCATCTGTGACTCACCCAACATGGGGGCTTGGAATTGAATTTGGATCCTCTCTGAGTACATGTTTTTAACTGCTGCGACACCTCTCCAGCCCACATAAGGCACTTTTAAAGAAAAAAAGAAAAAAATAAATAAACACAAAACCCTGTCGTGGGAGTTTTGATTTCTTTAAAAACTCAGTTACAGGAGAGCTGGAGACTTGGCTCAGTGATTAGGAGCACTGTCTGCTCTTGCAAAAGGACCGGGGTTCAGTTCCCAGCACCCACATGGCAGCTCAGAAATGTTTGTAATTCCAGTACCAAGAGATCTGACACATTCACACTAACACACACAACATTTTTAAAAACGAAAAAGAATTTTTAAAAATCTCAGTTATGTTATGTGAACAGTTTTTGTTTGTTTGTTTGCTTGCTTGCTTGGTTTTCCAAGACAGGGATTTTCTGTGTGGCCTTGGCTGTCCTGGACTCACTTTGTAGACCATGCTGTTCTTAAACTCATAGAGATCCACCTGCCTCTGCCTCCCAAGTGCTGGGATTACAGGGGTGTGTCACCATGCCCAGCATAAACAGGTTTTTGTTTTAATCCCAAGTATGGAATATGGAGCTGCTTTTAGTTTACCACAGTTGATAACAGCTTCTTGTGGCTCAGAGAGGGGCGTGGTCTTTGCCAGTTGGAGATAGTTTAACTCTAAAAAACACTTCAAGATTCACTTCAAAAAGGAAGAAGGCTGCTGCTGCGATTGCTGTTTGCTGTTCTGCTGGATGTCCTGACCACTGAGATTGGTATTTTTTCCAAAGAACCCGACGACCCTAACCAGCCAGAAGTAGCCTAAGAAACCTACATCCCCCTTTTCCTCTAGCCTTCTTTCTCTCTTACTAGAGTTGGAAGGGAGGTAGAGGCGTAAGAGAACCAAAAATAAAATAGAGTTAAAAAGTAGCACCTATGGAGCCAGAGAGATGGCTCAGCGGTTAAGAGCACTGGCTGCTCTTCCAGAGGTCCTGAGTTCAGTTCCCAGTAACCACATGGTGGCTCACAACCATCTGTAATGGAATCTGACTTCCTTTTCTGGTGTGCATAAAAGCAGAGCACAGTGCATAAAAGCATATACATAACTTAAATAAGTAAATCTTAAAAAAAAAAAAAGTAGTGCCTACAAAAGCCCACCTCTTCATTCAAAAAGTAATGATGTTAAAAATGGACAGTTTTTAAACATTCAATTTGAATATCTCCTTTTCCAAGCATCCCTCCCCAAGGCTCTAACTCCCTTACGAGGAGTCACCGACCACAATGGAGAGCTGGAAGAGTTAGGGACAGCAGCCATGGCCATGAAGAGAATACAAATTGTCCATTTCCTCCTGTGACTGCAGAGTGAGGCTAGATGAGAGGGAGAACCCTAGAGTCTGAAATAAAATTAAAGTATTAATTACGCTTGGCTCTGGACATTTTAATTACTGATCAGATAAGCTCATGTAAATGAAAAGTGACTAGGAATGTACTGAGACCACAGATCTTGCCATGGAAAGGTGAGATAAGAAGCCACTCTGCTATATGCATATACACACACACTCTTTCTTATTTATTATTTAAGAAAAAAAAATTGAGACAGGGTTTCTCTGTGTAGCCCTGCTTGTCCTGGAACTTGCTCTGTAGACAAGGCTGTTCTCAAACTCACAAAGTTTTATCTGCCTCTGCCTCTGCCTCTGCCTCCCTGGGTCTGGGATTAAAGGAGTGTGCCACCATCGCCCAGCTGACACAAATTCTTATAAATTCAACATGTACTTATAATACCAGTCCAGAATTCCCACTTGTTCATCCCCAAGCCCTAGTAGGAAATTCATATCAATTTAATGAACAGTTTCAAAAAACTAGAGGCTCAAATGTCCTTCAGCCAGTGAATAAACAAACATACAGTCTAGGCATACAATGTTCTAACACCACTCAGTACACAAAAACTATACAAAAACTAATTATTCATGCAGTGATCCAGATGGATCTCATAGGCATTATACTTCAATTCATTCAATCTTCTGGGAAAGGTAAAACTCCCGGGACAAGACAGGTAGGCAGGGGCTGGGTGGAATGCTTGCCTGGCATGCCTGCGGCCGGGTTCCATCTCCAGCACTGCATAAGCTGGGAATCCCAAATCTTAGCAGGTGGAGGCAAGAAGATCAGGAGTTCAAGGCCAGCCTGCGCTGCACAGTGAATCTGAGAACAGCTACATGGGACCCTGTCTTTAGAAAGAGGGGGGGAGGGGAGAAGAGGAGAGGAGGCAGCTGACGTTTCTGGACTGTTTAAACAGAAAGCCAGGCAGGTTCCCACTGTCTTGGGTCTGTGTGGGTCAGGAGCGGGCTTATAGAAGTGAGGCAGATGTACCTCAAAGTTTTGTACATCTTGTCTGAAAGCACTTGAGCTGTTCCAGCCAGTGACTTTCTGAGGCTGTGACCGAAACACCTGAGGGAAGCCTATATGGAGGGTAAATCTTTTTCCCTTCATAGTGCTAGAAGGTTCTGTCCATCACGCCCAGGAAGGGGCAGCAGAGCAGCGGGTGACAAGGGATGCTGGGGCGTTCTGTGGGGCCACAATGAGAGGACGAGGACACCTGCAACTGGGGTGAGTCTTTCTGGAGACTGTCTTCACATTCACTCAGCTGAGCTCCCCCCGCCCCACCCTGTGGACTTCCAGGAACATGCAGTGCCATAATGTCCAGCCGACCCCTTCTTTCCTGATGTGTGCTCCCCCTCACCTCCTCTCTCTCATCATGTCCAGTGGACTACTTTTCTTTATGGTTTAACACTTGAGTGCTCTATGTGCGGATACTTAGCATATACATGATTTGGTTTTGCTTTTTAGAGGTTTTAAATTGTGTGTGTGTGTGTGTGTGTGTGTGTGTGTGTGTGCGCGCGCGCGCGCGCACGCGCGCACGTGTGGTGGCCAGAGACTGGTGATCAGGTGTCTTCTGTGACCACTCTCCACTGTCTTTTTGATACAGGGTCTCCCACTGAATGTGGAGCTCATCAGAGCTCCAGGGATCTGCCTGTCCCTTCATGTTCCCACCTAGAGCAGGGATTACAAATAGGTGACATCATGCCAGCTTTTTTTTCTGCATGTGTGCTAGGGACCCAAACTAGTATCCTTTTTTTTTTTTTTTTTAAAGGTAGGAATCCCCTTTATTCCTTTTCAAATTAAGAGCAAATGTGGAACATACACCTTTTAGACAGGTAAGCCATATTTTTGAATATTTCTCTCACCAGGACTCTGCAACATTCATATCTTGTCTTTCTAGTGAAAGAAGCTAAGTTTTCACATCAGTCTTAATCAAACATCAGGATAACCGTACACACTTAGGTTTTTATGTTGATGTGGTAGACAGTGTATCCAATGGACCACCTCTCCAGCCTTTGTTTGCTTTTGAGGCAGGGTCTCACTGGGCAGCCAAAGCTAGCCTTACAATTTTGATCCTCCTGCCTCAGCTTGCTGGGCTGTTGGGATAACAGGTGTATGCTGTGGTGCTGAGAGGTCCAAAGTTTAAAATCAGAGTCTTAGGGCAGCATGACAAAGACCAGGTTAATTAAGACATGTCCGGCCCACTGCAGGGAGTAATCAGGCTCAACCACTTTCCTTCCTGCACTGAAGAGATATCTTTTCCTGGCAACCCACACAGAAGGCCCCTAGCTTGTGACCACAGAGTGTGCTAATTGCTCTTCCCTAGCAACAGCTAATCAGCACATTCCAGGCATTACTCATGATCAAATACTCTCCAGAACCGTTTTATGGTCTTGGCACCTAAAGTAAACCCCCCTACCCAAAGCTTGGAGCCCCCGCTTGTGGTTTTGCCCTTTAAAACCTTGTTCCCCTAGACCTCAGGGCTGAATTCCTTTCTGTTTCCACAGAGAACTTGCGACTCTGGCTTGAGCTTGTATTGAATAAACCTCATGTGTTTTGCAACAGACTCAACTCCTGGTAGTCTTTTGGGGTCTCACAATCTGGGCACAACATTTGGAGGTCCCAAGGAGATTCTGAGACTTCCCAGGACCCCAGGACCTCAGTCCAGAGGGTCCAGTACTGGCCAGTGAGTGCTGTTTGTCTCAATGTCTCTGTGCAGTGTTTGCATCTACTTTGTTCTGAAAAGCCTGGAGATGTCTGTAAGAGTGGCAAGCGTGACTATAGGGAAGATGTATCCGGAGAATCACAGCCGCCGAAGTCAGGGAGACATTCCTGGTTTCATCTGTGTTTTGGTGGGCATTCAGGTAAAGTCCCACTGTTGGGAGGTGGTTCAGATAGAACCCACCCACTGCTCTGAGTTTTCATGGCAGGGAAGCCAGAGCGAGAATTTGAAGGCCCAGGAGTCTGAGCTTAAACTGCAAGATGGCTACACGGCCACTTTGTTGGCACTTGTCTTCTTGTTTTCTTGTTTTGTTCTTTGTGTTTATGAAAAAGTTTTTGGGATGGATGCCGTGCCTCCCCCGGAGGGGGATCCTGATTCTGTTCTGGAGGAATTTTCCGTAGAGGAAACAAGACCCCCTCAGCTCCTCACTTCCCTGTGCCATTTTTAACTTCCCTGCCATGAAGAGCAGACAAGCACTTGGTTTCCTTATTGTTATCAGGCGCAGAGTGGTTACTTTGTCTGTGCTTGCCTCTGTTTTATTTCTTGTATTTGTGAATCTTTGTGTGTAGTGGATTGTGATGTCCATTATGGGACAGATGAATTCTTGCCCCCTTGACTTGGCTCTCACCCACTTCAAAGAGGTTAAGGCAAGAGCTCACAATCTTTCAGTTGATGTGAAGAAAGGAAAAATAATTACTTACTGCAGCTCAGAATGGCCAACTTTTAATGTCGGATGGCCACCAGAGGGAACTTTCCACCTTCCCACTGTTTTGGCAGTGGAAGATAAGGTGTTTCAGAAAGCACATGGGCATCCTGACCAGGTTCCTTATACAGTAGTTTGGAGAGATTTGGTAATGAAATCCCCACCCTGGATTAAGGCTTTTCTTCCCCCTGCTAATAATCCTCCTGTTGTTATAATCCTTCCCCTATAAGAACTCCTCGGACTACAGATGCAGATTCGAGTCCTGCCACTACACTGGTGATGGACACGATGACATGTCCCAAGTCTTCTGCCTCCCTCTACCATGTCTTACAGGACAGCACACCCGAGGATATTTTTCCTCCCATGCCTTATAGGCCTTCTCCCCCGCCCCCAGGATCCACCAGTGCTGGCATCAGCACCAGCACCGGCACCAACACCTCCTCCACTGCCTGCCCTGGGCCAGCCAGACGGTCCAGTGCAAGGCACCCAGAGCCATTGGGCAGCTTCCCAACTTGGGGAACCAGAGGCGGATTCCAAAGTTTTGCCATGAGGCCCGTGGATGATCCACGGAAACCAACCCCACCATTATTACCTTTCAAGATGGCTGACCTTTATAACTGGAGAACCCAGAATGCTAATTTTTCTGAGAATCCAGGAGACCTAATCAATCTTTTTGAAACTGTGCTCTTTACTCATCAGCCCACTTGGGATGATTGCCAACAGCTCTTACAGGTTCTTTTCACCACAGAAGAGAAGGAATGTATCCTTCTGGAAGCCCGGAAAAATGTCCCAGGGAACACTGGTGTTTTGACCCAGAATCCAGCTGACATTGATGCTGGATTTCCTCTCATCTGACCCACCTGGGATTACAATACAGCTGAAGGTAAGGGGTGCCTGTTGAGATCTGTAAGCAGGCATCTCTACAGCCAGCCCTGAGGGACTTGACAAATGGAACATCAGGCATCTGTGAGGCCACCTATGGACCACCTGCGTACCACCTAAAACCAGCTGTGCATGCTCTGGGTCACCTTATAAAGAGAACTCACACCACCCCCCCCCCTCTTCTCTTGCCCTACCCAGAGACGGTTTCTGCGACCCCTTCCCTTAATAAACCTCCCACGTGGAACCAGTCATGTGGCATGATTTGTGAACCCGCCGTTTCACTTTGCTGCACAATCCTGGCCAAAATAGGTGCTTTCAGTGGCTATCCTACATGGTGGTTGCTTTTGATGCTAGCACCCCAATGGAGCTGCTGGAAACCTATTTCATTTCAAATCCGCCCACCACCCACTTTCTGGCAACCAGATCACTACCTCCTACATGCAACACTGGCTGGATTGATGAGTTCCCCTCAATGGTCAGCAATGTCTCTCTTGATAGGGGAAGACTGACCGTTGAGTGTCCAGCAACTTCCTAGTAGCTTTTGAGATGGAGGAGCTCCCAACTATGGTCTTCACTGGCCACGGTTGACCGTTTTTGCTGACCTCCATTTAGGGCTTCCTCTTTCCCTTGGGTGAGATTTTTTTTTTCTTTTCTCCTGGCACAGTTTCACCGCCCTCTCTCTTGCTCATCTACGAAAATCCTAGCACTAGGTAGATTGTGTCTCCTATGGGCAACTGTGCCCTGGTCTCTAGCCAATGCTGATGAGCTATTGGATCAGGTAGGGCCATACTACTCCACTGAGCCAAACCTTGCCTTTGGATTTGGCAGGTCACTGACTCCTACCCTCCCAATGGGAACTGCCAATTTGTCTGTTCCTCCAGCATCCCCACATTAAATCCCAATATTTTATAGGATCTTAATTACCGTCAGCCATCTGGTAAATGGAAGGAGGTATCTTATGTTCAAGCTTTCTATCTTCTCTGCTCTAAACCTTCTCGCTGTTCTTTCTGTCCTCCTAATCCAACTTCTAGCTATAAAGTCTCAACCTCAAGAATTCTCTACCTTTGATCCCCCGTATGAACCTCCACCTCACTGTTCACAACCTCCAGCTTCTTCTCAACCTCTGGCTTCTTCTCAACCTCTGTCTTCTCCCTCCTCCTCTGCTACCTCCTCTTCCTCTTTGGCTTCTCCAGCATCCTCATCCACCTCTCCAGCCTCCCAGCAACAGGCTGTCCTAGTTGTCCTATTTTGACACCTACTTTCACCCTACCAACAGCTATTAGCCCCCTGCTACCTGCTCTCACTCTATATGAAGCCCCTTTCTTCTTCTACTCAGCATAAACCAGCCTCAATTCTCCCCTTGCAGGAGGTGGCCAGCCGGCGTGGATGGCTTAGTTAGGGTGCATATTCACTTCTCATTAACTGAACTTTCTTAAGTACAAAGAGAGACTAGGATCCTATACCTCTAATCCTTCTACTTTCATTGAAGAATTGCAATATCTCACTTAATCTTATAGTCTTACCTTCCATTATATATATATATATATATATATATATAATGGAAGAATCATATATATATATATGATTCTTACCAATAACCTTATTACCCAAGGAGTGCAGGTGAGTTTGGGAACAGGCTACAATGCATGCAGATGAGGGTCACCAAACAAACACAACACATCTGGTTGGGGCTTAGGCGGTGCCCGACCAGGATCCATATGGGATTATAATACCCCAGAAGGTATTTTAGCCAGAGATCAGTTCATGACCTGCCTCCTGACTGGTCTCCACAAGGCTGCCCTTAAGCCAGTTAATTATGAGAAGCTCGAGAAGGTCATTCAGAACAAGATGAAAACCCATCTCAATTCCTAGAGTGCCTTACAAAGGCCTTCTTACAACATACTAATCTAGACCCCGAAAGTACAGAGGGTAGACAACTTCTGATGACCTATTTCTTCTCCCAGAGTTACCCTGACATCAGGACTAAGCTTAAATGCTTGGAGAGAGGACCTCTGACTTCACAGGCAGAAATCTTAGTGCTGGCCTTCATGGGAGACATGAGAAAGCCCACAAGCAAAAATACCAAATGCTAGCCAAGGCCATCCAACCAGCCTCAGCGACTACCCAGGCTCCCTTGCCTCCTAAGACACAAGGACCACCGGGTCCCTGTTTCAAATGTGGTCAAGAAGGTCACTGGGCTGAGTTTTGTCCTAATCCCTGAAAGCCACTGGGGTCATGTCCAAAATGCCACCAAGAGGGACATTGGGGTGTTGATTGCCACCATTTCTCCCATGATATGGGGGCATCACTCCCAAATCACTCTCTGGCTGATATCCTAGGCCTGGCTATGGAAGGTGCCCGGATTCCCTTGACCTGACAACTGTCATCACTAGCAGGGAGCCACAGGTAATTATCATGGTATCGGGGCAGCTCATCTCCTTCCTCGTGGACATCGGAGCACTTACTCAATCCTGACGAAGTATTGGGAACCAACTTCTCCTTCTAATTCCTCTACTGTTGGGGTAGGGGGACAGCCTTGCTAGCCTCGCTGGACTCCACCACTTAACTGTATTTTCAGGGGTGTTCCCTTGGCTCATTCCTTTTTAGTGATGCCAGCCTGTCTAGTTCCCTTGCTGGGAAGGAACTTTTTAGCTAAATTGGGAGCCTCTATCTCCTTTACTCTACCCATTTGCCTGACCCCAAACCTCAGGGGACTTAAGCCTAGTAACTGACCTTCTAAGAAAAAAAATCCTTTGTCCCACTTCCTCTCCCTTTAACACCCCTATACTTGCAGTTACAAAGCCCAATGGAACCTACCATCTGGTTCAAGACCTCTGGCTTCTCAATTCTGCCTTTGAGCCCCTCCACCCTGTTGTAGCTAACTCCTATACTCTCCTCTCCACTATCCCCTCAGGTACCTCCCATTTCTCAGTTCTGGATCTCAAGTCACAAAATATCTTTGCCTTCACCTGGACTGACCCTGACACCCTGTTCTCTACTCAGCTTACCTAGACTGTCCTACTCCAGGGATTCCGGGACAGCCCACACCTTTTTGGCCAAGCAAGCCCTAGCCTCTGCTCTTCTCTCCTTTTCTCTACCTGAATTTAAACTTATACAATATGTAGATGACCTTCTCCTCTGCAGCCCAGCCCTACGAGTTAGCCAAACTAACACCTCTGCTCTTCTAAATTTCCTATCCATCAGGGGCTATTGGGTCTCACTCTCCAAGGTCCAACTGTCTATCTCTGAGGTCACTTACCTGGGACTAACAAGAACTTCAACCCACAAGGGCATCACCCTAGATAGAAAAGACCTAATACAGTCTTTGGCAGTTCTCTCTTCTAAAGAAATTTTATCGTTTCTGGGAATGGCTGGTTTCTTATGGTCCTGGGTCCCTTCCTTTTCCCTTCTGGCCTGCCCCTTATATGAGGCAGCTTTAGGCCCCTTGCATGAACCCCTTCTTAAGCCCATTACTAAGCCCTTTCAGATGCTCTAACAGGCTCTTCTTGAGGCCCCAACTCTACATCTTCCAGACTTAAGCTGTCCCTTCTCCCTCTATGTAACAGAAAAAAGAGGGATATGTCCTTGGAGCCCTGGGTCACCAACTGGGACCCTCCTTTGCACCTTTAGCATGCCTATCAAAAAAAATTAGACCTCCAAGGATAGGCACCCTGCACTCATGCCTTAGCGACTGCAGAGCTCCTTATTCAAGAATCCAACAAACTAACTTTTGGGTCACCAGTTACTGTCTTCTCTTCTCACAATCTGTCTCATCTTTTAATGCATAAAGGCTTACAAACTTTACCTCCCTCCAGTGTTCTTTCCCTCCAGGTCACACTAATAGAAGACTCTACTCTTACTTTCCAATCATGGCCACCTCTTAATATTTCAAACCTTTTTCCTCAACCTAACTCTGACTACTCCCCATCTCATTCTTGCAACGGACACTTTAGAGGAACTACTGCCCCACCCCTTGCACATACAGGAGGGCACATTGCCTCAGGCTACCTATACCTGGTACACAGATGGCAGCTCCTTTGTACACAGGGAGCTCAAAAAGCAGGCTGTGCCATAGTGTTGGATACTGAGGTGGTTGAGGCACAAGCCCTCCCTGCCCACACCACTAATCAACAGGCCGAACTAATAGCTTTTACCCACGCCTTCCAGTTGTCCCAGGGACAATACCTTAACATCTACACAGACCCTAAATATGCCTTTCCTATTTTTCTCTCCCATGTTGCTCTCTCTGGAGAGAGCGAGGGATACTTATAGCAAAGGGAGAATCTATAACCAATGCCAGCCAAATTATGGCCATGCTAGAAACCTCCCACCTTCCCACAGCCATCGGAATAGTCCACTGCCCATCCCACCTGATGGACGATTCCATAGTTTCCAAAGGAAATAACTGGGCTGACGAGGCAGCTAAGGGCTGTGGCCTTAAAGGTCTAGACTTGTCCCACCCACCACAGGACATCCTTACACTACAACCCATGTCTCTCCTGTCATCTCCTGACCTTGTCAGATTCTGTCCTATCTACACCAGCTCTTTCATCCTAAGAGTCAATTCTTGTCTAACTTTGTCAAGACTCACCTGAAGCCCACCCCTGAGGATTTGCATTTCCTAAAGACTATTACTGCCTCCTGTAAGATCCTAACTCAGGATATCGTAGCCCCCCCTTTCCCTACCCACCAGGCTAGAGGCTCTCTCCTGGGGACTGACTAGCAACTTGACTTTACCCACATGCCAGCAGTCAAACGTGTCCGATACCTGCTGGTCTTGGTGGACACATGCTCAGGATAGGTGGAGGCAATCCCCATTACTAACAAAAGAGCTCAGATCAGTTTCTGATCTCTGTTTCCATGAGATTATCCCAAATTTTGAAATCCTTGCCTCCCTCCATTCAGACAATGGTTCTGAGTTCACTTCTCAGGTTTCCCAGACCTTATCTAAAGCCCTTAACATTCCTTGGTATTTTCATATCCCATGCCATCCCCAGTCCTCAGGAAAGATAGAATGAACTAACTGATCCTTTAAAAATACTCTTGTTAAACTATCACAAGAGCTTCACCTCGACTGGGTAAAACTCCTCTCCCTGGCCCTTTTCAGGCTACAAGTTCTCCCTCCAAAAAACCTCTATCCATCTTGCTCTTTGAGCTCATGTATGGGAGACTGATCCTAACTCCTGGTCTTTAGCTAAATCCTTGTCTCTCCCTGACCACCTACTCACTCCCTTACTCTGTCATCTCTGCTCTCTTCTATGGGTCTTTACTGACCACTGTTTACCATGACCACACACTAACCCCTGTCCATCTCCTATTAACATTGGGGACCAGGTCCTTCTCTCACCTCCAGACCAAAGCCCCCTCCCCCATCTCTTTCTGCTAAATGGAGAAAGGTAATTCTTGTGACTCCCACAGCTGCTAAGCTTGAGGGTTTCCCTCACTGGATTCATCTATCCCACCTCAAGCCTTTTACTCCCCCTCCTCAAGATAATGCTCCCTCCTACACGTCAGCTCCAACAGGACCCTGTTCCTCAAGCTCCAGAAGACGCCAGGATCAACCACCTTGTCTCCGGTTCCAGAGAAAATATGTCCCAATTATCCAATTCCTGGGGATGGGAGAAGTAGAGAAGGTCTACCATCGTCTGCCTGCTGGTCGGTCAGGAGTTTGCACGCTGGTGCTCCTCTTCCCGGAGCTGTGGGTGATAAATGAAAAGGAGCCCCTACCAAACCCGGTTGTGGACTCAATAGCTGCCCAGAAGGATAAGAGGGCAATTCAAATCTTGCCCCTCTTGGTTATTGCAGGAAGCACAGCAGCTCTTGGGACCAGGACAGCAGGACTAGCTGCTTCACTAACTTTGTATCATCAACTTTCTTCCCAGTTCATTCAGTACCTCCAGCAAGTGGCTCAGACAATACTAACTCTCCAAGGACAGATTGACTTGCTGGCAGCAGTAGTATTTCAAAACCGACATGGTTTGGATCTCCTCACAGCTAAAGAAGGTGACGTTTGCATCTTCCTCCAGGAGGAACGCTGTTTTTATGTCAACCATTCCAGTATAGTAAAAGGCAAAATCCAACAACTGCAGACAAATCAAGAAAAGCGAAGGGAACAGCTCGAGGTCTCTAGCTCTCGGGCCTTCCAGAACCCCATATGGAAGTGGATTCTGCCCTTCCTCACACCTCTTCTGATATCTTTCTGTTTTTGCTTTTTGCACCCTTTATTAACTTCCTCTCTACATTCTTCCAACAACAAATGCAAAAATTCTCTAAGCAAAACCATTAATCAGTTACTCTTATAGGAATATCAACCTCTGCCCACAGAACCAGATGACAATGACCTTCCAATCGACTGTGATGGTGGAGACCAGCTATACCCTGAGAATGACAATGCCCCTAATCAGCAGGAAGTAGTTTGAAGAGCAAACGTTGCCCCTATGCCCTCCTCACCACCCCCTTCCTAGCTCCTCACTTTTTAATAAAACAAAAAGGGAAGACTGTTGGGATCTGTAAGCAGGCATCTAGGGAAAGTTTAGAGGAAAAGCAAATTAGGGCAGAGAAAAGAAAGAACAGGGATTTGGCCAAAGTTCTCCGAGATGCCACTGACTCAGATCCGGGAAAGAGAAAACAAGAGCTCCAGCGAGTAGCTGGAGAAAAGGAGCCCAAGGGGCGCATCAGACCACAGTCAGGTAAGAATGAATGTGCATGTTGTAAAGACGAGGGACACTGGGTAAAGGATTGTCCCAAGAGAGAGCCATGCACTAAGGTTACGTTCACAGAAGAGGAAGAAGACGAAGGGAGTCGGGGTTCAGACCCCCTCCCTAAACCCAGGGTAACCCTTAAAGTGGAGGGGAAACCCTTGGACTTTCTAGTAGATACTGGTGCCCAACATGCTCTGAAAGGCCAGAGGGCCACTATCTTCAAAGAAATCATGGGTTCAGTGGGGCCACTGGCATTACACAATATTCATGTACTATTTGAAGATCTGTGGACTTGGGAATGGGATGGGTAACCCATTTGTTCATGGTCATCCCAAACTGCCCTTACCCACTTTGGGGGAGGGGTCTACTAACCAAAACGAGGGCCCAGATACATTTTGGGCCAGAAGGGGCCCAACTACTAGATGTTAAAGGAAAGCCTATCCAAGTCCTAACAGTCAACCTGGCCTCAGAATCTGAATACAAATTGTATGAACAACCCCTGGCTCAAGAGAAAAATCTGAATCTTTGGCTGGAAGAATTTCCTCAGGCTTGAGTGGAAACAGGGGGAGTGGGACTAGCCAAACACCGGCCACCTGTGTTTGTGGAACTCAAGTCAGGGGTGGATCCCTCCCAGGTATACCAATACCCAATGTGCATGGAGGCTAAAAGGGGAATAACTCCTCACACCTATGAATTACTCAAACTTGGGATTCTCAGATCTTGTCAATCTGCCTGGAATACTTCCCTGTTGCCGGTTAAAAAGCCTAACTCAAATGACTATCGGCCGATCTCAGACCTGAGGGAAGTCAGCCAGTGGGTGATAGATATTCACCCCACTGTACCCAACCCATATACTTTACTGAATTCCCTACCACCCGAAAGAGACTGGTATACCATCCTGGACCTGAAGGAAGCCTTCTTCAGCCTCCCCCTGGCACCCAAAAGCCAAGAATATTTTGCCTTCGAATGGCACGACCCAGAGGTAGGCATCAACAGACAGCTGACTTGGACGTGCCTACCTCAAGGATTTCCGAACTCACCCACCATTTTCGATGAGGCCCTGCATGAGGCCATGGGTGAGTACAGGCTAACAACCCTGATGTTACTCTTCTCCAGTATGTAGATGACCTCTTGGTGCCAGCCAAGGACCAGGCAAGCTGCCTGGAAGGGACCCAGAGACTCCTACAAGTCCTGGGAGACCTAGGGTATGGAGCCTCAGCCAAAAAGGCACAACTCGGCTACATCCTGATGCTGGCTCTCCAAGGCCAGAAAAGAGACTGTTCTCAGCATTCTGGTACCACACAGTCACCGCCAGGAAAGATAGTTCCTAGGGTCGGTGGGATTTTGCACACACTGGATCCCAGACCTCACAGAGATAGCTAAGCCCCTTTATGAAGTCACAAAAGAAACTGAGAACTTTAATTGGACTTCAGAACAGCAACAGGCTTTTGGCCAGTTGAAGCAGGCCCTGCCATCGGCACCAGCCTTGGGGTTGCCAGATATTACTAAACCCTTTTGCCTGTTCGTGGATGAATGAAAAGGGATTTGCCAAGGGAGTTCTGACTCAAACACTGGGGTCTAGAAATGTCTGGTAGCATACCTATCAAAAAAGTCGGACCCAGTAGCCGCTGGATGGCCTCCTTACCTGAGCATTACTGAAGCCACAGCACTGCTGGTCAAAGATGCTGATAAAATGACACTGGGTCAAAATTTAATTATGACCACTCCCCATGCCATTGAGGGAGTGCTCAAACAACCACCTGATCGATGGTTAAGCAATGCTTGCATGACCCATTATCAGACTCTGTTGATTAATCCTGGCTGAGTTGTTTTCCAGCCCCTGGCCTCATTGACCCCAGCAACTCTCCTGCCGGATCCAGAACTGGAGCAGCCACTACACTGCTTCGAAGAGATTTTGGCCCAGATGCACAACACCTCACCTGACTTAAAGGATACCCTTTTGCCTAATGCTGAGCATACCTGGTTCACTGATGGGAGCAGTTTCATCCATGAGGGTCACAGAAGACCAGGTGTGGCAGTGACCACTGAGGCTGAGGTAATTTGGGCTCAATCCCCCCCCCCCAGGAACTTCCACTCTAAAGGCCTAACCTTAACTCAAGCCCTTACTCTGGGCAAAGGACTAGCCGTCAATATCTATGTGGACAGTCGGTACGCCTCTGCCACTGCCCATGTGCACAGAGCCATATATCAGGAAAGAGGGCTCCTGACAGCTGAAGGAAGAACTATTAAAAATAAGGAGGAAATTTTATGACTCGTTAAAGCCTTATGGCTCCCCAAGAGGCTGGCCGTTATCCACTGTCCCGACACCAAAAAGGAACCACTGACACGGCCAGAGCCAACAACCTAGCGGATAAGACAGCCGAGAACGTTGAACTGCAAGAGCCAACAGCCACCATCTTGGCAGCTATTTTGCTGGAGCCACCCACCCAAACTTGCCAGAGGAGCCTCATTATACTGAAGAGGAAATAAAATGAGCCAGAAGTCAGCCCATGAGCCAATGTTTGAATGGTTGGTGGCATTCAACAGATGGTAAGCTAATCTTGCCCAATTCCTTAGCCAGAGTTGTTCTCAGGAAAAGCCATAGAGTCACTCATATGGGGGCAAAAAGAATGGCGGGTGCTGTGAGACAATCCAGAGTGACTTTTAAGGACATGTATAAGGCTATTGATGACATTGTGACTAATTGCAAGGCTTGTCAGCTGACCAATGTCACCACCAATCCACAATACCCAGGATCATGCCTTCAAGGTAAGAGACCCGGAGCATACTGAGAAGTTGATTTCACAGAGATTAAGCCTGAAAGGTACAGATACAAATATTTATTAGTATTCGTGGACACCTTCTCAGGATGGACAGAGGCCTTCCCCATCAAGGACAAGACCGTTCAGGTGGTAGCTAAAAATTATTAAAAGACATTTTACCCAGGTATGACTTTCCTCATATGATAGGGTCAGATAATGGATTGGCTTTTGTGTTGAAGGTTAAGTCAGAGTGTAGCCAAGTATCTTGGGGCAGATTGGAAATTATATTGTGCTTACACACCCCAAAGTTCAGGAAAGGTAGAGAGAATGAATAGAACATAAAAAGAGACCTTAACTAAATTGACCTTGGAGACTGGCAGTGACTGGGTGATGCTCCTCCCCTTTGCCCTATATATATAGTCAGAAATTCTCCCTATCAATTGGGACTGACTCCTTTTGAAAACATGTACAGATGCCAGCCCTATTATACCTAATCTTCAGTCTGATGCCTTTGCTGAAATAGATGAGGATGACTTGATCTTCTGTGTCAGGGCTACCCAATGGGCTCATAAACATTTTTGGCCTAAACTTTGTGCTTTCTATGCCACAGGCCCAGTTCCAGAACCCCACAAGTTCTGGCCTAGAGACTGGGTCTACATGAAGCGGTTCCATCAAGGCACATTAGAACCCAGATGGAAAGGACCATACATTGTCCTGCTGACCACTCCAATTGATGGGATCGCTGCTTGGATTCATTATTTGCATGCCAGGCCTGCCAACTCATTCTCAACCCAAGAAGACTACCTGACTCCTGCTGCCCTGGAATGGAGAATGCACTGCAATCCCGACAACCCTTTGCATGTCAGGTTATCAAGAACCTCGCCATCATCTTAGGACTACTAACCATATGTACTATTGTCTGGAACCCACATGTCCCTGTTAATAATACCTACATCCTATGGGATGATTATGGCAATCTCTTACCTACAGAATCTAGGACAGTCCCCACCGAAAACATGGTTTCCTGGGCTGAGTTTCAATTTGGCCCTCACCATCCCATCAGGTCCTCCTCTCTGAGGAGAGCAAAGCACACTTTCATATGTGTCCCTCCCCTTTTGATATTCCATGGCGACAGGAAAAATGCGGGACTGCGGCTGACCTTTATTGTGCAGAATGGAAACATGTCTCAACTGGACTCATCCAGCTGGCTAGAGACCCCAAATATAACAAATGTGGATGGACGTTCAATACCCAATACCCCTCACCCCACCACGCTACAACCCTGAATCAGCTTAAGCTTTCCTTTACCGACAAGGGTAAAGCTATACCCATTGGTGCAGGGGAAAAATTTGGGGCTGTGCCTTTGGAAAACAGGAAAGCATGGGGGGATAGTGCACCCTAGATTGCTTCTTTCTGAAGGGACTTCCAGGGCTATTGGCCCTGACATTGTCTTACATCCTCCCTCACTTGGCTCAATCACTACAAAGACACCTCAAGTGGCAGGGAGCCCCAAACTCCCACCTGCCCCTTCTCCAAAACCTAACCAAGATAAGGGGCCTTTCTAGGAACTCGAGTCCGAACGCCTCTGAAAATTGATGCTTAACACATATGTAGCTCTGAATGGGACTCGCCTGGACCTCACTGAGTCCTGTTGGCTATATTATGACTCACAGCCCCCTTCTATGAGGCAATGGCAGTCATTAGTGACTTTACTCTTGCTGCAGATATGACCAGTTGCGGATGGCATCAACCCCCACATGTTAGACTCACTCTCCAGCTGGTCTCCAGAAAAGGGACTTGAATGGAGACAATTCCAGACACTCATAAGAGCCTCTGTAACAAGACCTTAAGTATTGGGGTAGGAACAGACCAATATCTAGCACATCCCATTAATACCTGGTGGGCTTGTTCCTCTGGCTTGACCCCCTGTACATACAGTAAACTGCTCTCAGATTCTTACTGTGTGTTAGTACAGTTGGTTCCCCCGCTGATTTACCATAGCAATGAAGGGTTCCTCCTAGCCTTTGACCCACCAAACCAAAAGTATGTAAGAAATAAAAGGGAACCCATAACCACTGTCACTCTATTGGTAGGACTGGGGCTAGGAGCATTGGGAGCAAGAACAGGTATCACCTTGTTGGTCCTCCAGGACAAGCATTACAGACAACTAAGAGAATCTATAGGCTTAGACAGCCAAAGATTGGAGGGTTCTATTTCGGATCTAGAGCAAAATGTTGATTCCTTAGCAGAGGATGCCCTCCAGAAAGAAGAGGGCTCTATTTGTTGTTCTTACAACGAGGGGCACTATTCACAGCACTCAAGGAAGAATGTTGTGTCTATGCCAATAGGTCTGGTATTATAAGAGAGTCATTGGCCAAAGTTAGAGAAGGTCTGAAAAGAGACGCAGGGAAAGAGAAGTGAGATCAGGATGCTTTGAATTTTGGTTTAATATGTCCCCTTGGTTAACAACTCTCCTATTGCTGCTGGTCACTTTCGGACCATGTCTATTAAACAAGTTAATGGCCTACATTAAACAAAGGCTAGGGGCCATTCAGTTGATTGTACTATGGTCACACTACCAAAGGCTGGCCACTGATGAAAACAATACCAACCTATGAACTCTCCTTCCCACCGATAAATAATTCTATTCCTGTTTCTAGTCTGTGTTTAGTCCAATATGTTTTCGCTTAATGGAACCCACCTGGAAATCACCTATGCAAGCTGACAGATTTGCTGATAGCCACCTGGATTGTTCCCTGCCCCTCCATCTGGATCGACTAGCCATTTCAGCCTTCCTAGCCCTTGATGTCGACAGCCCCATGGCCAGCACTGAACAGATACATAATAGATCTTCAACCCCAATTCCACCTGGCAGGCTGAAATGATACATTGATAGCCCCCTCCTCCCCAGCTAAATTATTTGGACACATCTAGAGGCTTTGAGACAGTATGCTCTTAAAAGGGGAGAATGAGAGGTCCAAAGTTTAAAATCAGAATCTTAGGACAGCATAACTGAAGTCCTGGATAAAAGTTTAGACAAAGGACCAGGTTAATTAAGACATGTCCGGCCCACTGCAGGGAGTAATCAGGCTCAACCACTTTCCTTCCTGCACTGAAGAGATACCTTTTCCTGGCAACCCACACAGAAGGCCCCTAGCTTGTGACCACAGAGTGTGCTAATTGCTCTTCCCTAGCAACAGCTAATCAGCACATTCCAGGCATTACTCATGATCAAATACTCTCCAGAACCGTTTTATGGTCTTGGTACCTAAAGTAGACCCCGTACTCAAAACTTGGAGCCCCCGCTTGTGGTTTTGCCCTTTAAAACCTTGTTCCCCTAGACCTTAGGGCTGAATTCCTCTCTGTTTCCACAGAGAACTTGCGACCTGGGCTCGAGCTTGTATCGAATAAACCCTCATGTGTTTTGCAACAGACTCAACTCCTGGGGGTCTTTTGAGGTCTCATGATCTGGGCACAACAGTTCATGTTTCTATATTGCATCCATTATTTGACTTGTTGTTGTTTTGCCATGCTGTAGATTAAACCCAAGGCCTAGGGCACATGAGTGAGTACTCTTCAGCATCGTACTATAGACTCTTCATTTCTTTCCCTGCACTGAGGGAACCCAAGGCCTGACATATACTGAGCAAGCTCTATTCCAAGCTCTATTTTTTTTTTGTTTCCTCAAGCCAACGCCTTGCTATGGAGCCCAGGCCATTGTCCTGTCAATTCTCCTGCCTCAGCTTCCTGAACACTAGGCTTACAGGAGTGACACCTGGCTTTAGAATGTTGTGTCTTACTTCAAGGTGACTGTCATCTGAACACATTTATAAATTAGCACTGCTTCTGACTTCAGGACCTCTATTTCATGAAAAGAAACTATGCCTATGAACTACTCTAGTGGAAGCAGTTACATTTTCAAAGTTTTTCCTTTAAAACATTAAATGATTCTGTGCCCTGAAAGGAGTACTGCAAACTCCAAAATGCTTCCCTTTCCCTGGAAAATTTCCCATGGTTTAAATGGGAATCTGATTCAACATGATTTAAAGATATGGAGTCATGAGAGCATATCCCCTGCCATCCCTCCCCTCGTCCCCCTAACTCCTCCCTCCCCCCCTCCGCTCTGGGAAAGTCTTCAGTGTGGGCACTACATGCGTGCTTATTGTCTGTTTGCTTTTTGAGACAGTGTCTCACCTTGCAACTCTGTTTGGCCTGTAGACCAGGCTGGCCTTGAACTTGGAGATCTACCTGCCTCTGCCACCCCAGTGCTGGGTTCAAAGATACACACCCACACTGCCTGGCTTGTATATGTTTCTTTAAAGACTTGGCTTCACCTGCTGTCCAGGCAGCTCTCAAACTCAGGGGCTCAGTTAGGCTCCCCACTTCAGCCTCCCAGTAGCTGGGGCTGCAGGCAGGTACCACCAACTCAATTAGGTCACGCTAATGGAATCCCAAAGTGGAAAAAGCAAACCACCAGCAGCAGCCACACATCTGAGGGCAGAGTTCTAAGCTGACCTCCCTAGCAAGGCGATGCTCTCAGCATAGCATTTGACACTAGGCAGTGACATCTGTACACCTGTAAAGAGAAACACTGACCAATGCCGAATTTGTTTGGGCTATTTTGTGAGTCGAAACTCACCTCACCTCAAAATATTTCAGTCATTCTACAGCGCTGAGGAAGAAAGTCAAGTTAGGAAGATGTGAGCAAAGGCCCAGTGACCAGAGTACCCAAACCTTTACTCACCGTGACAGAAGGGAAGCGAGAGACTTTCGGAAGGTCGACTGGATATCCAGCTGCAGCAGTCTGGGGATGTCCGGGTACCCGCCCAGCTGTGCCCACAGCGTCTTCAGCGATGTCTTCTCTGCTATCGGGTAGCTTGAAGTAGACAGCTCAGCATTCCAGATGGTCTCCGTCGGACCTTGTCTGTGGGGCAAGAGCACCAGGCGAAGCATGAAGCCTGGGAGCTCCACGCTAGCCAGAACACACAAGTCCCATCTGCCTCTTCGCCACCCTGTTCTGTGCTGTCCTCCTGTGCCCCAGGGGAGCCTGGGCTGCAGTGTCCCCCACTCCCCTGGGGGCAGAGATACGGGAAAAGCAGAATCTGCTGATGTAATTATCAGAACACCTCTATGACCTAGTCACCCAGTTTCACACCACCTTCTTAGCCTCACGAAGTACACAGGCCTGTACTCTGTGAGTTCCAGGTCAGCCAGGGCCACACAGTGAGACCCTGTATTCAAAACAAACAGAACCCCAAACAAGACAAAACATCTTGCTGAATTAATTGTGGAGACAAACATACTCCCACACTGCGTGCACCAGAGCCCAACCGTGAGGAAAGGGAAGTCCTCGGGTAGAACTGGATGCTTTTGATTGGAAAACAAACAAACAAACATTGGGTACCACTTCTTACCAAAAGCTTAACACTGTCCTACTGTGTACCTGAGTGCTTTGAGAAGGCTGGATTTCTTGTCGTCAACTAAAAACTCCAAGACTGGCCGTTGGAATTTGGTAAAATCAGGGATCTGGTTAAAGCCAGAGATCACAGGTGTGGGCTGGCTGAGGTTTAGTTTAAACGCCTTTTCAAGCTAAAAACAAAGCCAACAACAACAAAAGCGAGTTAAGAGATGTGGGGGATGACACTATATCCTTCCCCAGTCTTCTGGTCAACACCCACCACCACGGTACCTCCTTATTCCTTCCAGGGGGTGAGGACGCTGAGACAGGGTGGCCTGAAACTGCTTGTCACGTCTGTAGCTCAGGCTGGCCTTGAACTCGCTGTCTGTCTGCCTCCCCTCTGTGACTGGGCCTTCTCCCTTTCCTGTTTTTTTCTTTATGCCTTGATGCTTCCCCACCTGGATTCTGGCCTCCCTGACCCCAGAGCAGTGGTCCTCAACCTTCCTAACGCAGAGACCCTTTAAATACAGTTCCTCATGTTGTGGTGACCCCCCTACTTCATGACTGTAATTGTGGTACTGTTGTGAATTGCAGGGTAAATATCTGTGTTTTCCAGTGGTCTCGGGCAACTCCTGTGAAAATGTCATTTGATTCCATTGAGGGGTCGTGAGAGCCAATGCTTTAGAACCCAAGTAGCCTCTGAAACTTCTGAGATGCTGTTCTTCCTGCTAGGTAGCTTGTGCTACCGACACCCCATTTGCATACAACATCTACAAAGACCACATTTACTAAATCAAATATTGGAGGGTTTTCTTGTTTGTTTTGCAAAGAGGTCTAACATTTAAAATATAGTTATTATGGAAAGTTCCAGATGCTCTAGTCTGGCAAGGATCAGAAGTCTGACCTACTCAAAAGAAGCAAGTATGGAAATATTGCAAATTAATCAATTATTTTGTCTTTTTTTTTTTTTTTGAGACAGGGTCTTGTTTTGATCAGGAGGTAACGCCTGATCAAATTATTATTGTTATTATTATTATTGAACCTGGAGCTTGCTGTGTAGACGAGGCTGGCCTCCCAAGTGCTGGAATTAAAGGCATTCATTGCTACACCCAGCCCAGTTCTAATATTAAATATCACCAGCCTGTGCTAACCTCTATTAATAAATGGTAATGAGCTGGGCAGTGGTGGCTCACGTCTTTAATCCCAGCACTTGGGAGGCAGAGGCAGGCAGATCTCTGAGAATTAAGGACCAGCCTGGGTTGCATAGTGAGTTCCAGGACAGCCAAGGCTACATAGAGAAACCCTGTCTCCAAAAATATTAAAGAAAAAAGTTATCTAGACATTAAAATGTTTCTAGGACTCCAGCTGGTGGTATTTAATATTAGAACTGAGCTGGGTGTAGCGATGAATGCCTTTAATTCCAGCACTTGGAAGGCCAGCCTTGTCTACATAGCAAGCTCCAGGTTCAATAATAATAATAATAATAATAATAATAACAATAATATTTGTAAGAAACTTAACTTAAAACCATTTTGTGTCACTCAAACGCCATTTTGTGTGAGATGGAAATGAGGGAACTCCTGAGCTTGCGACCTGGCAGCTCTAATCAGAGCTGGACCTCAGAAGCAAGCTTCTGGCAGGCCACTCGGCAGCTCGGAGAGGAGCCTAGCCCGGGACAAGCCTTGATATGCCAGTGAACTAGCTCTGAGGCGGTGCCTAGGCTCTAGTGAACCAGCCCCGAGCTATGAGCCCTGAGCGCGCAAATCTACTGCCCAATGAAATGACACAAAAGCTGGAACTTTGGGAATGGTCTCCAAGATCTCACTGTCGTGACCCCTAGACAGAGCCTTTGCTGGTACCCATGGGCAAGAGGACTTGAGCTGTGCGTGGCCCTGGCCTCAGTGATGGTTGAACTGTCGCTGGGCCCATACGTGGCCCCTGGCTGTGCTAGCTACACCCTCGAGGGCCATCCTCCCAGCCTGCCACAGCCAAAGGACTTCACGGGGCGGGGTGGGGTGGGGTGGGGGGTGGCGCTTGAACGTGTCCTCACCGGAAAAGATTTCCTAGTGGAACCCTGCAGCAGCATTTTTGCCCAAACAACTGGTCCCCACTTTGAGATGTTTGCTTACCTTTTATACTGGCATGATAGTGTAAGGAGGGCTTGTGTGAATGAATCTAGCATATTCGAAAGACTAATCTTGCGTGGGCGCCCTGCTCGCCGAGGTACACCCATAGACCACACGCTCTGCACTCTCATCACAACTGTAGCGGTTAGGGCCGAGAGGTGGCGCGTTGCCCAGGATCAAGCAGTGCTCTGGCCGAGGACTAGAGAGCTAAGGCAGCTTGCTTCAGGAGCTCTGACGCCACCCTCTTACCTTCGCAGGTACCCACTGAGCATGCGCACATGCACGACCTCGGAAACAGCCTCTAGCTCACAACCTCCCAGCTCTGAAGCTTTTTTTAAAGGTCATTGTTACTTGCAAAAGCATGCTGGTACTGTCTCAGAAGGGGCACCGGGGTGGACGCCAGAATTTACCAGGCTCTCTGTGCCGGGTACTGTGTAAGCAGGTCAGCTCAGGGTTTAAAACTGGACTCTTAATGTTCTGGGGAAAGAGTAGCCAGCCATAACCAGGCAGAAGCCAGCACACACTTGTAATCCCAGCACTTGGGAAGCTGAGGCAGGAATGTGGGCTGGGGTTCAAGGTCAGCCTGGTTATATGGACAGAGACCGTTAAACAACACTAGCAAAACAGAACCAGTGCCTGGGAAAGAAACAGCCTGTGCTTTCTAAAGCATCTCCCCTCCATCTTCATGGAAGGATGCCTGCTCCAGCCGTGGGGTCATCTGAAGTCTTTATGAGGTGGACTGAATGACATCCCACCAGAGACACGTCATGTCCACCTGAACGGGTGAACGTGACCTTATTTGGACAAAGAGTTTGCAGAAGTGATTAAGAGTCTTAAAATGAGAGTGTCCTGGACTAATTAGGTATGTAATGAATTTGCTGCCATTTGTCCTTGGTGTCAGAAGACAGAAGACACACTGGCCGTCTGAAGGCAGAGACTGCCTGTAAGATGGGCGGGTGGCGTCGGAGCTCCTGGAGCTGAGGTTACAGGCTGTCTTGGCTCTGGTCCTTGGCCAGAGCACTGCTTGATGCTACATGTCATCTCTCCAGCCCTAAAGCTACAGGAATGCCAACAGGGGACTACGTTGCCATGAGAGAGGCACAGAACCCGTCTCTTCCTGGACCTCTGGGGCAGTGAGCCCTGGGACACTTTGCTTTCATACAAAGAAGATAAGATGATTTCTTCCTTTCGGCAGTGTGGTAGAGGATTCTTATTTATTGTTGTCCGTACTTGACAGATGTTCAAGACAGGGAATTTACCCCATAGCTGAGGCTTCCCTGGAATTACCTGTGTAGTCCAGGCTGGCCTCAAACAGTAATCCTCTGCCTCAGCCTCTCAAGTGCTGGGATGGCAGGCATGAGCACGCCTGCCTGGTGTACACAGTCTCTTCCAGGGCAGCCAGAGCTGCACAATACAGAGGTCACGTCTCCAGCAGAAGCAAACCACCGCCACATCTCTCTGTTCTGCAGCAGGCTGGAAAGGCAGCGAGGAAGCAGTTACCTGGCTGAAGAAGCGCCCCATGGAGCACAGACACTGCTGCCGCCTCTGCTCCAGACTCTTCTGTTTGTCCATCCAGACCGACATCACCTTCTTCTGATAGTCATCAATTCTGTTCAGCATGGTGTACAGGTTCTGTGCCTCATACCCTTTCCCAGTGTTTTGGATGTCTTTTAATCGTTTGATTATGTTGTTTCTTGGGGGAAAAAAAAAATCAAGAATTAGATCCATACAGTTCTCAAGCCCAATTTAACACACCTGACTTCCGTTCTTTCCATTCCTACCTCACTCTGAGTTAGCAGGAGGTATGGCAGGTGTGGGAGACTTCTTTAATTTCCCTGTAAGAGAATACATTTCTTCCAGGCAGAGGTGGCGCACGCCTTTAGTCCCAGCACTCAGGGAGGCAGAGGCAGGAAGATCTCTGTGAGTTTAAGGCCAGCCTGGTCTACAGACTGAGTTCTAGAACAGCCAGGGCTATACAGAGAACCCTGTCTTGGAAAAAAAAAAAAAAAAGCCAAACAAACAAAGAATAGATTTCTATCATCTATATTGCTTTCAAATTTGCATGAAACCTCTGAAGATTTGTGTGTGTTGTAATTAGTTTTGCTTATTTTAATCCACCCTTCAGGAGGCTGAGGTAAAGGGAGTGGGTTCTAATATAAGGCCAACCTGGGCTAAGTTCTAGGCCAGCCTGGGCTTCAAAATAAGACCCTGCCAAAAATACAAACAAGAATAAAGCTCATATTTGACACCTTCTTATGAAGCCATTCTACATTGTTGTTTTATTTATTCTTCTTCTTAGGGAGGTGCACATGTTACAGCACACATGTGGAGGTCACCCTGCAGGGGTCACTTTAGTCCTTTCTCATGGGTGTCTCCGGGATCAAACTCAGGTCATCATTGGTTTGCCTACTCAACTGTCTTTACAGCTTGAAGCTTTGTTACTGTTCTTAGGGTATATGGTTTGTTGTTGTTGTTTTGCATTTTTGTTTGTTTTGTTTTCCAGGCAGGGTTTCTCTGTGTAACCTGGCTGTCCTGGAACTTGCTCTTTATGCCAGGCTGGCCCGTGCTGGGGTTAAAGGCCCGCACATTCCCAGGTAGCCAAGCACTTGGGCCTTTGAGCCTATGGCTGCTCTCTTCAACTGCCACACTAGGCAACTGATCTACTATGGAGCTATATCCATGGCAACTACAAAAACAGATTTATTTCTTTATTTTTATTTTGTATGTATGAGTGTTCCGCCTGCGTATATGTGTGTGTGTTGTGTGCATACCTGTTTCCCCTCAGAAACCAGGAGAAGCGCTGCACACCCCGGAACTGCAGTTCTGCAAGGTTGTAAGCCACTATGCCAATGCTGGGAACTAAACCCAGGGCCTTGTACATGCTACACATATGTTCTACCACAGAGCTATGTCTCAAATCAACGTCATCACTATTTTTAAACAGTCCCGAGCTACTTAAAATAATTCATACATCAGACACAGAAACTGGATGTATAAAAATTAGAAAGTTTTTGGGGATGGAGAGATGGCTCACTGGCTCCCTGGGTTGGATTCCCAGCACCCACATGGTGGCTCATGACTGTCTGTACTTCCAGTTCCAGAGAATCCATTACCCACTTCTGACCTCCACAAGTACCAGGGATGCTTATGATACACAGACATATATATAGGCAAAACTCATCATACATATAAAATTTTTAAATTATATTTTTAGTAAAGATAATCAAGATTTTAGTGTTTTAATAACTGCCAAATCCCACACACATCTATAACCCCAGCTACTTTTGGGAAGACAGTTTTCAATTTTCTTCTGATTGTTTTGTTTGAGTCAGGGTTTCTCTGTGTAGCCCTGGCTGTCCTGGGACTCTCTGTAGACCAGGATGGCTTCAAACTCAGAGATCCAGCTGCCTCTGCCATCAAAGTGCTGGGACTAAAGGCATATGCCACCACTACTGGGCTCTGAGTTTTTAATCATATTTGAGGGTCAGGAGGATGCCTGTACTCAGGCATCTCACTCAGCAGATCACCTTAGGAGCAGGGTTCACCTACTCAAAATCTGCTCTCGTGTCAGCAATAAGGCCTCAGGTATCACCCCAAACAATTATTTTTCTTATTCATAAATTTAAGGCATTTTGTTTGTTTAAAGCAAGATCTTACTGTGTAGACTAGGCTGGCCCCAAACTCTTGCCTCTGGAGTGCTGGAATCACAAATGTGTGTTGCTTGTTAAGTGTCTACTATTAGAAGCCTGTCTCGTGACCGTGAAGCTTTAAAATAAAATAAAAAAGCCAACAACAACAAACAAGTGGAGGGGGGAGCAGAAAGAAGACAAGGACAAGAAGGGGTACAGCAACAGCTCTGAAGGGTGACTTATGTCTTGTAATCACAGCACCTAACTTCAAAGAGTCTCAGCTACTTGGGAATCTAGAGCAGGAAGATGCAAGTCTGATGCTAGCCTGGGCAATTTAGTAAGACCCTGTCTCAAAATAGTAAAGATGGCTCAGTGGCCAAGAGGCCTCTTCCAGAGGACCTGGGTTTGATTCCCAGTACCCACAGGCAGCTCACAACCATCTGTTCCTCCAGTTCCAGAGGATCTGATGCCCAGCTCTGTGGGCACCAGGCACACAGCAGCAGACTATTTTGCCCCCTGCAGGCTTTGAGAGGGGCTCTTTGCCAGCTGCAGATAGTTTAAATCTGAGGACTCTGGAAAGAGAATAAATGCCAGAGCCCAGAGAGAGAAAGAGGGCTCTCAAGAGAAAGAAGAATGCTGGTGCTTCCCCCTTCCCCATTGCTGTTGATGCAGTTTAATAAGAAGAACTTGGAGATCTCCTGAAATGACAATTGGACTTGCCTCAAAGAACCCAGTGACCCTAGCCAGCAGGAAGCAGGTAGAGAGAACTCTGCCTTCTCTCCCCAGTAACGTCCTTTCTCTCCTACCTGGTGTTGGAAAGGTTAGGGTGGAGAAGGAAAGAGGCATTCAGAAACCAAAATAAAGTAGATTTAAAAAATGCACTACAGCCTTATCTGGGTTTGATTACAAACTGTTGAAAGTATTCTCTAAGTATTGGGAGGCAGAAGGCTAGCGGGGCATGGCAGTGGTTATCCCAGCACTCAGAAGACCTGAGCAGGAGGGTTACCATAAATTTAAAGCCAGCATGGACTACATAGTGAGTGTATGCTGCCCTGGAGTACATGGAACCCTGTCTCAACAACAACAACAAACAAACAAAAACTCTCAACGAATTTATGGTAAATGTTTAAATCTCTTCATTGGAGGGAAGGGTGGGTTGGGTAGTGACCAAGCAACTAAATTGGAATAAAAATTGAGACCCAGGGCTCATAGTAGAGAGGTGTGAGGCAAAGATTTCTACGAAAGGCAAACAGACTGAGAACGGTTTGGTTTTGTTTGAGACAAGGTTTTCTGGATGGCCTGGAACTTACTGTATAGACCAGGCTGGCTCCCAGTTCAGAGATCTACTTAATTCTGCTTCTCAAGTCCTGAGATTAAAGGTGTGCACCACCACACCAGACCCCTAATTTATTTTCTCTTTTTCTTTCTTTCTTTCTCTCTTGTTCTTTCTCTCTTTCCTTCCTTCCTTTCTTTTTCTTTCTTCTTCTTTCTCTTTCTTTCTTTTCTCTCTTTCACCTCTCTTTCTCTTTCCTTTCTTGCTTCTTTCTATTTGTTTGTTTCTATTTATTTTCTATTTGTTTGTCATGTACTCCAGGATGGCCCCAAACTTGTTAAATTGCTAACAATAGCCCTGAATTCCTGATCTTCCTGCCTCTACCTTTAAAGTGTTTGTAATCACAGGTATAGACCACCAGGTCTGGCTTTTTCTGATATTAAAAAATGAGGGACAACAATAAAGCTGTTCAACAATAAACCTTCCATCAGCCACTTCAGAAATTGTGTAGACTCTGACAGCCCATGCCTGTAATCCTGCTCCCCTGGAGGCCGAGGCTGGAAGGTTGAGAGTTGGAGGCCAGTCTGGGCTACAAAGTAAGTTTCAGGTCAATGTTGGTTTCAAGGTGAACTTTATCTCATTTATTTTTTTGCTTTTTTTTTTTTTTTCCAAGACAGGGATTCTCTGTGTATCCTTGGCTGTCCTGGACTGGTTTTGTAGACCAGGCTGGCCCTGCCTCTGCCTCCCTGAGCACCGAGATCACAGGTATGCACCACTGCACCCGGCTGAGACTTATCTTAAAAAAGAATAAATAGATAAATCAGGCCAGACATGGCTGTGTATGCCTGTAATCCCAGTATTGGTGGACAGAACACAGGTGGGTTCCCTGTCAGCCTCATGGGGAGTTTTAGTGAGAGATTCAGTCTCTAAAGAACAAGGTGGAGAGACATAGGAAGAAGACACCTGGCATCCTCTGTCCTCCAACTTCCTTGTCCAACACATACACATGTTCACCCCCCCAACCCCTCAGCTCTGCGCGTGCGTGCGTGCGCGCGCGCACACACACACACACACACACACACACACACACACACACACACACACTTTCTGCTTTCAGCTCCCAATTGGAATTACAAGTATGTGCCACCATACCTGATTTCCTTTTATGGTCTTAGAACCTCCATCTTGCCCATCCTTAGTGAGGGCATGTTTACAGCATGTGATCTGAGGCTGGAGAGATGGCTCAGTGGTTAAGAGCAGTTGCTAGTCTTCCAGCAGACCTGGGTTTGACTCCCAGCACCCACACTGTAGCTCAAAACTGACTACTGTCACCCCAATCTCAGGAGAGCCAATATTCTCTCTGAGCACAGGTATGCATGCAAGCAAAATACCCATACACATAAAACAAAAATAATTTAAAAATTTAGAGAATATGATCTGATAAACATGAAAACTCTAGGCACCGACATTAGGACTCTACCAGAAAGCAGTATACATAACAATTATATCTACCTGGCAAGCTGGATCAGCCTATAGGCAACATACTTGCGGGACAGATACCCCAGCCGAACTGTATTCGTATGAAGTAATTCAACTATGAGATTCCTGGCAAATGAGTAATGCTCTGAAGGGAGTCCAGACGTTTGTGCAGCCTGATTTAATAAAACCAGGTTCCTCCTTTGAGCCTCCACATTAACGAAGTATCTGTCTTCAGGGTGCTGGTCAGGGAATGCGGACCCCATCATCTTGCCTCTCCTGGTATCAGAAACTGGGCTTAGGAACCAGGGCTTGTCTATAGGGGGAAGCCATGGTTTCTGGCCCCTTTCAGAAGCTAAGATCTGTGATGGCTGGAAGGGTTGAGTGGTGAGAGATGGTAGTGTTGCTATGGGCTTCTCCTCCCTGGAAAGGGCTTTCTCATCAACAAGAGGGGACTGTGATCTGTGTATCCTAGAACCGATGACACAAGGCTGAAACTTTCCAAGTGGTTCCACATCAAAAGAATCTTGGAGTTCCTGAGTTTGTCTTGAAGTGTCATAAACCTTCGCTCTTTGAATCTTCTCAGTAGGGAAAGGAAGCTGAGAGACCGGCAAACCCAGGGCATCACTTGGGAGAACACTTGCCTGTTCAAGTTTTGCAGGGGAAGCTCTGGGACTTCTCTGACCGACTGCAAAGGGAGAGCCATGCCGGGGCCTCCCAGGAACTGGGAATTCCTTGTCCATGGAGGAACGCAGTGGGATGGGAGTGAGTATTAGGGGGGAGGCTTCCGGGATGATCCACGAAGGACCTTGTGCAGGGGTAGAGTGGGTCTGCTTGTAGGGAGTGTGTTTGCTGATGGCAGGAGCCTGGGAGGGGAAGATGTCAGAAACCAAAAACTCCTTTTGGACATCAGAGCCTTCAGGAACAAAAAGTTCTGGACTCTCTCTAGAGATGGGGGGGATCCTAGGTCCAGGAGATGGTCTGGGGCCAAAGGGGATTTCTGATATTAGAGGTGGCCAAGTGTCTCCAGATCTGAGGAGCCACCTAGGACCAAGGGATGGCCTTGAAGTGGGAGGAGCCTCAGGTGTCAGGAGCTGTCTCATTGTAGGAGCAACTCCCGGTGCTGGGTACTGCGCAGCAATGACTTGACCTCTGTCTTGGAGCATCTGTCTGTAGGTAGGAGAGATCCGTGGTTCTTCAAGCTTTCCAGAGTCAGAAAGAATCCTCAGGCCTAGGCCCGTCATAGGGACAGATGGAACGTGGGCAAGAGAAGGTGTTAATTTCTGCAGTGGAGGGAAATCCTTCCATTTTTGAGATAGCCTGTCAACGGCAAGAGGAATATGACGGGCCTGAGGTGGTTGGTGACCAGTGACTCCCAGTTTGTGCGGCTGGTCAGTGGTCATAATATGTGAGCTATCTTCTGGTATGGTTAAAATCCCCCACTTCCAGGCCAGGTCTGCAGTGAGCGCATCTTCTAGCGCTGCCACCTGCTCAGGGGTGAAGGTGATAGCTGATGCCTGGGTTTGTTCTCGTGTGAAAGTGACCCCCAAGCCCTGGGCTTTCTCAAGAGTGATTGTGAATGTTAGTGTTTGCATGTGCTCTGGAACAAACTGGCCCAGCAATGACTGGGCCCTCCTGGATGTGAGGGTAGCCTGCAAAGCCTGGACTTGCTCAACTGCCTGCGTCTGCCCTGGTGTGGGAGTGATTCCCAATGCCAAGTCCTCTTTTTGTGAATGTGGGACTCCAAACATCTGAGACTGTAAGGTAGTTAGGATCAAAGTTGTCTGGGTCTGTTTAGAAGTGGCAGCTGGTTTTTCTGTCTGAATAGACTTGTGGGCAATAGGGGTTTTCAGGGTTTGAGAATGCTTAATGAGCCTTCTCCTTCGTGCTTCAGCCTGCTCAGGAATTAATGGAGCATCCAAACCCTGAGATTTCTGAGGAGGAAGAATACCCTGAGCCTGTCTCTGTGAAAGAGTGAGAGTGATGCCCAGGGCTTCTGCCTGCTCAGGAGTGAGTGTGATCCCCAGGGAGTGGGCCTGCTCAGGGCCCAGAAAGACTCTGTGGGCCTTGGCCTCCTCAGGTGTAAATGTGAGTCCCAGGGCCTGGGCCTGCTCAGGGGTCACAATGACCTTCTGTTCCTGGGCCTGCTCAGGGGTGAAAGTGATCCCCAGGGCCTGGGCCTGCTCAGGGGTCAAGCTTATCCATTCTTCCTTATCTGGGGTAGAAGTGATTCCCAAGGCTTCAGCCTGCTGAGGGGTAGGAGCTATCCCCAGAGCCCGGGCCTGCTGAGGAGTGAGAGTGATCCCCAGAGCTTGGGCCTGCTGAGGGCTCAAACTGATCTTCTGTGCCTTGGCCTGTTCCCGG
>REGO01000172.1:2397682-2416040 GCA_010120015.1 Rhombomys opimus
TCTTTTGTCCTTGTAGTCTCTTTCCATTTCCCTCTGCTTTTGAAGTCTTTGGTCTTCCTTCCAGTCCTCCTCTTCCTGCTTTTGTTGCTCTTCTCCTTTGTCCTTGTAGTATCTCTCCCTTCTCCTCTGCTTTTGAAGTCTTTGGTCTTCCTTCCAGTCCTCCTCTTCCTGCCTCTGTTGCTCTTCTCCTTTGTCCTTGTAGTCTCTCTCCCTTCTCCTCTGCTTTTGAAGTCTCTGGTCTTCCTTCCAGTCCTCCTCTTCCTGCCTCTGTTGCTCCTCTCTTTTGTCCCTGTAGTATCTCTCCCTTTCCTTTTGCTTTTGAAGTCTTTGGTCTTTCTTCCAGTCCTCCTCTTCTTGCCTTTGTTGCTCTTCTCCTTTGTCCCTGTAATCTTTGCCTGCTGTTTTGTCTGTTTCAATGTCTCTTTCACTTTCTAATTCATCTATGAGCATTTGTACTAGTTTCCTAATCCCTGGGTCTGTGAGCTCACTTAAGATAAAGTTGCTGATTGTTGCCTCCTTAGAAGACAATTGTCCAGATGGAGATAGCTTCTGTTCTTTGCTGAGTTTCTCTGTAAATAGTTCCTTTCTTGCATCTTTGTATATCCTCACAGTTTTAGTCACAACTTCAGCCACTTTTTGGAAATATTCCTCCATTTTTGCATTTATGGTGTATAACTTTTCAACTTCTTTTCCCAGTGATTCCTCCTTCTGTATGCTTTTTGGGTCAAAAGCCTTTCCTATGTTATTCATTTTCTCTGTTAGGAAAGCCAATATGCCTCTTTGAAATGCATCTAGGTTACTTTGTTGACTTTCACTGGGACTCTCTGAAGTCTGTTGAGGGGTCTTGGGTTGTAATTGATCAGGTTTTTTTATGGGGCCTACTGTTTGTTGAGTTTTTCCTGATTTTTTCCCTTTTTTGTCCATTTTGTGTAGCTCTGGGGTACTCTCAGGCTGGATTTTCTTGGGTAGTTCTGCTTCACTCCTGCCTTCTTTGTCCGTTGGCCTGCCAATAGATGGTACTTGAATGCCTGGTGAAACTAAGGTTCTTGAAAGTAAGAGCTCAGTCTTGCCCTTTTTATGTTGCTCCTTGCCACTCGGTTCACCTGTGACATCTTGGCCTTTTAGCATCTGGTCTTTTTTTTTCTTTTCCAGTGTTTGTAGATCAAAGTATGGACTGGATTTGATCTCCACAGCACTCTTTTCCTCCTTCTCCAGATTTGTGTCCAAGGTCTCAGCTGTCGGAACTGGTGGCAGGCCTTTGAGCTTTGCCTGGTCCTGCAGAGTCTCAGCTTTGTCCTCAGCTTTTTCTCTGGCTCTGGCAGCCCCTTCACCTTCATCTACATACGTCACAGATCTGTCCCTCTTTACTGCAGTACGCTTCACCCTCTTCTTTGGAGAGTAATCTGTCACCTTTTCAAGCTCTACGTTTACAAGACTGTCCTCGGACTCCACATCCACGTCACTTTGGGCTACATATGTCAAAGATGTCTCCCACTTTACCGAAGTGCCCTTACCTCCCTTCTTTTGGGAGTCATCTATCACTTTTTCAAGCTCTTTGTTTATAAGACTATCAATCTCATTGTCAACCTCTTTGCTTACAGTTAAATGGGGAGAGTGCAAACCTCGCATTCTCAAGGACACATCCGAGGCGGATGCAGCTGAGATAGATACAGCTGAGGCGGATAGTTGGCGTCCTAGAAAACTTTTGATTCGAGTCAACTGCTCACATTTTTCTTCGGTTTCTTTGAGCCTCTGCTTAAACTTCTCATTCTCCTCACAGAGTTCTTGGATGATCTTATGGGAGATCTCCTTGTCCTTTTCTCTGGTCAGGCTCAGAGTTGACCTGGAAACGTGAGTGCTCACAAGTTTTAGTTCATCGTTGACTGAGTTCAAGGCCTTAGAAAGGTTCAGCATTGTGCCTGATATGTACTTGAGGGCAGTGTTTTCCAACTTGCTGAGCATGGCTGTGTTGATGAGCTCCTGCAGCATGTCTTGAATCTCTGAAACCTTTGAGTTTAAGGCATAGTGATCAGCAATCATCTGATCAGGTCTTAAGGCATGGGCTGTGGCAGGCCGCTTTATAGCTCGATCCTTCCAAGCTCTCCAGAGAGTGCCTCTAGTCACTGAAAAAGAAGACAGAAAGCAAAACAATGGAGTTGCCATGCTTAAGCCTAAGGAACTCAGCTTCAACTAACGACTACATGCAGGATAAACATTCACCAGAAAAACTGATTTTATTTTACTCATAGTAATTAGCCAAAATGAAATATTCATGAACTCACTTTAGCATATATAATGACTAAGCTAATACTCAGGGGAGATGAGACCAACCTCCTATGCATAAGAATGTAAAATAACTTATGTAGATAACTTATGTACTACCTGTAGCAGCTGTGCTCTGCCCTCTGAACTATAGGCTACACATATAGACTACTCCCTCCAAAAGAAAGGGGGGGGGGGCAGAGTAATAACTATTTTGTGAAGGCAGGGTCTCCTGGATGGCCTAGAACTAGGAATGTAGACCAGGTTGGCCTCAAACTCACAGGGATCCTCCTGCCTCTGCCTGCAGGGTGCTGAAATCAAGGGAACGCATTACCATGGGTCTGCACCACCATGCAGCTGTGCTTTGTTTTTGAGGCAGAGCCTCTGCCGGAACCTGGTGCTCATCAGTCAGTGACAACATCTGGCCAACACACCCTCCTTTCCCCAGCTCTGGCACCACGGATGTACTCTGCTACCCTCTCGTATCTATGTGGATGCTGGGGTCCAGGCTCAGGACCTCATGCTTCATTCAATGAGCCTTGATAGGATATAGTGAGACTTTGAGTCTCTCTATCCACTAACCAATCATCCCAGGGCAAATCTCAGCAGAGGAGCACAAGGTCAAACACAAGGAAGATCTGAGAAACCCTCTAGCAGCTAAGAGGAGGCCAAGCACATACAGCCAGAGGTAGTATGTGCCCACATCCAAAGCAGAGTGGGACAGTAGATAAGGCCCCAGAGGCCTAAATATATTATGCAGTTTAGTCAATAATAAAGTGCCAGTGTTTCTTGTTTTCTTTCTTTTTCTTCTTTCTTTCTCTTTCTTTTCTTTCTTTCTCTCTCTCCTTGCCTTTTTTCTTTTCTTCTCTCTCTTCTTTTCTTTCTTTCTCTTTCTCTGTTTCCTTCTTTTCTTTTTTCTCTCTTTTTCTTTCTTTCTCTCTTCTTTTTCTTTCTCTCTTTCTCTTTTTCTTTCTTTTCTTTCTTCTTTCTTTCTTTTTTTTCTCTTTCTCTTTCCCTTCCTCCCTCCCTCCTTTTCTTCCTTCCTTCCTGGTTCTTTGAGATGGGGGTGGACTTGCTATGTAGCCAAAGCTGGCCTTGAACTCTAGATCCTCTTGACTTTAACTCTTAAACACTTGAATTATGGAAATGAGCACCCATACCTGCCTTCAGCATTGGCGGCAGCGGTGGCTGCTTCTTTTTCTTTTCCTTCTCCCTACCTTCTTCTTTTTCCTTCTTCCTCCTCCTCCTTCTTGTGTGTGTGTGTGTGTGGTTTGTTTGTTTGTTTTGTTTTGTTTTGGTAGGTTGCATGGTTGGGGTTTTTTGTTGTTGTTTTGTTTTTTGAGGCAGGGTTTCTCTGTGTAGTCCAGGCTGTCTTGGACTCACTCTCACTCTATACATCAGGCTGGGCTCAAACTCACAGAGGTCCACCTGCTTCTGCCTTCCGAGTACTGGGATCACAGGCGTGGACCAACACTGCCCAACTAACATTGGCTTCTTAAATATATTTAAGATATTTTAAAGACATATATTTTAAAAGATTTATTTGAACTGATTTTGTGTGTGCGGGTGTGTGTGTGTGAACACATGCACATGAGTCTCTGTGGAGAAGAGAGAGGGCACAGATCCCCTGGAGCTGGGGTTATGCACAGCCATGCCATGTGAGTGCTCTACAAGGCCGGGCAGTGCTCTTGCCCATGGAACCACCCTCCTAGCTTCTAACATAAGACACCGATGAGGGGAAGCTATGAAGAGGTACACAGAGCTCTTCCCCCCCCAAAAAAAAAACAAAAAACAAAAACCTAAAATTGCTCTAAAAAAATAAAGTCCATTTTAAAGTAAAGGTGAATGATGACATTCCCAAATAAAAACTAACAACCTTGCTTTGTTTGTTTGTTTTTCTATACAAGATTTCTCTGTGTAGCCTTAGCTGTCCTGAATTCCCTTTATAGACCATGCTAGCCTTGAAATCACAGCAATTTGCCTGCCTCTGCCTCCCTAAGTGCTAGGATTAAAGGTATGTGCCACCACACCTGGCTCAGCCTTGCTTTCTAAGACAAGGGACTGAAGAGATTCCAACACTGACATGGCAGCTCATAACTTCAGTTTCAGGGCTTTTGACACCCTCTTCTGGCCTCTGAAGGCACATATGTGGTACTGAGACATACATGCAGACAGAGTACCCCTACACATAAAATAAAATCATTGCAATAAAGAGAGACCAAAAATGACCTTCAGGTCAAAAAGAATTGATATCAATGAATAAGTCAAATTAACATGACAAAATAAGCATTGATAGAGCTCGGTTAGTAGTGGCACATGCCTTTAATTCCAGCACTCAGGAGGCAGAAGCAGATGTATCTCTGTGAGTTAAAGGCTAGCCTGGTCTATAATGGGAGTCCAGGACAGCCAGGGCTACACAGAGAAACCCTGTCTAGGGGAGAAAAAAAAAGAATAAATGGGGTAGTGGTGGGGTGGGTAGGTCTCCTAGAGGAACCAGGGTTTGATTCCCAGCACCCACATGGCACCTTAAAACCCGTAAACCCCAGTTCCAGGTCTGATGCCCTCTTCTGGCCTCCACAGGTACTACATGCACATGGTGCACAAATAGGTAAACACCCATACACATAAAAGTAAGTAAATAAATGATAAAAAGAGTAAATAGCCAGAGGACTTTGCCCACATGACCGAATTGTGTTCCCAGAAGCCTCCAGATGTTTAAATTTAGATATTGATATTTAGAGTGTTTTGCCAGCCAGAAAGATAAAGCAATAATTATAAAACTATATCATTAGGTCAGATATGCTGACACTCACCTTTTATCCCAGAACTCTGGAGATGGAGGCAGTATCAAGCTTAAGTTAGCGTGGATGACTCCATTTTGAGATGAGAAGCCATTTTGTGCATACCTGTGACCAGGGGCTGAACTCAGGTTCCGGGAAAAACCACAAAATGTACACTTGGCAGAGAACTGGATCAACTCCCCTGGCAATGGCCAATCTGGGTAGGGTGGAAAATTCTCCAATGTTCCAGATGTACTTTCAGAAGAATAGCAGTTGTAGTTAAGCTTCAGCTAAAGGGTCACCTTGCCCTTATGATTTTTACACAATTCTGTAACACCAAGATATGGAACCCCCCCCCCCCCCCCAGCTTACAGCTTTTCCTTTAAAAATCCTGTTTACCCAGAGCTGGAGGTTCCACTTCTTTACTGCTGCATCAGTGAGACTTGGGTCCCGAGTTCAACTGCTCTTGCAACAGAGTCATCTCCTGGTGGTCTCTGAGGGTTTCCATTATCTGGACGTAACATTTGGTGCATTGGCCAGGACCTCTTGGGACCCCTAGAACTCCCCACCCAGAGAGCTTGGTTCCGCCAGCGGGTAAGTGTTCTCTGTGTTGTCTGTCTGTCTGAAGTTTTTGTTTGCTTTCGGTTCTCAGCCAGGCGGCAGATTTACAGCTAGGGTGGATGTGCCTGGTGGTTAACTGCCAGGGGGCAGAGAAGACATTCCTGACTTCATCCATTTTAACCTCTTTAGGGTGGATGTTGTGCCTGCCTCAGAAGAATCAGTTTTGGTCCCAGGAAAACAGCCCCAGTACAAGCCAGGTTTTTGGTTTCACTTTTGCTGGAGGCTGTAGCTCCATCTTTGTGTGATTCCTTCCTGTTTGTGGTTTTGCTTTTGCCTAAAACCATGGCTCCATCCCGGTGTGATTTTTTTGTCTGTTAATATTATCTGTTTTACTTTTCTTTTTGATGGAAAGACTGACTGACAGAATGGAAGAGACTACCTCCAAACATCTTGACCTGGTCTTGGCACACTTTAAGGAATTTAGGCCTAGGGCTCACAATCTTTCAGTTGGTGTGAAGAAAGAAAAAATGATAACCTTTTGCAGCTCAGAATGGCCCACTTTTGACGTGGGCTGGCCACGGTGGAGGATAAGGTCTTTCAGAAAGTGCATGGTCACCCAGAACAAGTACCATATATCATCTGGAAGGACCTAGTGATTCACCCAGCTCCATGGGTCAAGCCCTTTCTGACCCCCACAGACAATCCTCCATCCACAGGCTCTCCAAAACCAGAGGCCACTGCCCTGGAAACTGAAACCAAGAAGAAGGATTCCAAGGGTGCCCCATCAGCTTCCCTGGCCCCCCTTTACCCTGTTTTACAGGGTGGGACTCCTGGGGAGGTCATTTTTCCACCCCCTCCATACAACCTTCCTCCTGCTCCCCAGCCTGCTCCACTGGTACTGGTCTCATTACCCAGGCAGGAACCACCATCTGGTCCGGCACAAAGGACCCAGAACCGCCAGGAATCCTCCCCCTCTGGGGAACCAGAGGCAGATGCTATGGTCCTTCCCTTACGGGCCACAGAAACACCAGATGCTAATGGCAATCAACCTCACCATTATTGGCCTTTTGCTACATCAGTTATTTACAGCTGGAGAACTCAGAATGCCAGGTTCACAGACAACCCTAGGGATGTAATTGATCTTTTCAAAACTGTTCTTTTTTTACCCACCAGCCCACTTGGGATGATTGTCAGCAGCTTTTGCAGGTTTTGTTTACCACTGAAGAGCACAGACATTTCATTTCAGAAGCGTGCAAAAATGTCGCAGACACTACATGAGTCCCAACCACGGATCAAACCCATATTGATGATTACTTTCCCTATAAAAGGCCCAATTGGGATTACAACACCACTGCAGGTAGGGAACGTCTCCTAGTATACCACTAGGCTCTGCTGGCAGGTGTCAAGGTGGCTACAAGACGGCCCACTAATTTGGCCAAGGTGTATGATGTCAGACAGGGAGCAGATAAGAGTTCAGCCACCTTTCTTGAAAGGATCAATGAAGCCTTCTGTAGGTATACACATGTAAATCCTGAGAAGCCTGGATATACAGGTACGTTTGCTTTGGCTTTCATTAACCAATCTGCTCCAGACATAAGAAATTACAGAAGCAGGAAAGAATAGAACAGATGTTGCAAAATTTAGTTCAGGTAGATGATAGCATGTACAATAACAGGAATTGGAAAAGCAACTGAAGACTGGGAAGACCTTGAATCAAGATTTGGCCAAAGTCCTACCGGCCAGCAGAGTCCTGGACCCTGGAGAAAGGAGGTACCAACTCCAGTGGCTGGCCAACAATAAAGGACCTGAAGGACATCACAGACAACCAGTAGGTAAGAATCAATGTGCTTACTGCAAAGAGGAGGGTCACTGGCTCAGAGATTACCCCAAGAGGAGACCCAGGTCCCAGACCAAGGTCCTGGCATTGGAGGAAGACTGAGGGGGACGGGGTTTCGATCCCCTCCCTGGCTGGACTTCTTAATGGACACTGGAGCCCAACCTGAAGAACCAGACTCATCAAAAATGTCCTGGGGTCCAGGGGGCCACCGGTATGAAACAATATTCATGGACTGCCTGAAGAACGACGGACTTAGGAATTGGCCAGGTAGCCCATTCATTCATGGTGATTCCAGAATGCCCTTATCCCCTCTTGGGGAGAGATCTGCTTACTAAAATGAAGGCGCAGATCCATTTTAAGCCGTAAGGGCCCCAGTTAATAGATGAAAAAGGCATTCCAATTCAGATATAGACTCTTGACCTAGCCTCTGAGGCTGAATATAGATTGTTTGAGAAGCCAATTACTCCCTCAAGCGATTTGCAGATTTGGTTGGCATGATATCCCCAGACCTGGGCAGAAACCAGAGGAATGGGATTGGCAAAACAATGGCCCCCAGTGTTCGTTGAACTCAAGCCTGGGGCAGATCCTGCTCAGATCCACCAGTACCCCACATCCCAAGAGGCTCAAAAAGGAATAACCCCTCACATTCAGAAACTGTTGGCCGAGGGAATCTTAAGGCCATGCCAGTCAGCCTGGAACACACCATTATTACCAGTAAAAAAAAAAAAAAAAAAGCCTCATTCTAATGACTACCATCCTGTCCAGGAAGTCAACAAGTAAGTAATGAATATACATCCAACAGTACCTAATCCATATACCCTACTGAGTTCCTTGTCACCTGAGTAGACTTGGTGTACAGTATTAGACTTGCTGCTAGCCCCCAAGAGTCAGGAGTACTTCGCCTTTGAATGGAATGACCCCGAGGAAGGGATAAATGGAGAGCTGACTTGGACCTGCTTGCCACAAGGATTCAAGAACTTTCCCACCATCTTTGAGAAGCCCTCCATGAGGACCTGGGTGAGTATAGAAAAGAAAACCCAGATATTACTCTGATTCAATATATTGATGATCTCCTAGGGGCAGCAGGGTTGGAGCAAGCCTGTCCGAAAGGTACACAAAGACTTTTGCAAACCTTGGGAGACTTGGGCTATCAAGCATTGGCTAAGAAAGCACAACTTTGTAAAACTGAAGTGACATATTTATTCTCTATTCTGAGGGATGGACAGAGATGGCTGATGAACGCCAGAAAAGAAACGGTCCTTAGTATTCCTCTACCTACAAGCCCTCATCAGGTAAGAGAGTTTCTGGGGTCAGCAGGCTTTTGCAGGCTATGGATACCTGGGTTTGCAGAATTAGCTAAACCCCTTTATGAAGCCACCAAAGAGACGAAAGGCTTCGAATGGACTGCTGAACAGCAACAGGTCTTTGAAAGACTTAAGAGGGCCCTGTTGTCAGCACCAGTGCTTAGGCTCCCAGATATAATCAAGCCCTTCCACTTGTTCATGGATGAAAACAAAGGAATAGCAAAAGGGGTGCCAACTCAAACTCTGGGACCTTGGAGGAGACCCATTGCATACCTGTCTAAGAAACTTGATCCTGTGGCTACCAGATGGCTACCATGGCTCTGAATCATTGTAGCAACTGCACTCCTGGTCAAGGATGCAGACAAATTGAGTCTGGGTCAAAATCTAAGTGTGACCACCCCCCCATGCTTTAGAAGGGGTACTAAAACAGCCACCTGATCAATGCTGAGCAATGCCCATATGACTCAATATCAGACTCTGTTGATTAATCTGGGTCGAGTTAATTTTCAGCCCCCTCTTCCTTGAATTCAGTGACCCTCCTACCAGATCCAGAACTTAAGCAACCTCTACACCAGTGTGAAGAAATACTGGCCTGAGTACATGGTGTCTGGGCAGATCTGAAGGATGTTCCCCTACCAGATGTTATTCATACTTGGTTCATGGATGGGAGCAGCTTCATTCATAAGGGTCAAAGGAGGGCAGGTGTGGCAGTGACCACTGAGACAGAGGTGATTTGGGCACAACCCCTTCCTCCAGGGACCTCTGCCCAGCAAGGTGAGCTGATAGCCTTGACCCAGGCCCTTACCCCGGGTAAAGGATTGGCCTTTAATGTCTACACAGACAGTCAGTATGCTTTTGCCACCACTCACATGCATGGGGCTATATACCAAGAAAGGGGACTCCACAGCAGAAGGAAAAACTATTAAGAATAAGGAGGAAATCCTACAGCTCCTGAAGGCCCTATGGCTCTCCAAGAACTTGCCATCATTCATTGCCCTGGGCATCAGAAAACCAATACTAAGACAGTGGCAGGGAACAACCTTGCCGATGAAACAGCCAGAAGTGTTGCCCTGCAAGAGGCCGATGTCCTGGCCGCCATTCTGCCAGAGCCACCTGATCCAAATTTGCCAAAGGTACCTCAGTACACAGAAGAAGATATCCAATGGGCAAGAAACCAGCCCATGAGTCAATTCCTAGAAGGCTGGTGTCATTCAACTGAAGGTAAATTGATCTTGCCCAATTCTCTGGTTAGAATAATTCTCAGAAAAATTCACAGAGATACCCATATGGTATCCAAGAGAATGGCAGATGCTGTCTGGCAGTCAAAAGTGACATTCAGAGACCTGCATAAAACCACTGATGATACTGTGACTATCTGTAAAGCTTGCCAATTGACTAATGTCACTAATCAACCACAGCATCCAAGGACACATTCTTGAGGTAAGAGACACAGGGCCTATTGGGAAGTTGACTTTCCAGAGATTAAGTCTGGAGAATATGGCTACAAATAGCTCTTGGTGTTCATGGACACCTTCTCGGGATGGACTGAGGCCTTTCCCACCAAAGATAAGACCGCCCAGGTTGTGGCAAAGAAGTTGTTAGAAGATGTTTTGCCTAGGTATGGCTTTCCTCACATGGTAGGTCAGATAATGGGCCAGCTTTTGTGTCAAAGGTAAGTCAGAATGTAGCTAAATTTATTGGGGCAGATTGGAAATTGCATTGTGTCTACAGGCCCCAAAGTTCAGAACAGGTGGAGAGGATGAATAGGACATTAAAAGAGACCTTAACTAAATTGACCTTGGAGACTGGCGCTGACAGGGTAATACTCCTCCCCTTTGCCCTCTACAGGGTTAGGAATTCCCCTTACCAGTTGGGGTTAACTCCCTTTGAGATCATGCATAGGATGCCAGCCCCTATAGCACCCAACCTTAAGACTGATGCTATTACTGAAATAGATGACGATGATTTACTCTTCTGGGTCCGAGCTACCCAATGGGCTTACAAGTATGTTTGGCCTAAACTACATGCTCTGTATGAAGCAGGCCCAGTCCCTGAACCACACAAATTCCAGCAGAGAGTGTGGGTCTATGTAAAGCAGTTTTGCCAAGGCACATTGGAATCTAGATGGAAGGGACCATATATCATTCTTCTGACTACTCCCACAGCCATCAAGGTTGACAGGATTGCTGCTTGGCTCCACTACTTGCATGCCCAGCCAGCCAACCCCTTTTGGACTCAAGAGGACTATGTTGACCCCAGCAGCACCAGAATGGAAAGTCCAGAAGACCAACAATCCCCTCAAACTAAAAATCACAAAGTCAGTGGCATGCTAGTCCTGCTAGTCACCCGACTACTGTTAGTGGTCAGGATAGGATGTGGCTCAACCCATATTCCTGTCTCTCAGACTTGAGAGGTTATAGACACTGCCACTGGCCATGTTATCAATTCCACCACCCAAACACAGCCCCTGGGGACAGGGTGGCCGGACTTGCTTTCTCCGCCCCTGTGAGGTAGGTGACTTGGCAATGGTGGCGATGGCTGTACTGCTGCAGCAGGGAAGGCGAAGCCATGCAGCCATGTGACTTGGCAATGGTGGCGATGGCTGTACTGCTGCAGCAGGGAAGGCGAAGCCATGCAGCCATGTGACTTGGCAATGGTGGCGATGGCTGTACTGCTGCAGCAGGGAAGGCGAAGCCATGCAGCCATTCTTTCTATGCATGCCCTGGGTAGAAAACAGACAGAAAGCAGAGATGGCAGCGTGGAGGGCTCCATGTAGGGTTTTGTGCTACGTGGGGGTGTGAGAAAACAGGTAATATCTACTGGAAGCTGAAAGGGAACCCAATTACCCTCAAAAGGGGAGGCAACATTCACCCTTATACTTGGACAGGCCAAATTAATGGGCAATCCATCATGCTCCAATTTCCTGCCAATTCCAGGGGACATAGCATAGTTTAGGCTGGTGGGAGATCCTATGGATGGTGGGGAGCATGTCATGAAAAAGAAACAGTGGGGGCTCCACTGGAGGCGATACTATTCACCTGTCCTTTACCAAGGAAGGACACAAATAGAATGGAAGACGGGAAAGACTTGGGGGGTAAGGTTATATGGGGAAGCGCGTGACCGCATCCAGCTCCTGACCATCCATTTGACCACCGAATCCATCCCACCAGTTCCAGTGGGACCCAACCAGGTATTGGCACCTCCCCCAGCCCCAACAGTGCCACCAGCCCCTACTCTAACTCCTCCAAGTCTGGCCTCTGGCCAAGGAGAAGCCTTCAGTGCTCCATCAGAAAGCCAAGACCACTTGGTCGCCCTCATAACCAAAACAGCCCAATTCCTAAATGCCTCGTATTCTAATTTGACTGAGTCCTACTGGTTATGTTATGATTTTCAGCCTTCTTCTTATGAAGGAATTGCTTTTGATTCCTCCATAAAAGAGAGAGAAGATAGCTCTGAATGCAGACTGCAACAGAAAACTAGGCTGACCTTACAATCAGTAACCTAGCAAGGCCTCTGCATTGGACAAGTACCACATACCCATCAATGTCTATGCAGCACCACCCTATCAGCCTTTTCAGAAAACAAATAATATAGTGCCCCCAGAAAATGGATAGTGGGCTTGCTCTACTGGGTTAACTTCATGTGTCCATAAGGAAGTAATAGACCAAACTGGAGATTTCTATGTGTTAATCCAACTGTGCCTCGCCTCATATATCACCCCTATGAAGAATTACTAGATAGATGGCAGGGAGGAATCAGCCAGGTTAAAAGGCAGCCCATAACAGTCTTAACAGTATCACTCTAACTTGGGTTAGGTGCTGCTGGAGTGGCCAGTGGGCCTACCTCCTCAACTTTACAAAGACAGTAGTACCAAAGCCTACGGACAGCTATTGACATGGATATTAAAAGGATTGAAACTTCAATCTCTCACCTACAAGAATTCCTTACCTCCCTCTCAGAGATGTGTTGGTATAATGTTTTTTCGCTTTTGTTTTTTTTTTTTTTTTTTGAACGTAAACACCTTACCCTTTTTCATTCACATGTTGATTTCTCTCCCCCACTCTCTGGTTTCAATCCGGACATTGCATTGTGATACTTATTCTAAGCATCACCTTTCTCAACTGTGTGTAAAGATGCCAAAATAAAACAACCCAGCCACAGTGTTGAGCAATGGAGAGGAAGGAGTAGGAAGGAGAGGGGAGGAGCCAGAGGACAGGAAGGAGTGGAAGGCAGAGGAGAAGAGAGAAAGGAGCAGAAGTTGGGAAAGAGGGGAGAAGCTGTGAGAGCAGAAGCTGGAGGAGAGGTCTTGGAATGAGGTGGAGAGATGGACTGGACCTAAGATATCACTAAAATCAAGTATAAATGGTAAAATCTGAATGGTAGGAAACTATGTGGGCTTGGAGGTTTAGGATGGAACAACTATTGCCCAACATTGTGAACTAGGTTAATTAAATAAATCCCAGTCTCTGGGTGGTGATTTGGGAATTCAGCTGGTTTAGGATTATCCTCAGCTTTACTAAAAAATCTATCAATAGTAAATTTTAATGACCAAATACAACAGAGATGGTACTACAGAAAGAAGAGGACTTGATTTATTGTTCCTGCAGCAAGGGGGTCTATGTGCTACATTAGGAGAAAAATGCTTTTTCTATATGGATCATTCAGGGGTTGTCAAAGACTCTGTGAACAAAGTAATGAAAGGACTAGAAGAAAGGAAAAGACAAAGAGAAGCAAGCCAAGGCCGGTTTGAAACCTGGTTTGATGCATCCCCTTGGCGCACCACTTCAATTGCCACCCTATTAGGCCCCCTTCTTATTCTTTTGCTTTTGTTTACTCTTGGACCGTGCTTGCTTAATAAGATGTTAGGATATATTTAGGCAAAGATTAGGGACCATACAGTTGATGGTAATGAGAACCCAGTACCGCCAACTTGAAGCTGATGACAGACTGTAAGAGCCCAAGATTGGCCTCTTTATACACAAGGAAAGGGGGGAATGAAAAGCTTAGGTTAGCTTGGGTGACTCCATTTTGAGATGAGAAGCTATCTTGTGTACACCTGTGACCGGGGGCTGACCACAGGTTCCATGAAAAACCACAAAATGTACACTTGGCAGAGAACTGCATCAACTCTCCTGGCAACAGCCAATCTGGGTAAGGCAGAAAATTCTCCAATGTTCCAGATGTACTTTCAGAAGAATAGCAGTTGTAGTTAAGCTTCATCTAAAGGGTCACCTTGCCCCTATGATTTTTATACAATTTTGTAATGCCAAGGCATAGAACCCCCCAGCTTGCGGTTTTTCCCTTTAAAAACCCTGTTCACTCAGGGCTCAAGGTCCCACTTCTCTACTGCTGCATCAGTGAGACTTGGGTCCCAAGTTCAATTGCTCTTGCTTGCTCTTGCAATGGAGTTGTCTCCTGGTGGTCTTTGAGGGTTCTCATGATCTGGGCATAACAATAGGATAATCTGTGTGAGTCCAAGACCAGCCTGGTTGACATAACAATCTCCAAGACAGTCAGAGCTACTTAGAGAGACCTGGCATCAGAAAAAAACAAACAGACAAACAAACCCATAAAACCTGTATTGTTGGGAGCTGGAGAGATAAATTGGCAGTTGAGAAAGCACTCTCTTCACAGAACCTGAATTTGGCTCCCAGCATCCTTGTAAAGCAGGTCAAGAATTTCAGCACTACCAGAAGTAGAGGCAGGAGGATAAGCAACTGAAGGTGTCCTCAACAACACAGCAAGTCTGAGGCCAACCTAGATTACCTAAGACATTGTCTCACAGAAGAAAAGAAAGAAGATGTTTATCACAGAAGCCAGTAAGAGAACACTGGAACGAAGAACAATATAAAATATTTAGAGAACAATAATAAATTCAAGCAAAGCAGTAATTACATTAAATGTAAGTGATGTGAAATCCAAAAGCATACACCTGTAATTTCAGCACTCAAGAGGCAGGAGGATCACAGTTTATGACCAACTCACTCTTCATGCTTAGCCCCTGGTGTTGAAAAAAACAAACAGCAACAATAATAAAAGTGCACATATGCACACACACACACACACACAAAAAAAAAAAAAAATCAAAAATATGCCTCCCAAGTGGTTGAAACTAAAGGCACTAGTGTGCCTGTTGACAAGTTCCTAGTACAGTACTAAACCATGATTGTCAATAGAAAACATGATAAGTCAATTGGACCTTATCAAAATTAAACACTGTGAGTCTTCACATATATCAAGATGAAGATGGAAAAAACTGCAGGTTGGGAGAAAATAGTCATAAATCCCTTTTCTGATAAAGAGCATTTATACAGTCAGATGTGTTGTTGCTTACGTACAACTCTGGCATTTGGGGGCCTGAGGCAATAGGATCATAGCTCAGGAGCACCCAGACTACATAGGAAGTCCTAGAGCAGCCTGGCCTATGTTCTAAGACACAGTGAGATCTTGTCTCAAAACAAAACAAAACAAAACAAAACAAAACAAAACAAAACAAAAACCCAACTTTTGAAGGGGCATATCCAAAAGATACCAAGAAATAATAAGATGTACTAATGCAATGGCAAAATCCCCACCTGAACATTGCAAGATGTCTAGTTATTAGGAATATTTCAGAGCAGTCACATGCTGCTTAAGACCAATGGGGGCTGTGAGGAGTGCCCCTTATCTCTTCATATCCCTGTCCTGGAGGAGGCTGAGCCTTTGGCTTCCTCACAGGGAGAGCCATGAACAACAAAACATCCCAAGGGTAAACCACAACCTGTCCCTGAGAACTGTCTCCAAAAGATGTCCCTGTTCAGCCCGTGGTATGACAAACACCTGCAGTGGAAAGGCAAGCTGGGAGCTTGTGCACAGAAAAGCATGGTGCAAAACTCAGACTGCATCGGCTGCCTTTGTTGATTTCTGCCTGACATTGCAGCCCCTGATTGGAGGATGCTTTCCTTTTGAGGGTATTGGGAGTTGAGACAGGGTCTCGCTACGTAGTCTTGGCTGGCCTGGAACTCTCTATGTAAAACAAGGCTAATCTCAAATGCACCTACTTCAACTGGGATTAAGGGCATGGCTACTACACCTGGATTAAGTTTGCTTCTCTCTCTCTCTCTCTCTTTCTAACTTTTTGTTTTGTTGTTGTTGTTTTGTTTTGTTTTTCAACAAGATTTCACAATAAAGCCCTGGCTGTCAGGCTATCTTCATAGACCTTTGCCGCCTCTGCCTCAGCCTCTTCTGCCTCCTCTGCCTCTGCTGCCGCATCTCTTCCTCTCTGCCTCACTCTCTGCTTCTCCTCTGCGTCCCAACCTCTCCTCTGCCACTCTGTGCCTCTGCTTCTCTGCCTCTGCCCTTCTGCCCCTCTGCCCCTCTGCCTCTCTGCCACTCCTCCCCTCTGCTCCTCTGCCCTGCTGCCTCTCAGACTCTCTGCCAATCTGCCTCTCTGCCTGCCTCTCTCTCTGTGCCTCCGCCTCTCTCTGCCCCTCTGTATCTCTCTGCCTCTCTCTGCCCCTCTCTGCCTCTCTCTGTACCTCTGCCTTTCTCTGCCTCTGTTTCTCTCTGTGCCTCTGTCATTGCCTCTCTCTGTGCCTCTGCCTCTCTGGGCTTCTGCCTCCTCTCTGCCTCTCGCAGCCTCCCTGCGGCCTCTGCCTCTCTGCCTTTATCTGCCTCATCTCTGCCTCTCTCTATGTCTCTCTGCCTCTCTCTTTCTGCCTCTGTCTCTCTCTGCTCTCTCTACCTATCTCTCTCTCTGCCTCCCTTGGCCTCCTCTCTGCCTCTCTCTGCTCTCTCTGCAATTCTCTGCCTCTCTTCCTCTATCTCTCTCCCCCTCCCTTGGCCTCCTTTCTGCCTCTCTCTCTCTCTCTGTGCCTCTCTGTGCCTCTACCCCTCTCCACCTCTCTGCCTTCACTCTGCCTCTCTGCCCTTCAGCACCTCTGCCCCACTGCTCCTCTGCCCCTCTGCCCCTCTAGGCTTCTGCCTTCTGCACCTCTGCCTCGCTGCCCCTCTATGTTTCTTCCCCTCAACTCCTCTGCCCCTCTGTCTCTTCTCTTCCTCCTCTCTGCCTCTCTGTCTCTCTCTCTCTCTCTCTGCCTCCTCTCTGCCTCTCTCTGCTTCCTGCCCCCCTCCTATACCTCTGCCTCCCAAGTACTGGGATTAAAGGCTTGTGCCACCACTGCCCAGATTTGGTTTGCTTTTCAACTAGGCCAGTCTTCTTTGCTGTATGTTGTAAATGATGCTTTGCTGTCTGTCTGCTGCTTCTGTCTGCCTGCTATTGCTATTCTTTAACTTTTGCTTGCTGCATACTTAACTCCAATTGAAACTGAAAGCAGAGCTATCAGATCATTCTCCAGACAGAACAATAGTATAGAGGAACCCCAAGTGGAATCCTCTAACTGTCCAATTTTATGTATAGTTTAAAAATAAAAGGGAAACAGGTACTGGTGGCACATACCTTTAATTCCAGCACTTGGGAGGCAGAGTTAGGTGGACCTTTATGAGTTCAAGGCCAGCCTGGTCTACAGAGTGAGTTCCAAAGCAGCCTGGGCTACACAGAAAACTCTGTCTTGAAAGACCAAAAAAAAATAAATAAATAAATAAAATTAAAATTAAAATAGCTGGAGAAATGCTCAGCAGTTAGGAGCCCTAGCTGCTCTGTGAGAGAGACCTGTTTCAATGCCAGGACCCACATGGGTCTCAGAGTCATTTATAACTCCAGTTCCAGGTTGCCTCCACGGGCACCAAGCATGCATGTGGCAAAACACCCACACACATAAAAATAGTGAAAAGCTTATAGCTATATAGGAGATGAACTGGAGTGGAGGAGTAAAATAAAAGGTATGAAAGGGAGAAGTATCCAACAGATATGTCCACCGAAGCACACAACACAAGTTGACTAAAAGCACAACTTGCTTATCCTCACTCCTTATGAGGGAAATTCAGTGTAAATCCCCAGGAAATATCTCTTCACAACAACTGGGTAATAAAAGTGAGTCATGAGTGTTGAGGATGTGGAAATGCTGGGGCCTTCCTACCCTACAGACAAAAATGTAAAACTGTGAGGCCACTTCAGAAACAGATTTGCTGTATGAGCAAGCAAATCTACTTGTCTACAAATCCTGTACATGCTCACAAACCAAAACACGTGCCTTCCAGAAACCTGCACGTGTGTGTTTATGGCAGCATTATTCAGAAAAGACAAATGTGGAGAACATCCAACTATCCAGCAGCTGATGAACAGGCCAACCAGATGTGGCATACCTGCCAACCACATACTGAAAGACCCCCGCCTCACCCTAAGTTGAACATAGCTAACGTCATTTTGTGGTACCCACACCATTGTTTTGAGAAACTCTGAAGGCTAGGTGGGGAACTGGAAAATTACTGAGAAACCCAGCTGTGCTGGCTGTGCCGCCCTTGGGATATCTGTGGTCAGGCTGCCCCAGTCAAGCTAAAAACAATTTATGTTGACCACCCTTAGGATCTATGGGACTGTTCCAGCCGAGATAGGGGTCCTAGGGAAAACAACAGGTGGCGCCGCGGTTAGGGTCATCTTGACTATTTTGACTATGTTGACCACCCCAGGTCCTGGGATCCTAGGGTCCCTGCCAAGTTCTGCGGGGTCCCTGCCA
>REGO01000172.1:2434600-2490141 GCA_010120015.1 Rhombomys opimus
AAAAAAAAAAAAAAGAAAGAAAAAAAAAAGAAAAGAAAGAAAAAGAAGGGGGGGCAGCTAGAGGGAGGAGAGAGAAGAGAAGGGAAGGAGAGGAGAGGGAACAAACCTTATCAGGCTGTCTAAAATAAAAGATCTATCCTGGCATGGTGGCCTAACTATCATTCCATACTTGGGAATCTAACACAGGAGATTGTGGTGAGATCAATGCCAGCCTAGAACACATACTACAGAGTTCATAGGTAGCCTGGGCTCCATGAACCCTGTATCAAACAAAACAAAAATAGGTGTGGCTATATCAGTGTAGGCCAAGAATATGAAGTAACTGGAATTTGCAAGGTAGTGTAATATGTTACAATCATTTTCAAAAATAGGAGTTTCACAAACAATTGAGTATGGACCCCGCCATTCCTCTATTCAGTATTCACCCACGAAAATACGTCACTACTTTATAATTCATGTTCATAATGGTACGAATAGCAGCCCAAATCTAGAAAAAGCCTAGACATCCATGTTATGGTTGGAATCTCCAATGTCCCCACAGGCTGCTACTCTGACACCCAGACCCTAGGTGGTGATGCTGTTCTGTAGGCTGTGGTACCCAAGGGATCAAAGTGGACCAGTGGACCCACCCCTGGCTTGAGAGGGCTTTCATCTTCCTGGCACCTCGCAGCCATCTGACTGTCCTGTCTTCCCATCATGCAGAGGTTAAAATCCCTCTGAAAATGAGAGACAAAACCAAACTCTTCCTACAGAGTCAACTAACCTGAGGCCCATGGGAGCTCACAGAGACTGAAGCACCAAAGTGCATACATGGGCTGGACCTAGACCCCCTACACATATGTAGCAGATAAGCAGTTTGGTCAACATGTAGGTCCCCTAACAATGGGAGTAGGGCTTGGTTTCTCTGACCCTGTCCCCAGCTTCTGGATCCCTTTCTCCTAGCTGGGCTGGTTTGTCTGGCCTCAGTAAGAGCAGACGCACTCAGTCCTGCTTTGACTTGAGGTGCTAGGGTGGGTTGGTACCCCTTGGGGGCCCCCCTTCTCTGAAAAGGAGGAGGAGAAGGAATGGGGGAGGGTTGTGTAGGATTGGGAAGAGGAGGGAGGGAGCTGGGATCAGGCCATAGAGTGATTAAGTAATAAATAAATGAGTAGATATATAAATAAACCCTTCCTTCTAATACCTAACAATAGTGGATTATCATGAAGACTAAATATAGTAAGCTATAAATGAGTAAATGCTAAACACTATTTTTTTTTTTAACTTTTGGTTTCCTGAGATGTTCTCACTATAAAATTTGGACTGGATTACACTGGATGGCATGCATCGCTGTCCTCTGCCTCCTGAGCCCTGGGATTATAGGTGTGTGCCACCACTCTTGTTTTGTGGAAAGCATATGAATGCTGCTTGTTATTTCATGGTTGCTAAAGCAGGCATGGTGGCACAGGACTTTAATCCCAGCACTTGAGAGGCAGAGACAAGCAGGTCTATGATTTTGACACAGCCTACTGGTCTACAATAATGAGATCCAGAAGAGCCAGGGCTACATAGAGAGGCTGTATCTCAAAAATAAACAAGCAACCAGTCCTGAAGAGACCTGAAAAGCTAGGGTCAGGTGGAAGGGGAGGAGGTCCTCCCCTATCAGTGGACTTGGAAAGGGGCAGGGAGGAGATGAGAGAGGGAGGGTGGGATTGGGAAGGAATGAGGGAGGGGGCTACGGCTAGGATACAAAGTATATAACCTGTGATTAATATAAAAAATAAAAATAAATAAACAAGCAAATAGGTAGATAAATACTTGCTATGCGACACAGAATGGAAAGGTAGAAGCTAGTCTAAAGCAAGACAAACCCGGAGAGGCACACAGTGATAATAGCAAAGGAACACTCTTGTACCCACTCCTTAGAAAAGAGATACTGTTAAAAGCTGCTGGTGCTATGTCTCAGGGGATTTCTTCTCAATACCCAGAAAAAACTACTACGAATTTTATCTTCTCCAGTTTTAACCCTGTAATAGACCGAAAAATTATCTTTGCCTACTTTGCCTCCATTACCCAATGATGCCTGAGTCTAATTCTTGGGAAATCAAAAGTGTCACTTTACACGGAAAGATTTGAGTTAAAGTTATTTCCCTGGTGTTGGAATGTGGGGTAGCAGGGTACTTCCCCAGCACAATGAAGTCCTAGGTTCCATCCCAGAACCACATAAAACCAGGTGATAAACAGCTGTAATCCCAGCACCTGGAAGATAACAGCCAAAGGATTAGAAATTCAAGGTGATCTGTGGCTACACAATGAGGGAGAGGCCAGTCTGGCTTACTTGAGGATCTGTCTCAAAACACAGGAGGATGAATTACCCCTTAGTTATTTTGGATAAGATAAATGTGATTGCCAAGAGCCCTTCTAAGGAGGATGTGTTTGAATCATTCTTTAAACAGATACTAGTTAATTTTGCAATGAGGTTATATCCTGATAAATCAATTGAAAGCTGAAAATATTATAATTCTGGCCAGCAGGAGCCCACTAGCCTGAGCTTAGTACCTGCCTGAACCCACAGTGGAAGAAAAAGTGACTCTCAAAATTTGTTCTCTAGCTTATATGCTCACTCTCTCTCTCTCTCTCTCCCCCCCCCATTTCTTGCTCCTTCACACACACACACACACACACACACACACAAAAACAAAAAACAAAAAACAAAAAAAAAACACTAATAATAACAAGATGATTTTAAAAGAAAAATATTAGTTCAAACCAGCCTGGTCTATAGAGCAAGATCCAAGACTGCCAACACTACACAAAGAAAATCTTTGTCATGAAAACAAAACAAAACAAACAAAAAAATTAAAAAAAGAAAGACAGAAAGAAAGAAAAATATTATAACCAAGTGTGGTGGTTTGAATAAGAACAACCCTCACAGGATCATATATTTTAATGCTCAGTTAACAAAGAATGGCTCTATTTGACAGGATTAGAAGGATTAAGAGGTGTGGCCTTGTTAGAGGAAGTGTGTCACTGGGGAGGAGGCTTTGAGGTTTCAAAAACCGAGTCTCCTCTCTCTCTCTCTCTGCTTACAGACCAGGATGTAACTCTCAGCCACTGCTTCAGTGCCATATATGCACCATGATCCTTGCCATGATGCTAACAGACTAAGTATCTGAAACTGTAAACAAGCCTTCAGTTAGATGCTTTCTTTCATAAAAATTGTTTCCGTCATGGTGTCTCTTTACAGCATGGTAAAGGCATGGTGGTGCATGTCTTTAATCTGAGCCCTTGGGAAGTCAAGGCCTGAAGATCTCTGTGAGTTCTGCTCCAGCCTGCTGTGTCCATATCAGTCAAAGAATTAACAGAAGCTCACATGCAAACCTGGCAGTGGTGCCGCACACCTTTCATCCCAGCACTCAGGAGGCAGAGGCAGGTGGATCTCTGAGTTTGAGGCCAGCCTGGCCTACAAAGCAAGTTCCAGAACAGCCAAGGCTACACAGAGAAACCCTGTCTCAAAAAAAAAAAAAAATCAAAAAAGAAAAGTAGAGAAGAGAAGAGAGAAGAATATTTGTTTGGGGGTAGAGAGATGGCTTGGAGGTTAAGAGCACTGGCTGCTCTTCCAGAGGTCCTGAGTTCAATTCCCAGCAACCACATGGTGGTTCACGGCCATCTATAATGGGATCTGGTGCCCTCTTTTGGTGTGCTGGTGTACATGCAGATAGAGCACTTATATACATAAAATAAATAAATCCTTAAAAAAAAAAAAAAAAAGAAAAAAGAAAACAATCACATTTAACATTCATAAAGCCCTGAGTTTGATTCTCCAGCACCACATAAAATTAGGCATACTGGCACAAGCTTATGATCCCTGCAACTAGGATGTAAAGGCTGGAGGATTGGGAGCTCAAAGTTAACTTCAGTTACACGGTGGAATTTGAAGCCAGCCCACACTAACTGAGATCTTATCTCAAAACACATAGCTATAGATATAGATGATAGAGATAGGAATAGAGATAAATTATAGATAGAGATATAGGCTGGGCATGATGGTGCACATCTTTGATCCCAGCATTTGGGAGGTAAATGTAGGGAGCTCTCTATGAGTTCTGGGCTACCCTGGTCTACACAGAGTTCCAGGACAGCCAGGGCTAAAAATAAAAGTAATATTTGTTCTCAGCCTAGGTATAGTGGTAACATATGCCTACATTTCAGCACTTGGGAGGTGGAGGAAGGAAGATTTCGAATTGAAGGCCAGCTTGGACTGCATAGGGAGAACTTGTCTCAAAACATATTCAAAGTCAAGGCTGTGTGCACAGCCTCCTACTAGATCATAAAAATGTGCCACGCAGTGGTGTCAGCACGCCTTTAATCCCAGAACTCGGAAGGCAGAGGCAAGTGGATCTCTCAGCCTGGTCCAGAATGGTGAGGGACTATACAGAGAAACCCTATCACACACACACACACACACACACACACAACAAAACAAAAACAAAAACAAAAAAACAAACAAAAAACAAAAAGCAAAAAAGCTACAAATCTACTTGAAATCTTGTGGACTGAGGCACCTGGAATTTGATCTGACGGCTATATCCTGGCTAAAGGACATGCAGCAGTATGATTGCGCTGCTTCTGATGACGATGCAAGGAAACCTCAAAGTGACATTTGCAAAGAATAAATCCTAGGAGGTGAACAATGTGCTGGCTAATTTTATGTCAACTTGGTACAACCTAGAGTCATCTAAGAGGAGTGAAGCTAACTGAGAAAATGCCCCAGAAGATCCAGCATTAAGCAGACAAACAGGTAGAGCATTTTCTTAATTAGTCATTCATGAATGACTAATTCATGAATGAGGGCCCAGCCCATTCTCAGTGGAACCATTCCTGGGCTAGTGCACTTGGGTTCTATAAGAAAGCAGGCTGAGCAAGCCATGAGGAGCAAGCCAGTAAGCAGCACCCCTTCATGGCCTCTGCATCAGCTCCTGCCTGCAGGTTCCTTGTCCTGCTTGAGTTCCTGTCCTGCCTTCCTTCAATGATGGGGAAGTGTAAACCAAATAAATAAACCCTTTACTCCCCAAGCTGCTTTGGTCATTGTCTTAGTTGGTGCTCTGTTATTATGAAGAGACACCATGACCACAGCAGCTTTTATAAATGAACGCATTTAATTGGGGCTGGCTTACAGTTTCAGAGGTTTAGTCTACTATCAGAATTGCTGGGAACATGACAGTGTGCAGGCAGACACAGTGCTGGAGAAGGAGCTGAGAGTTCTATAACCAGATCCACAGGCAGCAGGAATAGAGAGCACCTGGGACTAGGCCTGGCTTGGGTCTTTTGAAACACTTCCTTCAACAAGGCCACACCTCCTAATCCTTTCAAATAGTGCCATTCCCTAAGCTTTAAATATACGAACACGTGGGAGTCATTCTTATTCACACCACCACTGTCCTGTTTTATCACAGCATCTATCATCTATTGCTTATAATACCCAGGACCACCAGCCCTGGGATGGCCCTGTCTACAGTGGGCTGGGCCATCCCCCATCAACCACTACATAAGAAAATGCCCTACAGGATTGCCTACAGCCTGATCTCCTGGAGGCATTTTCTCAACTGAGGATTCCTCCTCTCTGATGACTTTAGCTTGTGTCAGGTTGACATAAAAACATCCAGCACATAGGACAAACAAGAAAATTGGAAGAACGTTTGGAGAAAAGCAGCGTGTCTGTACCAGTGATTCACTTTTCATAGGCGTCAGCAGAAGTGGTGTATCTGTAAATATCAGCCAAGTAGAACCTCCTGGGAACCTTCACTGTGTCCTTGAAACATAATAGGCCTTTGACCAAAGAACCGGGCATGAAAGCCAAGTCACCATGACGCGGCTCAGCAAATCTGGAGTTGTGAATCTGTTTCCAAACTTCAGGTTCACTGGAGAATAAGGAGCACCACACCCTTTATGGTAAGGAAGGCTGTCCACCACACCCTGAAATTAACCTATCCTTACACCTATTGCTCTTTTTGTTGTTGTTTTTGAGACAGGGTTTCTCTGCGTAGCTTTGGCTATCCTGGACTCACTCTGTAGACCAGGCTGGCCTTGAATTCACAGAGATCTGCCTGCCTCTGCCTCCTGAGTGCTGGGATTACAGGGTGTGCACCACCGTGCCTGGCTCTGCCTTAGACCTATTGCAAGGCAGATATGAATAAGGCATTTGTGAAATAACTACACAGGAGAATCATAATTACCCATAAGTCATGGCAAGAAGAATGCGTGCTTTGAAACCTGGAGGACAGAGAGAGGCAGCTGTCCTGGGGCTACAGAGATGGCTCTGATTTAATTAAGAGGACTTGCTACTTTTTGCAGATAACCTAGGTTTGGTTCCCAGCACCACATGGCAGTTCACAGCCCTCTGTAAGTCCAGTTCTTGAGGATATGATGCCCTCATCTGGTCTCAGGAAGCACTAGGCATGTGTGTGGAGCACATACATATGTCCAGTTGAGAGGCTGAAGAATTAAAAATCAGTGGGTATTGCTTTATAAGCATGAACAAAGGCCTGAAATATTCAGACTAACTCTATAACCTATATTTATTTTAACTGTCATGAAACCTATATTTTTAAATTATAGGCCCATGTCAAACTAAAGTCTCTCAGTATTTTTCCAGAGAACAGGAGAATGTATAACAGCCCCTCCTGACCCTAGCCATCTGCTCGGACAGAGATAAGGAAATGAACAAGCAAAGACTTCCACCCTGTTGCAGAAGAAAATAACATTGTCTAGCAGGCAATCCAGATGGTCCTAATTCCCCTCCCAAATAGTCCCTGACCTTTTGACCAAAGGCATGTAGCCCCACTTCTCAGAGAGACCACAAGATAAGCAAATTGCTTTTCCCACCTTTAACAGTAGCTGAATCTGCATGTATCAGGAAAGAACAGATATCCCCCAGATGTCTGGGACAGAATTGACTGGACTTGGTGTCCAAAATAGACCCTATATCCGCTCCCATGCTGTCAGACCTGTAACCCTCTCTCTCCCTGCACTTTTTCCTTTAAAAACCCAAGGCTTTCCTGACTTGCTGCTGAATCTCGCCTGAGTGCAGATAGCCCCATGGTGAGATGGCTTAAATAAACCTTTTGCAATTGCATCAATTCAGTCTCCTGAGTTCCCTTCATCTGGCTCCCTGGAAATTAGGCTCCTGCTAGGCCTAACAGGCCATCCAGGTGGAGACATATCCAGCCACCTGGGGAAAGGAGCTAGCTTTACTACATTTTTCTCCTGCCTACTAGAGATACAGTTGCTAGGAAACCAGCCCAGATGGCCAGGCCAGAACCATTTATGGTCTTGACGCCTAAAGTAAACCAATCATTTCAAAAGTCAATTTTCCTTACCCAATCATGTAAAGCCAAGGCATGTAACCTGCCGCTTGCTGTTTTTCCCTTTAAAAACCCTGTTCCCCTAGACCTCTGGGCTGCACTCCTCCTCTTCAACCAGGGAGGTTGCTGTGACCTGAGCTTGAGCTTGTAATAAAAAGATCCTCAAGTGTTTTGCAGCAGAGTTGATTCCTGGTGGTCTTTTGGGGGTCTCATGAACTGGGCATAACATAGTCAAAATATCATTTGCATAAAATAATAAATAAATCTAAAAAGCTTTAACACAGATATCTTTAATATACTTTGTATATTCTTTTTTTTTCTTTTCTTTTTTTTTTAATGTTTTTGAGACAGGGTTTCTCTGCGTAGCTCTGGCTGTCCTGGAACTTACTTTGTAGACCAGGCTGGCCTAGAACTCAGAGATCCTCCCGAGTCTGCCTCCCAAGTGCTGGGATTAAAGGCATTTGCCCCCACTGCCAGGCTCACTTTGTATAGTCCTAAGAGTTTAACAGAAGTTTTTGACTATGTAGATTTTATTTTTCAAGCATCTTTTACAAATGTCTTTGCTATGGAGAATAAAAAACTGATTTACCAGCTGGTCATGAATTGAAGCAGGAAGGATTCAGAAATGTGTATATACCCAAATCATGTACAAAACAAAATATAAACTGATTCCTATTCTGTCCCATGAGCGGAATCAAAATGCACTGCTATCAAAATTACCAAATAACCTTATCAAAGCTAGATTTGAAAACACACACACATACAGAGAAAGGAAGACTGGTTTTTCAAGACAGGGTTTCTCTGTGTAGCCTTGGCTCTCCTGGACCCACTTTGTAGACCTCTGCCTCTGCTGGGATTAAAGGTGTGCACCACCATACCTGGTATATATAATTTTTACATTAAATTAAAATAAGCAGATAATATATATCACAGTGAACAGCTTGATGGTTAAATGGAAGTTAGGGCAGAAGTGAGGGAAAGACATTTCAGAAGGTTATAATGCATAAACAGCTGGGTGTGGTGGCATACACTTTTAATCCCAGCACCTGGGAGGCAGAGGCAGGGGTGTCTCTGTGAGTTCAAGGCCAGCCTAGTCTACAAAGCAAATTCCAGGACAGCTATTACAAGAAATCCTGTCTCAAACAAACAAACAAGAAACAACAACAACAACAAAAAAAAATCAAAAAATTAGGGGATGAGGAATTAATTCATTCTGTTGATTCTGCTGAAGTTTCCATGAATGTGTGTATGTTTTTATGTATATGTATATAAATGAAAATGGTCCCCATAGGCTCATATATTTGGATAATTGGTCCCCAGTTGATGGAAGGCTTAAGTATGGCCTTCCACCCCATGAGATATAACCCATGCCTAATATTGCTTGGATGGCCAAAAATAAGCCATGGGCCTATGGGGAAACCAAATACATTGTTCTGTTAAAGGACATGGCAGTAAAATGACTCTTCAGGACATTTTGCTCTACCCATAAAGCAGTGCATGGCTCAGCCTCATCAGAGAAGCTTCCCTTAAAGTATATGGGAACTGACATAGAGACCCAGAACAGGACAAGAACATATGCAGAGAGCAGGGGACAGTGGGGCTCTCAGTCCCCCTCCTTTCAGGACTCAGGGAGCTATTTGGAAGAAGAGGGAGAAGAGCCAGAGGTAGGAGCACTGTTGCCCAGATCAACAGGACTGGCTCACTGTGCAGGTTCAAGGCAGAAGGGGTCCCGGTGCTGAAAGGGAGTAGTAGACCCCTAACCAAGAAGCTATCTGCAATCGGTATCTGCTTGCCAAGCTAAAACTTCTCCAGCTCTCATTTCAAAGTAGGCCCCACAAGGAAGATGGCCAACAGAAAAATGTACTCACTGATATTTCGTGTCTTACATAGATTTTGGAGGGCATTTTTCATCTTATTGGTCTTTTGCTTGGTCTCTGATTTCATACTTTTGTCGGGGGTTGTGAGAGTGTGAAGTTCTTGGGTTTTCTGGGGTGTGTGTGTTAAAGAGAGATAAAAGAATGTGGAGTCAGGTACAGGGAGGTGAGAAGGTTACGGGAAGAGTTAGGAGAGGAGAAAATCAGGATTCGAACATTTTGTGAAAACTTTTTTCTTTCAGTTAAAGAAAGAAACAAAAAGAAGTATGGCCTCTTTGTATCAGCAGGGGTAGCCCTTGAGATTGCAAAGGCCATGTGTGCCCTTGCCAGTTAGCGCCCTCTGCCGCTAGCCTGCATATCAAGCTGAAGTCTCTCCTCTGTCCTTACCACTATTCCTTTGCTCTACCATCACTGATGCTAATCTTCTGAAGCTGCAAGCCCCAAATTAAACACTCTGTTTTATGAGTTGCCTTGGTCATGGCGTCTTATCACAGAAATAGAAAAGTAACTAAGAAGAAGTTGGTACCAGGATATGTTGGGATATGTTGCTGTGACAGGTTTAACTACCTGGTTGTTGGATGAACATGTTAAACTGGGAACTTGGACTAGGAAAGTGGTTGAATGCTGTAAGGATTGCTTAATGGGCCATCCTGGTAGGAGATGAGAGCCACTGGACTATGGAGGCCCAGATCAAGAGCTTTCAGGGCAGAACAAGAACAGTAACGAGGCTAAAAGCCATTCTTGTGATATTTTGGCAAAGAACGTGGCTGCCTTCTGTTCTCGTCCCAAGAACCTGCCTCAGGCTAAATTTAAAAGAATTGGAGTCCATGGGTGGAGCACACCATTAATCCGAGCACTCTGGGAGGCGGAGGCAGGTGGATGGCTATGAGTGTGAGGCCAGCCTGCTCTACAGAGTGAGTTCCAAGACAGCAAGGTTACACAGAGAAACCCTGTCTCGAAAAAACAAACAAAAACAAAAGTAAACTACTAATTTCTTTGGAGGAGGAAATCCATCCTGTGGTCAGTGTTAGGTCTCAAGCCCAGGACAGCTGGCTGAAACGCCTATTAACATGTCAAAGGGCTGTGTTTTCCCAGCATCCCTCAGTCCCTACCTGTTACAGTGTCCTTTTGGCTAGCATACCCCACCCCTTCACTGACCTCTCCAGTCCTGGGGCTGGGCTGCTCTTTCCCCAGCTGCTCTTCCTTTTATAATCCAGCCGCTTTGGACACATTGACCCTCTTTGGCCCTTCTGCCATTTGGTCTCTTTAACAGTCTCCTGATCTAGGCCACCCTTTTTAGTCAATGGCCTCTCTCTCTGTCTTTCCCCAATCCCCCTTCACATGGCCTGACTCTGTCGCCATGTTCACTCTGGACTCTCCCAGATGTCTCTGCTTGTCTGCTTTCTCCCTTATATTTATGATAAAAGCCTGAATCCCTTAGGAGTGGGCATGTCCTCCTTTTTACCCTTTCTTCATTTGGTGATTAGTGCTCACTCTTCGGCAGGTTTACAAAGAACAAAAGCAGGACAAGAAGAAATGCAAAATGTGCAGCTGGAACCAAGGCTTGTGCTCAAATAGATGAGAAAATTTTAAAAAGGCCTGCTCCAAAATGCAATAAAGGGAAATATGCCCTCAGGGCAAGACCCCCAGCCAGCTAAGCTTCCGACTTGTAAAGACAAAGGGATTTTCTGCTCCTAAAATTATCAACAAAGAAAAGCTTTTGGAAATTTGATTCCAGGGGTCCGGGCTCCCCATCCCCCAAGCAGGCAACAGAACTTGGCAGTGTTGTCAACGTGGTTCTGACTTTAGAGTCATGAAGGATATGTGTGTAAAAGGGTTCTGGAATCCTCCACAGTTAAGGAGAGCCACTGAGGCAAGCCATGTGCAAGGGGAGTGCAAGGAGGCTCTGAGGTGCGGTTGTTTGGAGCTATAAAAGCAAAGCCTGGATTGCATTAGAGACCCCACAATGTTGGAATGCCAGAGCCACGGGAAGTATGCCCAGGAGAGTAGCAGGCAGGGAAGTGGTACCAGCCCAAGCGGAAGTGTGTTGCAATCAGCAAAGGTGGGAGGGCAGAGCCACCTAACTCTGACATCACACACAGATGCTGGGTCTGCTTCGGTCATGTGTGTTCACTCTGCCCCCACTCCTCTTTTAGAATGGTAATGTGTGTCCTTTGGAAAGTAAGCACTTTGCTTTTTTTTTTTTTTTTTTTGGATTTTACAAGGCGGCACGGCTAAGAGATTGCCTGGAGTCTCAGAAGACTTTGAACTTTGGACTTTTAAACAACAGTTGAGACTATAAAAGACTATAGGGACCTTTGAAGTTGGAGTACATTAATTTTGTATTATGATATGACCACAATCTTATTAGAGCCAAGGAATGGAATGTGGTGGTTTGAAAGAGAATGTCCTATAGACTCATATATTTGAATAATTTTGTGGGCTTTGAGGTTTCTTTTTTAATAATTTGTTTTTTATATTTTTATGTATATTTGGTGTTTGGCCTACGTGTATAACTGTGTGAGGGAGTTGGATCCAACTTCACAGACAGTCAAGAGCTGCTCTGTGGGTGCTGGGAATTGAACCTGGGAAAGTAGCTAACGCTCTTCTCTCTCCAGCCCAGGGCGGTGCGGTTTCAAAAGCACGTGCCACTCACAGCTAGTTCTCTCGCTGCCTCCAACTTGCCGATCAAGAGACAAGCTTTCAGCAGTGTCTGCCACCAGGCCTTTGCCCCGCCACCACAGCCTGCAAACCTCTGCAACAGTAGCTTCACACTGACTGCCTCCTAAGTTGCCTCCCACATGGTATTTTATCACAGCAGCAGAAAAGCAGCTAAGACAACCAACAAACCTGTTAAGAACAAACACTGGTTTTGTGAGAAACTGGAACAGGAAATTCTGTATTTCCTTGCTCCTCTTTTTGGCAGTGCTGGGGCTGAGCCTAGCACCTAACTCACACTGGCCAATGGCTCTATCACTGAGCCAGGCTCAGCTTTGTTTCAGTTTTTAATCGCATTTATGGATTTACTTGTAGAGGAGTGCAAGTGCCACTAGACGTTTGTGTGGGGTGGGTAGGTGTGTTTAAGTGTGTGTGTGTGCAGGCCAGAGAACAGCTGGAGAGTTGATTCTCACATATAGGTTCCAGAAATCAACTTCAGGTGTGAGGCATGGCAGACAGAGCCCTAACCACCTGAGCCATCTCCACAAAATGCACCTTTCAATTTCTTTTTTAGACAAGTCTTGTTAATATTCGGCACGACACGGCATCAAGTTTGAACATAAGCTAAAAAGCCTCCTGCCTTCATCTTCCTCCTTAGTGTTGGAATTACAGACGTGCACAGTCACATCCAGATTGATTCACTTCATTTATTTTTTTATTAATGCAGGAGTGCTCCGCAGCATGAACACCTGCAGGCCGGAAGAGGGCTTCAGATCCCTACACAGACAGCCGTGAGCCACCATGTGGGTGCTGGGAATCGGTGCTCTTCCACTTCTGGAGGAGCAGCCAGGGATCGTAATCTCTGAGCCGCCTCTCCAGCACACTGATTTGTGACTAACCCTGGCGTGAACAGATTGATACAAAATTGACTGTTCATAGTCAGTCTGGTAATAGTGTCATTTGAAGTCAAAGTTACCAAAAATACAGTCAACTATCCTGAATAGAAAGTGTTTTCAAACAACAACAAAAAAAATTCACCTGATTGTACAACGTTCTAAAAGCTGTAGTCTGTAAATTGATTGGCTGCTTACCTCTTTGGCCCGAAGCATCTGTGCTTTCTCAATCTTAGAGATGACTTCTTGTACCGAAAACGGGAGGTCAATTTGGTCTCTGGCTGATTTGTCACGGCCACTCTCAGAGGCTTTCAAGATGGTATTTTCCTTTAAATCAGCTCCATTTCTCCTTTTGGCAGTCATTTTGAAAATTTGGGTGATTTTTTTTTTTTAAATTTCTTCTGTTTTTCACAGAATATAGGCAAATGCTAGTATGTGTCCACTGGGAAGCTGTAAGTCTAGTCCTGAGGTTGTGGCTAAGTCTACTGGGTCAGCTTAAGCCTTCTAATGTTCAAGCCTTGGTGATTCTATTAATAGACCCATTGTGACACCATCATCTACTAGAACGTTTAAGAATGCTTCCTCTACGTAAAGAACCAGGCATTCTATAGGCTGTGATAGTAGAAGGGGGAGGGAGTTGAAAGACTGGGGAGCAGGGCGCTAAAGGAGACAGAAGGCTTCGCACACTGAGGCACTGACCAGCTGCTGGACCCAAGCTCCAGTGTTCCCCCTGTAACTGCTGACTCCTCTCTTCCTGAGACAGTTTTAAGCCTGTAACTACCAGCTCCTCATATGGCCATAACTTTTCTAGCATTTGATACTTCAGAAGGTATTTGGAAAAAGTATCACAGTTTCCCTTACTATTGTTTTTGTGGTTTTTTTGTTGTTTTTGTTTTGTTTTTCTTTTCTTTTCTTTTTCCCAAGGAGTCTGACAGGCTTTGGGGTTTCATAGCCGACTCAGGAAGCTTGAAGGGGGAGTAGAGGCTGCTTCCTACCCAAGAAGTGTGTGTCTGTGGGCAGCTCGGACTGCGGGGGAGGTGCTGCATCGCAGGTGCGCATGGCTGTGCTTGGCCCGGATGACCTGAAATAAAGGAAAAAGCGCCAGAAATAAAGTTGAGTTGCCCTTTGTTTCTCCCACGTCTGACTCCTCCTCTATCCTACCTCTGAGGTAATGGCAACCATGAATGTGGAGTCTCCACACCTAGTCAAGTGTTACATAAGTTTGTGGTGTTGATGTATTCATAAACTTCATAGCATCATTTGATAGGTTCTGTATTTTTTTAAGTGATAAATACATAGTTTAAGCTCTGTACAAAAACTTCCTATGTTGAGTCCTTGTTGGAAACATTGTAAAATTAGTCCTTTGTTGAGTCCTTGCAAGACTTGAACAGAATGAACTGAGGTGTTTGATGGAAAGAGAAGCCTGGGTTCTGAAGTAGTTGCTTTTCTCTTCTCTTTCCCTCCTTCTCTTCTGTACAGTATTTATGATTGAACACATGGCCTCACATATGCTACACAAGCTCTCTACCACTGAGCTATATACCCAGTCCCATTCCCTTTTACTTTTATTTTTAGAGAGTTCTTGCTAAATTACCCAGATTGGGCTTGAATTAACTCTGTAGCCCACCCAGGCTGATCTTAAATTTTAATTTTAAAAATTATATGCTACATTCATTGTTTGTGGAAAGCATATGAAGGTTCAGTCTTCTCCTACTGTGTGGTTCCTGGGGACTTTACTTAGGTAGCCAGGCCTGGTGGCAAGAGCCTTTACCTGCTGGGCCTCCACACTGGCCGAGGCCTCCCACTCTTGATCTTCCTGCCTCACACCCCAGGGAGCTATGATGAGGTGTGCTCTACCAGGTCCAGCACTTGTCGGAGGACCATACGTGCAGATCAACTTAGACGTTTCTCCTTAAGATGCCACTGTCAGCTAGGCATCGTGGCTCATACCTATAATTTCAGAACTCACATGCTGAGGCAAGAAGATTGCTGAGAATTCAAGTTCAACCTGGCTACAGAGTAAGACCATACCTCAAAAACAAAACAAAAAACCCATCTTCTGTTCCCAAATATTTTCCTGAATGGTCTGGGCCATAGTATGCCACTGAACTGCAGCTGGCCTGTGTGAGCAAACATCGGCAGTCTTCTCAGGGCCAGACTCTGGTTTTGACTTTTGTTCTTTTCTCATCTAAGCTATTCTTCATCAGAAAAACTGACTGGAAGCAGACATCTCTCATTATGCATATTTGCTAACATCCAGAATACCTTCTGTGACCTTTGAATCAATCTCACCATGACTCCTATCATTATTATTTCATCTCTTTTCTTATAAATCATATTCAGATGTATTTTCTCAGGAAGTTCAGACCTTCCTACTTTGTTGTTGTCAAATTATGAAAGCCTTAAAACCCTTTTATTTTACAAAAAGAAAAGTACAACTTTTCTGGGAGCCATTTACCAAGCCTTGCCAGCTGAACTAATTTAATATTTCTCTCCCACTCTTGTATCTTTCTCATGTAGCATGGAATTCATCAGCAATTAGGTATGAAGCCTATTAAAGGCAAGTTTTAAAATCCTTCCCTTCCAAATGAAAAACAATTGAGATACTATTATGCTGCTGCAAGTGTCCTAAATCAAGGAGACCACAGGTTTTTTTGTGAAGAACCAAAAAATAATAATAATAATAATAATGTAAACTATAAAGTGCTAAAAAAAGACATGAAGAGACCTGTGAAGCCATCTTGGGCAAAGCTGTATGAAGAGATGGTTGATTGACAAATAGGAAAGATACCTTGAGTCATGGCTTTGGAGGTAAGTGTTAAAGTTTCTATCCCAATGGAATGAGAGCCTTCAGGGTGCTTCCTTCTTGTGTACAAACCCACATTCAGACACATACACAACATATAATTAAAGACAAAAATGATTTTTTTTTTTTTAATGGAAGGCAGAAGAGATAACTCAGTGATTAAGAGTACTGGATGTTCTTTCAGAGGACCCAGGTTCAATTCCCAGCACCCACATGAGGGTTCACAGCCATCTGTAATTTCCATTCCAGGGGATCTGATACCCTCCATTTCAAGCCTCCACCTGCACCAGGCACACACCTGGTTCACTGACATACATACAAAGTAGTTAATAAAACAAATTGAAAAAAAACAAAAAACAAAACCATTTTGAGTCAGGTGTGATAGCATGCACTTTTGATCCCAGCACTCAGGGATTCAGAGGCAGGAAGATCCCTGTAAGTTCAAGGCCAGTCTGGTCTACAAAATGAGTCCAGGACAGCCAAGGCTATGAAGAGAAGAAAAAAAGAGGTCGGGGGGGGGGGGAGGGGAGGCAGAGTTGATGAAAATAAAAACTTCATTTTTTTGTTTGTTTGTATTCTGGAACATGCTCTGTAGACCAGACTGACCTGGAGCTCACAGAGATCACCTGCCTCTCAAGTGCTGGGATTAAAGGTGTGTGCCACCAATGGCCAGTCTCTGAAGGCTTTTTTAAAAAATAATTGAAGCTACAAAATGGTGGCACTAAAGAGGCAGTGGCAGGTGGATCTGTGGTTTGGAGGCTAGCTGGTTACGGAGCAAGTTCCAGAACAGCCAGGGCTACAGAAATGGTCTCACTAATAATAGAAACTGTTAGATATTACAGCAATTATTTAAATTTCCCCCTCCAGACAGCTTTTCACTGTATAGTGACACTACATGTGGTAAAAATAATTATTTCAAAAGATGAATGGAGTTGGCCATGGTGGTGCATGCCTTGAATCTCAGCACTGGGGAGGCAAAGGCAGGCCAATCACTTTGTTCGAGGCCAACAAGTCTACAGAGAGAGCCCTAGTCTAAAAAGAAAAAAAGCTTTTGAGCTTAGTGTGGTAGTGCCCGGCTTTAATCCCAGGCACTTAGGAGGCAGAAGCAAGCAGATCTCTGTGAGTTCAAGGCCAACCTGGTCTATGGCTCGAGTTCCAGGATAGCCAGGGCTACACAGAGAACCTGTCTCGAAAAACCAAAACAAAAATAAATAAATAAATAAATAAATAAATAGTAATAATAAAAAAGTGAAGCTAGCTAAAGTAAATGAGACTGATAAGGGGAAAATTACTGTGGTAAAATTAATAAATCTTTATCTGAATATGAAAACACCAATAAACAAATAAAACACCAATAAAGATCTAGACTAATTATTACTAGTTAGTAAATACAGTAAGCAAGGAAGGAGCGTCATTATGTTAATGACCTGATTCCAAGGAGGCCTGAGGCAAAGCTCTATTAAAGTTCTGTCTAAGGGAATCTGATTCTGCTGCAGCACGCCTTCAGCAAAAAGATGGGCAGCCTAACCATTTACTCCTACGGTCTTGTTAAGGTCAGCTCACGCCTAGTACAGTCCCAGGAACGGCAGAACGCACGAACACATTGCAGCTGTACTCTTCGCGGCTTCCTTCCCTCCCGCCCGTTCCAAGCAACTTCGGTGTCGCACTGAACCGCCTTTATTTATTTCTTTATTTGGTTTTCTGAGGCAGCCTTTCTCCGTGCAGCCCTGGCCATCCTAGACTCGCTTTGTAGGCCAGGCTGGCCTCGAACTCACAGAGATCCGCCTGCCTCTGCGGATTAAAGGCGGGGATTAAAGGCGTGCAACACGGCCGCCCGGCTTCAACCGCCTTTTCATCGGCCCTAGATTTCAAACCAGCCGCGCAGCCCCTAGGCGTGCGGCCGTCATCTTCCCGGCGAAGGGCAGCGCGCGCCAGGGAGCGCCTGCCCCGGAACGGGGCGGCCTCCCGAGCGCCCGCCCACACGCTCCACCGACCAGGCACCTCGGGTTACGCCGCCACAGAGGGTCACGCCGCAGCGGAGCGCGCAGCGGGCGGGCGGGCCCGCGTCGCCCGGAAGCAGTTCGCTCCGCACCGGAAACAGTTGCCGCTTCCAGGGAGGCGGGACTGGGCGGGTCAGGGCGCAGCGGCTGACGGCGGGGGAGGAGCCGGGTCCACTGCCGGGTGGAGGGGCAAGGCGAGTGTCCTTATCCTACCGACCGGGGCCCGGGCCTGTGAGCCAGTTGGAGTCGCGGCAGCGTGAACGATCGGGCCGAGCGGAAGCAGACATGTTGCTCTTCGTTGAGGTGAGTGGCCCGGGCGGCCCGGTCCGGCTCTGAGGAGAGCTCAAGGGTCGGGGGCGCGGGCCGGTCCCACCGCCATGTGACTTTCCAGGCCGTACACGCCGCCGAGCCCGCCGAGAGGCTGACACAGCACCTGGGCCGTGCAGGCCCGCCGGCCCGCCGTGCGCGCCCCGCCCGCCCGAGGGGGCCGTGGGGGTCGGGCCGCGGCGGCGGGCAGGGGAGGGGGCGCGGCGGGGGCCGGGCCGCGGGGGCCTGAGGCGCCCGGGGCGAGCGGGGCGTCCCGTACGGAGCTCCCGGGGGAGGCGGGCGGGCGGGGGCGGGGGCGGAGTCTGCGGAGAAAGGGCGATCAGGTGGGCAGCGTTCGGGGCCGCGGGGCCTCGCGGGCCGTCTGCGGCGGCCGAGCAACATGTGGGGCGGCGGGAGCGGGCGGAGCGCGGTGTGGTCGGTTGGGGTTGGGGCGGCCGCGGAGGGACGTGGCTTTGAGGGGAGACTGGGAGGCGCCCCCAGCCGACCCCCCCAGCTTCGGCGGGGTTTTGTGGGGCCCCGGGGACCAGCTCTGGAACGTTCCGCGGGGGAAAGCGAGTCGGTGCGGACGGCCAAGCCGCGTGAGGGGTCGGGAGCCTTGAAAGGCACCGCTCTGACCTTTGTAAAAGTTGCTCGGGCTGCGGCTGCGTGGTGCGGCTTGATTCCGCGAACCTGTCCGCAGCCATTTACGGGGAAAATCACCAGCATGGGAGAAACTTACGGAAAAGCCGGGCTTTCTGGGGGTGGAGAGTGCGGGGTCGCCGGAAATAGCCTGCTTCTTTGGACCGTCTACCGTCCGCCCGTTTGAGATTTCAAGGTAGTGCTTACCTGCCTCAGACAAATAATGAAGTTTCGTTTCTCTCCTCGCTGCCCGGTTGTGTTCAGTGAGCGTCAGCTGACTGCCTGGCAAATGCTTTGAGTAGATTCCAGATCATATTGTTCTTACATTGTGAAAACGTCAGTCCAGCAAAGCTGCAACTTTGCAACTTGGCATTTGTTAACCATGCCCATAAAAAGAATCTTTTCACGAGGGGAAGGAATCACAGGTTGGAAGCTGGGGCCAACTTGGGGGGGGGGCTGTTCTGAGGTGGTGGTGGGAGAATCTTATTTCCTGATAGTCTGGCATAAAGCAAATAAGCGATTTTTTTTTTTTAACCTTATCTTGCGTTGTACTTGGTACTGTGTTGCATAAGGACATTTCCCCACAAACATGTGTTTTATATATTAAGCAAATTCCTCCTTATAGCCCTGTACTCTCATTTCCCCCTCTACTGTTCTACCTTTTACCCTTTCTTGATTACGTAGTTGATAAGTTTGGGATCCTTAACTTAGGTGGTAAAGCTGCCTAATTAGGGTATGCCCAAGGTAATTAATATCTGTTCATTTGGATATTTGAAGCAGACCACTGAAAGTTTTGAAATCACTGAATTCATCTTTCTATTCATTTTTTAAAATTTAACTACACCTTATTTTCCTTTAACAGAATAAGGTATCAGGCTTTGTTGTAGTCAGGGCCAGTTTGTTTTAGGAATTACTGCGCTGTGCAAATATTGGAGAAATTTTTAAAAATTAATTAACTAATTAATTAAAATTTTCGAGTGAGGGTTTCTCTATAGCCCTGGCTGTCCTGGTACTTCCTCTGTAGACCAGGCTGCCTTCGAAATCAGAGATCTGCCTGCCTCCGGAGTGCTGGGACTAAAGGCGTGTACCAGCACCTAATTTTGAAAGTTTTAGGAGGAGAGAGATTAAGCAGAGCAGACTACACAAAAGATTGTAAAGTTCACTTGATGTGTTTCAAACAAGTTTCAAATTGATTTGACTTTATTAAAATGTGAACTTTACCAGTAGTTTCATTATTTAGTGTTTTTGCTAGGCCCTCTCCTGTTTCTGAAACAACATTATAATGTTTTTACAGTTGACAGAATAAGTTGAGAGGTTAAACAACTTAATAAAGTAAAAGCTGAGCAATAGAAAGTTTAGATTCATTTCACCCTAATGTTCAGCTAGGCTCTACACCTGGTTCAGCTAGTGACTATCGAGGCTGGATTATTACTGTTTTTCACCAAACTACTATGTAAACCTGGTTAATATCCCCATTAGTCATTTTTGACTCAGTTTATCTTTCCCTCATACACAGTTTATTGAAAATTAATGTCTTGAAATAAAACCAGTCAATGTCAGGTGGTGGCGCACACCTTTGATCCCAGTGCTTAGGGGGCAGAGGCAGGCGGATCTCTAAGTTCCAGGACAGCCAGGGCTACACAGAGAAACCCTGTCTTGGAAAACCAAACCAAACCAAACCAAACCCCTTATTTGTCTTCCATATTAGCAATTTTAAGATATTTGGTAACTACTATTGTTCAGTCTAATTGGCTTACTGGTGGTCTTACATATTTCGGAAATTCAAATGACTTTGTGTGAGCTGCCCTAGTGCGCTTGCACAGATGAGCGGCCACTCTACAGAGTAGTGTCTCTCCTTCCACCTTACGCTGACACTGGGGTAGAAAATATCAGAGATCCTCCCACCTCTGCTTCCCAAGTGCTAGGGTTAAAGGTGTATGCCAGTAGAGCTCAGCTAATGAAGATAGAGGCTGGATTGTAACTTTTTAGAGGGAGGAGGACAAGTAAGCATGTAAATTAAGGGAAAGTGAGGAAAACACCTTAGAATAAGTGGTTACAAAGGAGGAATTTTAGAACGTGAAATCCCCTTTAAATTCTGAATTCTAAGGTGTTTGCTCTATAGCCCCCAACTCCTCCACCCCAATACTGGTGATTGAATCCACAGCCCTGTTAATGTTAGGCCAAGTACTCTACCACTTGAAATCCCAACCCTTAATTTTTTATTTTATTTTATTTATTTTTTAAATAGGAAATGTTTGAAAGGTTTTGCTGTAACAGCCCTTCCTGGTCTAGAACCAGGCTCTGCCTGTCTCAGCCTCCCAAGTGCTGTAATCAAAGGCCTGCACCACCAGTTCAGTTTCAGCTCATGACATTTGTTTGTTTGTTTTATTTTATTTTATTTTGGTTTTTGGATTTTTTTTTCAAGACAGGGTTTCTCTGTGTAGCCCTGGCTGTCCTGGACTCACTTTGTAGACCAGGCTGTCTTAGAACTCACAGAGATCAGCCTGCCTCTGCCTCCCTGAGTGCTGGGATTATAGGCGTGCACTACCACGACTTTTTTTTTCCTCTATGTTTTTTTTTTTAATTACTTTGATGAGTTTGTTAATTAGAAATTGTAGCAGAGTTTCTATACCCCAGATTAGAGCTGATTCTTGGAGTACCAAGTGCTGGAATTTCAGGCATGAACACCTAGTATTCATCTTAAAGTTTCTTTTAAGTTATAGTACAGATTTTGTTTTATGGGGTGGGGGAGTCCGCTTTTCTAGAGTAGCTTCTCTCCTATTATATGGGTGGGCTCCATGGTGCAAACTAAGGTTGTTAGGCTTAACAGCAAGTGCCTTTACCCACTAAGCCATTTTGCTGCTCCTTCATTGGTATTTTTAAAAACATTCACATTGTGATGTAGCATCACCACATCTACCCCCAGAACTTTTATCTAATCTTGTGAAATTGAAACTGAAGAGACTGCTAATTGGCTCAGAGCACTTATTACCCTTTCACTGACACAGGTTCAGTTCCCAGCACTCGGATCTGGCAGTGCGCATCCCCAGCTCCAGAGAATCTAGTGCCCTCTGTTGGCCCCTGAGGGCAGGGAGACATATACATAAACGAAAGCAAATCTTAGAAAGAAACTGAACACATTAAGCAGTAATTCCTCATTTTCCTTTTGCCTCAAATTTTACAAACTTCCTAACCAAAGTTTAATATATATATATATTTTTAAAGATGGTAGCATTTTAAAGATTGTGCTGTGATAGTGTGTTTCTTTAATCTCACTTGCTGGATCTCTGTGACTTTGAGGCCAGCATGTTCTATATTGTGAGTACCAGGGCAGCTATCCCTACATAGAGAGTCCTTGCCTCAACAGCAAACAAAGTAAAAGAAGGTATGGAATGCCTTTCTTTTATGCTAGTTAAAGGTCATGTTATTATACCTTTGGCCCAAATACCATACTTAGTTTTTTTTCTTTGGTTTTACTTAGAGTTGTTAGAGATCATTGAAAATCAATGTGTGTGTATATTTATTTGTAGGTTTTGTTTTTTACCTCACTTCCCATGTACTCATTTGTATATATTATATGTGTGTGCATATGCATGTTATGGAAGCCAGCATGGGTGTTAGATGCCTTCTTTTGCTTTTTCTAGACAGGGATTCTCTGTGTAGCCCTGGCTGTCCCAGCTTTGTAGGCTAGGCTGGTCTTGAACTCACAGAGATCTGCCTGCCTCTGCCTCCCAAGTGATGGGATTAAAACCTGTGCCACCACCACCCAGGGATTAATTGAAATTTTTAAGGAAAGATACCAAAGCTTCTCTTGGTACTTCAAATTATAATTTGTAAAAAGTAAGTTACTGAGAATCCTGATACTAGTCATTTTAGATTTTTCTGGGCTGTCTGCCGTCTCCATAGTTCTTTCCAGTGTGTGAAGGTTATCTTTGGTAGTAGATAAACATTTCAAGTCTGTAATTTTGGTTTTCTACCTTGGAGCTTAAGACAGGGTTTGCTGTAGTTGCAGATGGAGTCCGAGTCTGTTGTAGAGGCATGTAGGGTTGAGGCTGGGGAGAGACTCGCTAGTCCAGGTGTTTGACGGCACACAAAGAATTTCTTCTTTAGATGTCCTTAATGGAAAAATGGCTTTTTGGCTTTGATATTACTGTTGTAGTTTGTGATTTACTTAACTTTTGCTTTTTATAAAACTTAATACGAAACAGATTCCCCCCCCCCTTTTTTTTGAGGTAGGGTCTTACTGTGTAGCCCAGGTTGTCCTCAAATTCCTAGTTCTTCTATCACAGGCTACTGAGTTCTGGGATGATATACAGGCATTACAGGAGTAAATGCAATGCTCAGTTCTGATCTGTTTAATGTTTGGCTTCTAAACAGTTATTGAGCTGTATAGGATGGAAGTCTATTAAACCCTGGTCAAGATGAATCAAATTTGTTTATCTAGAATTAAAGTATGCTTTTGTTTGGGAAGCCAAGCCAGGAGCATTATGATTTTGCAGTTCATGTCCACTATATATCCTGTCTCAGAAAAGAAAGGGATGAAAATATCTTGGTATGAGGACATCTACCTGTAATGTATGTGGGAGATAGGGATGGCAGGATCTGGAGATCAGGGGCATCCTCAGCTACAAATCGAGTTGAGGCCAGCCTGGACTTCATAAGACTTTGTCTCCAAAACAATGACAACAATGAAGTATTTTTATTTTTTTATTTTTTGGTTTCTCCAGGCAGGGTTTCTCTATGTAGCCATGGCTGCCCTGGTGTCATGTTGTAGACTTGGCTGGCCTTGAACCCACAGCAATCTGCCTGCCTCTGCTTTCCTGAGTTCTGCGATTAAAGGGTTGTGGGTGTGCCACCACGCCCAGCTAACAACAAAGTATTTTTTTCTTTTGTTTTTAAACCAGATTTAAGATTTTTTAAATTCAAATTGACCCAAAGCAAAACTTAAAACAACAAAGTATTTAACTGTGGTTTTAATGTAAATTGACTTGTAGTCATTCTTGTATCATTTTAAAGATGTGCTATAGAAAACACCAGACTTTTGCTGACCATCTTGTTCCAGTGTTTTTTGTTTGTTTGTTTATCTCTCTCTCTCTCTTCTTTTTACTTCATGGTGCTAGGAATCAAATTAAGAGCTGTGTACATTTTCTGTCTTTCCCAGTTATCTTGTCTTGGTTAAAATAGTTGAACATGGACTGCAGCACCCTAGGCTGGGGATGTGGTCCAGTGTACAGTTCTTGCCTGACATGCCCAAGGCACTCGAGGAAGGGACCAAAACCACAACATCCTAATGTATGCAACCCTTAAATGAGAATTCACATAGTAGGGCAACAGAGAAACTTTATTTTATTTTTTCACTGTGTTGGCTTTTTAAAACAGAATCCAGCGTTGGCTGCCCTCAAATTCCCTTTGCTCTACCAACTGGCCATAAGCTCAGGGCAGTCCCTTCTGCCTCAGCCCCTTCAGTGCCGGGGTTACAGACACAGCCATCACACCTGCTCGCCTGCAGAGCATACACTTTGTAAGCTGCTACCACTATTGTTCTGACCAAATTGATTTCTAAAGTGTGTAAACCATTTTTTATGTGCAGTTTATTGGGTCTTTGTTAGTATTCTAATTTTATAAATTCATTGTATGCATTAAAACAAAGCAGATAATAATAGTCCCTTATGTCACTTAGCAAGAATAGTTTTTCCAGTTGAGATGTCTTTTAAGTCATTACACATTTTTAAAATTTATTTGCTTTTTGAGATAGGTTCTCATGTAACTCAGGCTGTCCCGAAACTTACTGTATAATGAAGACTGATCTCTGACCTATAACTTTTAATCCTCCTGTCTCCACCTTCCAAGTGCTAGGATTACAGCTTTATGCTACCACACCTGGCTTTCAGTATACATTTTTTTTTTTTTTTTTTTTTTTTTTTTGGTTTAGAAGGAATTTGCTAAGCATTAGAAAAGATTTGAGTTGGGCTGCAGAGATGGCTCAGCCGTTAAAGGCTAGGCTCGCAACCAAAAATATAAAAAAGATTTGAATTAATAATATTTATGTTTGTTTTTTCATTCTTACATACGTTTTAAAACATATACCATAAATACGTTAAAATAAATGTAGTTTTACTTGTCAACTTAAAGAACCATTTAAAGTATCATTAAGTGTGGGGAAAATATAGAAAATCACAAAAATGAAATAAAAGGTGCTATTGCCTAGGGGTAACCAGTAATACTATTTGTTTGTTTTGGTGTCTATAGTGTGTCTGTCTTGTCTCTTCTTGTCTTTTCTTTTTTCTTTCACTTTTTATTTTTTGAGACAGGGTTTCTTTATGTCCTTGGCTGTTCTGGGACTCACTATGTAGACCAGGCTGGCCTCGAACTCAGATATCTGCCTACCTCTGCCTCCTAAGTTTTTGGATTAAAGGCTTGCTCTGCCACCACCCTGCCTCTTTCTATTTTCATGCAGGTTCTAGGAATCAAATTGAAGTTGTTGCAAGTGATTTACCTTCTAAGTTATGTTGCCTGCCCTCATTACCTTATGTTGAGATGATAAAGTAGTTAAGAAATAATGTATGGCAAATAATAAAAGTGTCATGAAATAATATTGTTTCATTGAAGATCACTAGAAGAAACTCAAGTAGAAGATTGGATCATTAGACACGTATAGGAAAAAAGTCATGAAATACAGGAAAGACAACCTGGCCTCCTAGAAACAGCAGGGAATATAAGTAAAGGTGTGGCAAGACGGTTGAGTAGGCGAAGGCGTCTCTTCTAAGCCTGCCCACCTGAGTTTGACCCCAAGTTGTGCACACATGGTTGAGAGAGAGCCAACTCTTGCATATTATCCTCTGATCTCTGTGCACTCACATGTAGTAAAGAAATACTTTAAAATTAGGAGGGACCTGGAGAGAACCTGGGTTTTGTTTCCAGGACCCACATAAGGCAGCTCACAACCTCCACTGACTCCAATTCCAGGGGTTCTGATGCCCTCTGGCCTCCCTGGGCACCTTTACACCTGTACAAACATATCTGTTAATGCCGCCGCACAGAAGTAAAACTAATAAATCGTAAGTAATGATAAAAGCACCAAACAGATCACAGTTTTAGACTTAAGGTGGAATTTCTATTGATTGATTCATTCATTCTTAGAAATCTGTCACTACTTAGTAATCAAAAGATATATTTGAAAATTTTTATAAATAAGAACATTGCTTTTAGATATGTGAATAACATAAGTAAATTTTTTGACATTTTTAGGTAGGTTGGAGTGAGATAGTATTTATTTTTAAAATTTTTGTTTGTAATTTTGAGATAGTGATTCTGTAGCCCAGCCTGACCTCAGTCTTGTATGGTTGATGCCAGCCTTGAAGTTCTGACTTCTTATCTCTACCTACCAAGTCTGAGATTATTCTACCTGCCAAGGCAGTATTTTAAGAAAGGCCAGGCATGGTAGTACACACCTTTATTCCCAGACTCAGGAGGTACAAATAGGCAGGTCTGCATTCTAGGCCAGCCTGTGCTACATAGTGAGGCCCTAGCTCCACAAGAAAAGTATTTGTAGAGGTATGGATTTTTTATTACATAGGTAGTCATATTTCATATAGAAGTCTGAAATACTTGTTTCAGATCAATTACTTTTAAAGTTTTGTATTTTCAAGTAGATGAGAAGCTATCATGTTTGGCTTGGTGTAGAGGGGCGTGCTGGTGCTTAGGGAGTAGACAGAGTCTGGTTGATAACTCAGGCTGCAGACCAGCGAGAGGGACATATAGTTGAGACTCTTGAGCAGGAGAAGGCAGGTCTAACACTATACTTAACAGACCGTTTCTCTGCTAGGGGTTTTGTTTTTCCCAACATAGGTAATAGAAAAAGCCTTTGGTCTAAATTTACACAGATGTTTTGATTGTTTAGCAGGTGACATCTAAAGGCACTGGTTTAAACCCTAATGCCAAAGTATGGCAAGAAATTCCTTCTGGAAATCCGGATGGCACTCCTGTACCCGAAAGCTCTTGGAACGAAACTGCAGCCACATCTGGATCTCACCCTGAGGGTGAGTCTTAACTGTCTGTTGGTTAAATTGTTTTGGCTAAACGTGTGGTCACTTCAACTCAAACAGCTTTGAGATGGCCTTTGGTTAGTTGATCTGTTGGTTAACATTTTGTTGCTGAACAAAATTCGTTAAGAAACATCAGCTTTAAGGAAGAAAGATTGACTTTGGTTCATGAGGTTTCATTTCACAGTAACCTGCTCCCATCTCTTAGGGCTTTTTGGCAGAACAGCTTTACTTATGTCATGGGGCCAGGACACCAAGAACTTATTGGGAAAGAGCTTAGAGACCTGCCACCACAAAGCTCCTCCCGTCAGTTAGGTGCTGGCATTTTCAAATAGCTTGTAGGGTTCTGAGCTCCATAGCAGACTGATACACATGTGGAGCTAGTCACCATTTTACTGATCATGTGTATCCAAAGCTTCACCTTTAACTTCATGGTGCTGGGGGGCCAAGCTTTTACCTTGAGCACTTGGGAGGACTTTTCAGAACCAAACAAAGATTTGATGAAATGTATTTGTGAATGTTTAGTATATAGTTTGTGTGTGATTCTTATGCTTTCTTTACATGAACAGTGAGTAATTTCAAGTAGTATGTGTGTTTCTGGGTCAGCATCTAGCCCATTTATACATGTTATTTCTAATTTTTACAAGATTAGTTTGGGTCTGTTGTCATGGGCTGTATTAACTCACTGGCCTTGGGTAGCTAACCTCATGAGCTTATTCGCCTCATCTGCAGGATGGGAATAATGGTGGCACATGCCTGTAAGTTCCAGGCCAGCCAAGGACACACAGAGAAATCCTGTCTCAAAAAACAAAACAAACAAAATAATGAAAAGTAATAAACAATGACAGTGTCTGTTTTCAGAAAAGTAAGCAAAGGAATTATATAAACAGTTGGTTATGTAGAGTGATAGCTTAGCCATAATGGACAGTGTTCCTGTCTCCCTTTAGGAATGGTTCGAAAGCCATGGGATATTTTCCCTAACTGATACGCTTCTTTGAAATCTTCTTTAGAAGACATGACTCAGAGTCACTGAAGGTGGGTTTAAATTTGTCCTGTTTACTCTCAATACCTTTTCTTGAAAACAGGTAATACAGAACTTTCAGAAGATATGTGTAAGGAATATGAGGCAATGTATTCTCCATCTTGTGAAACCACGAGAAACACTACAGACGTTGAAGAGTCGGCTGATGGAATGATCCTAGGACCTGAAGATCTGAGCTACCAACTATACGACGTTTCTGGTAACCTTTGTTGTTTTATTGCTAAAATGATAAGTTAGTGTCCTTGATTTTTTTCCATCATTTTGATAGACATGACATTGATCAGTTTGCTTTCTTTTTTGAAAAGAAGCTTATGTCAAACAACTATTAGGTGATTATTAAAGGTATTATTGACTAATACCCAAACACAAAATATGTAATTGATAAAGAATCTTTGCAAAGTTCTATTTTGTGAAATTAAGTATCAGGAGAAAATAGTTAAAAGGTCCAAATTTCAAAACTTCTAAGTTTCTCATTTGGTTAGTTAAGATTGTTATTGCAAGTGTAACTAAAAAAACCAAGTTTTCAGCATGGAATTTATTTCAAAATAAGTTGTATTTCAGAGATTAATTTTAAGAAAAAGCTAAACTGCACATTGGTGGTGCAAGTTTTTAATCCCACCCAGGTGGGTCTCTATGAATTTGAGATCAGCCTGGTCTACAGAGTGAGTTCCAGGTCAGACAGGGCTACACAGAGAAAGCATGTCTTAAAAAACCAGAAAGAAAAAGCTAGGCATGGCTGCCTACACCTGTAATCCCAGGATTCAGGGAGGCAGAGGCAGGTGGATCGGTTTGAGTTTGAAGTCAGCCTGGTCTGAGCCCAGGATGGCCAGGGCTTGTTACACAGAGAAATCCTGTCTGGGGGAAAAAAAATCTAAAAAGAAAACAGAAAAACTAAAAAGAAAAAAAAATATAGTATATATTAAAAATAAGAGTTCTTGGGCTGGAGAGATGGCTCAGTGGTTAAGAGAGCTGTCTGCTCTTCCAGAGGTCCTGAATTCAATTCCTGGCAACCAACCACCTGGTAGCTCACAATCATCTGTACTGGAATCTCATACACTCTTCTGGCATATAGGCATACATTGCTGATAGAGCACTCATACATAAGAATATCTTTTTTTTTTTTTTTTTAAGAGTTCTAAGCAGGGCTGTTGTACATACCTTTAACCCAGCATTTGGGAGACAGAGGCAGGTGGATCTCTGAGTTTGAGGCCAGTCTGGTCTACAGAATGAGTTCCAGGACAGCCAGGGCTAAAGAGAGAGAAACTGTGTCTTGGAAAACCAAAATTAAATGTATTAGCTGTAAATGGGCAGGGTTGGGTAGTCTTCACTGCTAATCCACGCATTTGGGAGGCAGAAACAACAGGACTAAAAGTTTGAGGCCAGCTTGGGTGACACAGGGGTCCCTCCTTAACAGCAATAAACTTCTGTGTGTCAGTATTGTTTTGTTTTGGTTTTTCTCACATTGGTTTAACCAGCATGGATTAGTAGTTAATATGATTTAAAGTAGATGAAAAATGTAACTTTATTTATAATTTTCAAAAAACATATGTTGGTGTACATATGTACAAGCTCCCAAAAGGCCACTGCTTGAGGTGGAATTGCTGTCAGTTGTGAACAACCCAGCATAGGTGCTGGGACCCAAGGCATGGGTCTTCTGTACAAGCAGCACATGCTCTTCACTGTCGAGCCATCTCTCCAGCCCTAAAAGTGCTCAAAATTTAAAGGGAACTGAAGTGAACCACAGAATCTGACCATGTTACTACTTTTCCAAAGGGTCTTTTTGAAAAAGAATTTTAACATGGAATAGGCTTATCTGTCTTTCTGCCTCAAGTAGTCCTGTGACAACCATCTATAATGAGGTCTGGCGCCCTCTTCTGGCGCGCAGATGTACATGGAGGCAGAAGAGAAGATGTCCACTATCATGCCTACCTTCAGTTACCTTTTAAATGTTTAGGTCTGTCTCTGATCTGAGCACGTGTCCACATGAGTGCCCATGTATCCTGAGGTTATAGGAACAGGCAGCCATGCTTAGCCTTCTTCCTTGGATGCTTAGAATCTGAGCTTAGTTCCTCATGCTTATTCCTTGCATCTCAGCCCCAGGCCAGATCTGAGGTCTTTTGACTTACAAGGTAATTTCTGAGGTGTATGGCATTGGTGTTCCTCTATGAAATTTTGAAGTGATGAGTTCACAGGCTGAGTGTTTAAGAGCACTGGGTTCCTTGAGTTCAACTCCCAGCACCTACGTGTAGCTCGCTGCCTGCATGTAGTTAGCATTTGGATAGTTGAGTTCTGTATAGAAAATTGCATATACAGGTGAAAGGCTCATGGAGTAATAAATGGTGCTTTGCCACACAAGCCTAACAGCCTGAGCCCACGTACAGGTAGACAGAAAAACCAGCCCTGCAAAGTTGTCCTCTGGTTGCCAGTGTACACCTACGCACATTATTCACACAGAGAGAATGATATGTTTTTTAATTTAACAGTGTGTACATGTGGATGTCTCTACATACATGCACCTGTGGAGGCTGTGAGGTTGTGTCTCCCTGAAGCCTGAGTTACACATGGTTGTTACACACTCATCTTAGTGCCAGGAGACAGACTTGGTTCTCCTGCAAAAGTAGTTCACACTAACACGTTGCCTCTTCAGCCCATAGTAATAATATATATATTAAAAAAAACACACACACACAAGATTTTACAGGGGCTGCAGAGAAATGCCTCATTGGCTAGTAATAGTACTCCTCTGGAGGACCTGGGTTTGATTCCTGGCACCCACATGGCTGCTCACAACCATTTATAATATAACTCCAGATCTAGGGGATCTGATGGATGTGGTGCAGAGGCATACATGTAGACAGAACATTCATACATATAAAAATAATAATGTAAAAATGCTTAAAGATTGCATATACATAGAATAGAAAGTGTTCATTACTGATAAAGATAATTTATCTCTAATTCTTGAGTAGTACCATAATTTAGTGTTAAAATCTTGGACAATTTATCCAGCTTCACACATCTTGTTGTCTGTATATTTAAGTTTAGTTGCTTGTCTTTTCTGGTGTCCCCCAACCCCTCCAAGATCGGGTCTTTTCTTTGTAGACCAGGCTGTACTAGCACTCACAACCATCGCCTGCCTCTGCCTCTCTGAGTGCTGGGATTATAGGCGTGTGCCACCACACCCAGCTGCTACTAGTCATTTTTAAAAAGAGAAAGTAGAGGGCTGAGGAAGTGCTCAGTGAGTAAAGGACTTATGTCCCAATTCCCAGCACCCATATACATGCTCACCACAGTAGTAGGTTTGAATTTGTAAGCTCAGGATTGGTTAGCAGAGACAGGCAGACCCTGCAAACTAACTAGCCAGTCAGCCCAGCAGAAGAGTGAACTCCAGGTTCAGTGAGAGGGCGTGTCTCAAATGAAGGTGAAGGGATGATAGACACACCAGACACCGACTTCTGACTTCTGTGCATACATACACATGGAAAGTGCATGTGTGCACATGTACACACCACACTTGTACACACTATAAGAAGACATGTGCTTTTAGTCTTTAATGTTTGTATAAGATTTTAATGAAGTCATTGTTTTCTGTGCTCTCCCTTAAAAATAAAAGTTTCAATATTTAAGGCCAGCCTGGGCTACATAGTTAAGACCTAGCCTGTGCAATATCATCTCAGCTCTTGGAGGTAGATGTAGAAGAGTCAGGGGTTCAAGGTCATGCTTGCCCACATAGAGTATTTGAAGTTAGGTTAGGCTAAATAAGATGCTGTCTCAAAATAGCAAACCAAAGAAACCAACAAGAAAATCAAGGAATGAAGAAGGTGTGAAAGGCAAATATAAAGGGCACAGCTCACTGGACCTGCTGCTAGTAAAGGCCATAAGTGTAACACAGACTACACCCGTTTCCATCTTTACCTTTAGGATAGCATTAATTATGTTTGTGCTTAATTTGTTTGTTTGTTCTCAGTTCCCAAGAAGAATTGGGTAGTTTTCACTTGTTTTGTTTGGAGACAAGGTTTCTCTGTGTAACTCTGGCTGTCCTGCAACTTTTATAGACCAGTCTGGCCTCAAACCCACAGATCTGTCTGCCTGGGATTAAAAGAGTGTGCCAGCTACCTGGCTCTGGTTTTCACATTTTTACAAAGATTAGGGTAGTATTTAACATCATAGTAGCAATGGTCCTTTGTTATTTCTTGCTCTGTGTGTGTGTGTGTGTGTGTGTATGTATACATACATGTGTGTGGAGACCAGAAGACAACATTGTATGTCATGCCTCAGGAAAAGTTGACTGTGCGTGTGTGCGTGCATGCATTTGTGTGTGTGTGTGTGTGTGTGTGTGTGTGTACAGACACTGACTTGTCTCCTTAGTTTTTCTCAAAAACCACCTTAGTTTTTGAGACTGGGGCTACTATTGGCTTAGGATTCCCCCTGTTGGGTTAGGCTGGCTAGTGAGCCCCACGGATGTCCATTTCTCACTTCCCTGGTACTGGGATTACACGTGTGTACTTTGGTGGCATCGTGTCTAATGTGTTCTGGAGATTGAACTTGGTTTATGCTTTTGTGGCAAATACTTTACTCACTGAGCTGCTGTTTCCCCAGCCCTTATATGTGTGAGCTACGTATGTGGCACTGCGTATTGAATCCAATACCGCACATGTGCTAGATGAATGCTCTCCTATTGTATTTCAGAGCTGCAGCCCTAGCTCAAGATAGTTCTTAAGATATCGACGAAAAAGGTGTAAGTTGAAAGAAGTTAGACTTAATTTTAAAATAAAGTTTTGTGGTACATTTCAATTTGTGGCTGCTTCACGACTTCTGAGTGATTATGTAAGTTCGCTGCCTATGATAGCTTGATAACAGTTTCTCCCTCTTGTTTTCTATATCAGGAGAAAGCAGTTCAACAATTTCTACAGAAGATTTAAAGGAGTGCCTGAAAAAACAGTTAGAGTTCTGTTTCTCACGGTACGGAATCTTTTCCATTGATAATTTTCCTTTTTGCATCTTGATTGGTAGATATAAAATGTCTGTGGCCTAAGTGGTTATCAGTTCCTTCTGTCTTGGATTTTGGTATCTCTTTCTTCTTTAGCTAAGGTCTTTGATACTGGGTGATAAGAATAGGGCTGCTTCAAGGTTACAGTTTTTGTGTGAAAACAATGTTTGCAGATGTCTGATTTTTCAAGTTATTAAGTAATTATTTAGAATATTAATGTTAATTTGTTGTTTTTTTATGATGAAATATGAGTTTAAACTTAACTGGTATCTTTTATTACCCTTCCCCCCAAAAATAACTGCCACTTTTTGAATTTATAAACTAAATAAAATAACTTAGTTGAAGTTTACTGTAAAGGTCTTTGAGCTCATAAGAAAGAGATTAAAGGGCTTTTTGCCTGCCCATGTGTCTGCACATCACATACATGCATTGCCTGCACAGGCCAGAAGAGGGCATCACACCTCCTGGAACTGGAGTGAACAGTTGGCAGGGATAAGCTGGAAACCAGACCTCGTTTTCTAAGGCCTTTAAAACCCCGTAAGACCTTTAAAATATTACCAACCAATAAAGCTTTTTCATGAAACTCATAATCAGCCTAAGCGATATAAAACAACAAACATAATAAATACACAGCTAGTGTTTGTTTAGGTGATAATTGCTATTGGTAAAAAATTAAAATAGAACTGCATGAGTGAAAAAGGAGAATCCAGAGTACTGTTCTGTTTGTTTGTTTATTTGTTTGTTTGTTACTTAGTTTGGAGGCCCAGGGTCTCTCTGTGTAGCCTTGGCTGTCCTCAAACTCACTTTGTAGATCAGGCTGGCCTCAAAACTCAGAGATCTGTCTTCTGTTTCCTGCTTGCTGGGATAGAAGGGGAGCAGCCCCACCCCCCAGCCAGAGTACAGTTTTAATCGGGGTGGACAGGTGGGTCTGTTTGAGAAGGGCGTTTCTAAACACAAAGTTGCAGATACTCTTATTTAATCTGCTTTAAAGGCTATTTGATGTAAACAAAAAGATAAGATTTTTGAACTGGGCAGTGGGGCACAGCTGTAATGCCAGCTTTGAGCAGAATACCTTAAATAGTCTTTCACTTTTTTTAATTAAATTTTTATTTTTTATATTAATTACAGTTTATTCACTTTGTATCCCAGTTGTAGCTCCTCTGTCCTCCCCAGTCTTTTCACTTTAATGTATGTTTGTTTGTTTGTTTATTTATTATTGGTTTTCTTCAAAACAGGGTTTCTCTGTATCCTTGGATGTTCTGGACTCAATTTGTAGATCAGGCTGGCCTTGAGCTCACAGAGATCTGCCTCTGTGCCACCTAGTCCATCTTCACTTCAATTTTCAATAGTTTTCAAGTTACAATAGTCAAACGTATTTATGAAAAAATAACATATAAATATCCATGTTTCAAGTTATGGTTAAACTACCATTTTTTCCATATGCTTTGGGATTTAGAACTATGAAGTTGTTAACTGGTATATTATTATGTTGGTATGTTTTAAATTGAGCTGATACAACTGTTAAACTTTAGTTCATCTTATAGTTTTATTTCTCTAGATACAGTGTTAAGTATGAATATATTTTTTTTCTTGCTTTAGATGCTTTTTCAGAATTGTGTATTATAATTGCTTGTGTTAATTTCTTTCAGAGAAAATTTGTCAAAGGATCTTTACTTGATATCTCAAATGGATAGTGATCAGTTTATCCCAATATGGACAGTTGCCAACATGGAAGAAATAAAAAAATTGACTACAGATCCAGATTTAATTCTTGAAGTATTGAGATGTACGTAAATGCCTGTTAGCTTCTTTTTAATTGTAAAAGTTAAATATTTTTATTTCTGATCATACAGGGGATTGTTTTCTGTGACCTTTTTGTATGTGTATTTGTTAGCATGTACATTTAAATAGCAACTTTTTGTAGTTTTTTATTCTTGTTCACAAAGCAAGTATTAACAATTAACGTTCCTTTTATAAGAATGGCCTGATTTGTTTTATTCTTATTTCACAACCTGTTAATAGGTTGTGACCTATAGTTTGACAAATACTTTTTTTAAAGATTTATTATTTATTATTTATACAGTACTCTTTCGTGTGCCTACACACTAGAAGACGGCACCAGATCCCATTATAGATGGTTGTGAGCCACGATGTGGTTGCTGGGAATTGAACTCAGGACCTTTGGAAGAGCAGATAGTGCTCTTAACCTCTGAGCCATCTTTCCAGCCCCGACAAATACTCTTAAAGTTTGATAATGAACTTGTCCCTTCCTCCCTGTTCCCTCCTGCTTTCTCACCCTCCTGATACCCTCCAGCACTTAATGAGACCTCGTTATGTAGGTCAAGATAGCTTCAGATTCATTCTCCAAGTGCTGAGGAGCAAAGAGGAGCACCACTGTGACCTGCAGGAATTTTTTCTTCCCAGGCTGGCCTCAGACTCAGAATGTTAACCTAGGGTTGCATTTCCCAGCTGCCCCAATTTTTGAGACATTGTCTGGCTATGTAGACCAGGCTGACCTTGAATTGCACTGATTCCCCACTGGCTTTCAAGTACTGGGAATACAGGCATTTGTTACTATAGCTAGTTAAGAACTGTTTTGGTATGGTGTAGTGTGGTAGTTTTTTCTTTTTTTCTTTTCTCTTCTCTTCCTCTTTCTCTTCTCTTCTCTCTTCCTCCCCTCCCCTCTTCTCTCCTCCTTCTCCTTCTCTTTTTTCTCCCTCCCCTCCTCTTCTCCCCTGCCTTCCTCCCTTCCCTTCCTCTTCTCTTCTCTCCTCTTTTCTTGTTTGATACAAGGTTTCTGTGTAGCCCTGGATGTCCTGGCTCAGTAGAACAGGCAAGCCTAGAAGTGCTGGGACTAGGAGCCGAGAGATGGCTCAGAGTTTGAGAGCACTGGCTGCTCTTCCAAAGGTCCTGAGTTTAGTTCCCAGCGACCACATGGTGGCTCACAACCATCTATAGTGAAATCTGGTGCCCTCTTCTGGCATGCAGGCGCACATGAAGGCAGGATACTGTATACATAATAAATAAATCTAAAAAAAGAAGTGCTGGGACTAAAGCTGAGAGCCACCACTGCCCAGTTAGATGTCTTTCTTCTCCTCTTCCTCCTCCTGCTGCTGCTGCTTCTGCTTCTTCTTCTTCTTCTTCTTCTTCTTGAGGATATGTTTCCTATTTGTCTGTGTGTTTGCGTGTTTATGTAGGTGCATATGTATGGCTAAAGACCAGAAGGCAGTTTTGGATATCTTCATCAAGTCTGCCTTAGTTTAAATCAGGCATGGTGGCACACACCTTTAATCCCAGCATTCCTGAAGTGGAGGAAGGCAGATCTCTGTGAGTTCAAAGCCACTCTGGTCTACAGAGAGTTCAGGACAGCCAGCACTATATAGAGATACTCTGTCAAAAAACTTAAATGTTGTCTGTGTGTGTTTTTCCTGCATGTATGCATGTAGATTTGCGTGCCTGGTGTCCACGCTCAGAAGAAGGCATCAGATGCCTAGGAGTTATGAGCAGTGTGAGCCACCATTGTGTAACCAAGACTGTATCTTCTATAAAAGCACAAGTGCTCTTGGTAGCTAGTCATCTCTGCAGACCCTGTGCCCTGTGCCCTTTAATAAGATGGGATCCCTCGTTGAGCCTTGAGATGCACGTTTCATCTTTCTAGTGGGTGTGGAACTTTGATATTGTCTTTGAACATTATTAATGGCGCGTGCTGCCATCGCCTGGCCACTTATGAAATTTCTAAATCATTTTTATGGATGTCATTTCTTAAAATTAACCAGTCTTAGCTACCTGGAAAGCTGACAAAGAACCTTTCCTCCATAGCTGCTTTTTAAACTTTTTCTACCTGGCTATAAAACTGTGATGTACCACTTTTCTGAAGAAAAGACTGTGTGGTTTTTCTCTGATTCATTATTCCTCAAAATAAGCATCTAGAAAATGGCCTTTTGGCTTTTGTATATAAGAGCAGCTTTGTTGGGGTGAATCCTGGCCTTTATTGTCATCACTAGGAAAAAAAGGAGTATACGTTGACGTCATAATAATGAATGCTTTTTGTTTCCTGGAGGATTCTTTTTGGCACATTCTATGATTAGCACAGTAATCACAATGTAGGTGCTCCAGATACTTATTTAGCAAATAACATTCAATAATCTTTGCATACAAACCTTGGCATTTTACCTTAGCATTTGATAATTTATTCGGCTAGAAGTATATTGAATAGGTTTTAGACATCATTAACATCCTACCTGTCACCTTTAAGGGAGTCACGTTTTTGTTTGTTTGATTTCAGCTTCTCCTATGGTACAAGTTGATGAGAAGGGAGAGAAGGTGAGACCAAGTCATAAGCGCTGTATTGTAATTCTCAGAGAAATCCCTGAGACAACGCCAGTGGAGGTAAGCCTGGATTGTTTCTCTAGCTGAGTGTCCTCTGACCGTGTAAGTTGGAGGAGGTAGGCTAGCAGAGCAGAGGTACCGTCATGTCAGTTATGTTGGCTTGTTAACTCTGAAGTAGCAGAACACTGTAAAGGAGGAAAAAGGTATTCTGTGTTCTTAGGGGCCAAACTTCAGTATTGCAGTGATGCTAATTATGAATGGATTGGCTTGACTGACAGTTAAGTAGTAGTCACCTAATAACAGTGGAAGAAATTTCTTTGAATAAGGATTGGTCAGCAAAATATAAATCAAAGCTACAGTCATAAAGATCAAGTGCGGTTCAGGTTCCAGAATAAAATATTTGAGTAAGGCAGTAAAGTACAGCAACAGGCCTTTTAAAAACACACATATGCATACATTTACTTAATAATTCTGTCAGGAATCACTTACTTTACAATTATTTAAAGCCAAAGTTTATATACAGACAAAGTAACTGAGCCATAAGATGATTTACCAAAAAAAAAAAAGTTAAGTGCATTAGATTATTAAATGATAGACTATGAAACTTACTCCAATTCTAAAGTTTAGATTTCTTAACTGCTATGTTACAGAAGTTTACTATAAGTTGCCTATGGATGTACTGTAAATTAAAGAAATTGCAGCCAGGTACAGTGGTGCACGCCTGTAATTCCATTACTCTGGGAGGCAGAGGCAGGTGGATCTCTATGAATTTGAGGCCAGCCTGGTCTACAAAGCAAGTCCAGGACAGCCAAGATTACACAGAGAAAACCTGTCTCAAAAAAACAAAACAACAACAAAAAAAGGAATTGCTTAGTAACTGACTTACTGTAATTTACTAGTAATTTAGAAAAGAATTTTTCAGGCCCTATTCATGGAAGAAATATGATGCCATTGTAGTTAGGTCGGCCAGCGCATAAACAGGTACCTTTACCTGCTGAGCCAACTTCCTGGCTCAGATATTTAATATTCATTTCTCCCCTCTTTGTAAGTTCTTTTCACCTATTGACTGTCTTACCAATCTCAGGTTTTGTTTGTTTTGTTTTTCTAGAGCCCTTCCTCCCTCTCCCCCCAAGACAGGGTTTCCGTGTGTGGCCTTGGCTGTCCTGGACTTGCTTTGTAGGCCAGGCTGGCCTCCAACTCACAGAGATCCACCTGCTTCTGCCTCCCCGAGTGCTGGGATTAAAGGCGCGCACCACTATGCCAAGCTTCTTCTTTCTTGTTTTTTTTTTTTTAAGCTGTATGGTTACAGGAAAGATGTTCACATCTGATTCTGAAAGAGACAAAATGTCTTAAATAAGCGTGCATGGAGATGCTATGTTAGTGACGATCTTAGCTTTAAAAAGCCTTCTTTTGTGGAGGAAAACCACTAGAGAGAGTACTGTAAGAATTGTAGCTTACCACGAGAACTGAAGTGCTTCTGTTTTATTGCTCATAAAATAATCTGCAAGTTCTACACCATATATACATGTTTTCATTTAAGAGTTGACTATTTTTTTTTCTTTTTAGGAAGTGAAAGCTTTGTTTAAAAATGAAAACTGCCCCAAAGTGATAAGCTGTGAATTTGCACACAACAGCAACTGGTACATCACCTTCCAGTCAGACACAGATGCACAGCAGGTGAGAAGAAAGTGGCTGCTAATAACAATCTAGTGAGAAAAGACGTGTGTATTTTTGTTAAGCATGTATTTTTAGGCTAGGGGAATGGCTTCATGGTCGAATATTAGTCTAGGATACAGAAGGTCCTAGGCTCAGGGCTCAGTGCCACAAAGAAAAAGCCAGATATGGCTCACCCCTATAACCCCAGCACTTGGGAGGTGGATAGGACCAAGATCAGGAGTTCAGGACCAACTTTGCTACATAAGCGAAATTGGGGCCTGCCTGGGTGACATGAAATCCTGTATCAAAAGAAAACAAAACCGGACAAGGTAGAGATGGCACATTCCTGTTACTACGGCACTCAGTGCTGAGGCAGCCCAGGTTACAGGGTCACACCATGTCAAAAAAAGAAAAAGAAAGGAAATTTTACCAAGACTGCTAGATACCTTGGCCATACATCTGCTTAATTGACAGTTGACTTTCTTCTTTATCATCTGCATGCAATTTTATCAGCTTTAGTTATAAAAGTGTTTACTTATCAATGAAAAATTAACAGACTTTTTAAATGAATGTAAAGATTTGGAGGTAAATGTTCAATGGTGGTTTTGGTACCTAATATAGCCTATGGTTTAAAATAAAGTTGGGTTTTTTGGGGCGTGGTTGGGGCAGAGGCAGTCTCTGAAGCTGAGGCTGATCTGGAACTCACTGTGGTAGCCTAGGCTGCACTCAAACACGGCAGTCCTTCCCACCTCTCCCGAATGCTTAGATAGCAAGTGTGACTTAACACAATGATCTTTGTTAATATATCTGAGTGTTGAGTCTCTATGCTTGTCTGTGTGAGCCTGGTGCCTAAGAAGGCAAGAAAGAGGAGCCGGTATCCTGGAACTGGAAGTACAGATGGTTATGTCTTACCATTTGGGTGCTGGAAATCAAATTCAGGTTTTTTGTTCTGTTTTGAGCCTGGGCTTTTATCTGTGCTTTTATCACATGCTAGTATTGGTTTTTTTGTCTTGCGTGTTTATTTTGAGGTAGATGCTCACTGTGAGAGCGAGGCTGCCCTGGAACCTGCAAGGTTGGCCAGGCTGCCTGCCTCACACTACTGGCAGTCCCCTGTCAGATTTCTCAGTGCAAGGATTCGAGTCCTGTGTGCCCTCAGGACCAGCTGACTGAAATTAGAAGTTGTTACTTGGTGATACCTGTGTCTCTTGTTTCTGCCTTTTATCACAGGACTCCATAACAATTTCCTGCATTAAGTACAAGCTGTAACCGAGATTGTTTTGTTTTGTTACCTTTTCCTCTCATTACCTCAAGGTTTGTAGTACCAGTGTTTTTGCCTTGCTGTGTCCAAGGCTGGCTTAGCTCAAAACACAGCCCTCTCCTGCTGCAGTTCTTGAGTGCTGGGGTCATAGAGCACACTGCTACATGGCAGGACCATTTGTTCAGTTTAGAAACTGATGAATGGGGCTAGAGAGATAGTTCAGCAGTTAAAAGCACTGGCTGTTCTTCCAGAGGTTCTGAGTTCAATTCCCAGCAACCATGTGGTGGCTTTCAACCATCTGTAATGGAATCTGATGCCCTCTTCTGCTGTGCATGAAAACAGTATTCATATACATAAAATAAATAAAAAGAAAAAGAAACTGATGATTGCAGACTCGTTTGGTAGAATGAAGATAACTTTAGTGAAATGTTTAATGCTAATAAAAGTTCACTTTTGGTTTAACAGGCTTTTAAATACTTAAGAGAAGAAGTTAAAACATTTCAGGGCAAGCCAATCATGGTAAGAAACATTTGCAAATACACCAGATTCTAGTGTGAAATAAGTGTTTTTGGTGGGAGGTGACTTGTTGGGGCTTTGTTTATTGTGTTGCTTCTTTTTGAAAAATTAAGAAAAATTTATAAAGCAGGTGCTTTATAAAACCTGTAGTCATTTAAAAACATGACTATGTCCTACTTTAGAAAATCGGTTGACAGAACATGAAAATACTATGAATACAGAAGTTTTTACAGGGAATCACAAAATTTTTATACTGACTCATAACCTATAATTCTAGATCTCAGAATAAATAGTAGGAATACTTCTTTAATAGTGATGAAAACTGTTTTCATTTCTTTCAGCCATGTCTTAGTAACATCTATTTGAGAAGGAATTGTCATCAATAATACTTACTCAATGTCTTTACACACTTACTGTTCTCAGGTTCCATAAAATTTCATACTTCTTTCCATCATTGGTGCTGTTGTTAGACTTCAGCAGTTGGTGTAGCCTCATAACCACTGCAGTTTACTGACTTTGGTTTTCTTGGTGTTTATCACTTTGTTTTAAGCACTCTGTACACATTAACTCAAACAGAGTGAGACAAGGGATGGTGGCTCATAATTGTAATCTTACCATTGAAGAGGCTGAGGCAAGAGAAGTGATTTGTTTCAGGCCAGCTTGAGTTACGTAGTGAGTTTAAGGCAAATCCAGGTACCTCTGAAAGAACACCTAATGGATAGGTACTGTCGTTTTCTCCGCTTTGACTACTGAAGAGAAATGGCAGTAACCAGCCCATTTCACGTTCTAATAAGTAAAACAATCAGGGTGCTACTTGTGCTGAAATGAAATATAATAGGCATTATTTTAAGAACTTACAGTTCGTGTGGGGTAGGTGGTAACGAATTTCCATATTACAAATGAGTTTCGCTTTGATCTTTGTCTCTCTTTTTTAATCACCTCTTCCTTTGAGGCTGCAGTAGTACTGTTTTGTGTCTCCTAATGACTTGAAGGTTTTATATTTATATTTAGGTCTTTAATAAAACTTCACTAATTAGTTACATAGTAGAATCAAACCTAATTCCATTTATTTTTTTTTCTTAATATGTAGAGTTGTGTTTGCTTACATGTTGACGGAACCTGTCATACTTCTTAGAGATGTGTCTTGGGGTTTAATTTGTTTTCTTTGAACTGTTTCCTCAGTCTCTACTTCCCTGCTGTCTTTATTATAGCAGCTTCAGTGGCCTTTTTCCCATAAGCAATTTCTTCCTCACCTCTTTATGATTTTACTGTGTAGATTTATCTTTGTCTGGGGCCAACAAAAAAACAAAAAACAAGGCAATATTGAAATTGATGAGATAGCAGCTTTTGTTCTTTTGGTTTAGTTTGGTATTTTGGTTTTGTTTTGTTGTTATTGTTGGGGGGGGTTGTTTTGTTTTTTCAAGACAGCGTTTTTCTGTGTAGCCTTGGCTGTCCTGGAACTCACTCTTGTAGACCAGGCTGGCCTCAAACTCATAGAGATCCACCTGCCTCTGCCTCCTGAGTGCTGGGGTTAAAGGTGTGCCCCATCCTACCCAGCATGGGATAGCAGTTTTTCAATTAAGCTTCTAGCTAAGTTTTTCTTTAGGGTTTATTTTTATTATTTCATTGTGTCTGCATGTAAGTGTAGGTGGCAGAGAGGCCAGGGTCACCTTTGTGTTCTTAGCTGTTTCCTATGACATCTAGGAACCCTCCGGGTTCAAGTTGTTATAGATAGTAAGGTTTCCCTTGCAGAGCTAGTAGGCTGTCGCTTAAGCATTGATCCGGTCCATGTTCACTTATTTTTACCTTGTTTATTGTGGCTCTTCTCAAATCCACACTTTTGTCGTTTTCTTTTGCTTTGTTGTTTCTGAGCAGAAATAAATCATAAGATGTGTAAAAAAAAAATGAATATATTTGTTTCAATATAACTTTATCTTTTATTATGTTTTCTTCTTGCTTCTAGGCAAGGATAAAAGCCATCAATACATTTTTTGCTAAGAATGGTTATCGATTAATGGATTCCAGTATGTATACCCAACCCATTCAGACTCCAACCCAGTACCCCTCCCCAGTCTTTATGCAGCCAGTGTATAGCCCTCATCAGCAGTACTCAGTGTACAGTATTGTGCCTCAGTCCTGGTCTCCAAGTCCTGCACCTTACTTTGAAACACCGCTGGTAAGTGACTCTTTGAAAGTAATATAATATTTAGTATAAGCTAAGATTTGTAAAACCTCACCTGAAATTGAGGTGCAAATGCAATTGTTTGTGATTAGAACACCCACAGTGTAGTATTAAAAGGATCATTGCAACTTCAAGGCCAAACTAGTCTGCATAGTAATTTACCAACCAGTCATGGTTGTCATAGAAATTACAAGAAAAGGAAAACCAACAAGCTGATGTTGTTCAGTGATTTTGTGTTGGATTACTTTCTGGGTAAACTGTGATAGCTCCTAAAGGTGTGTAAGCACGTTGTGAAGGGTTGGGCTTTAAGTGTCTACAGTTTGATTCTTTACATTTTTCTAAATGAATTGAAGAAGAAAATAAGTTCTTTATGATTGATGGATTGATTGATTGATTGAGCCTTACTGTGTATCCCTGACTGTCCTGGAACTATGTTGCCTTGACCGCATAGAGAGCCACCTGGTGACAGCACCACATCACTGAGTCATTGTGATTTTTAAATGACCATAGTGTTGTAAAGTTTTGTCAGGAGAGGGTGTTCTGTATATAGTGATTAGTGACATGTTCTTCAGAGCTGAGTGGTGTGTGCTGTGAACCTTGCCGAAGTGAGTGATTGCCGAGCTTTTTATTCTTGACTTGTTGAAGACACTGAGGTTACAGTAGCACACTTGAGTCTCTCAAAACCCTCTCCTGGAGTATTTTATCCCTTTAATATTAAACATTAACATTTTCCTTCTAGGCTCCTTTTCCCAATGGTAGTTTTGTGAATGGCTTTAGTTCACCGGGATCATATAAAACAAATGCTGCTGCTGTGAATATGGGCCGACCATTCCAAAAAAATCGGTAAGATAAAAAATAAAACTGACATTTATTTTAAACAGTCCCCAATAATTCCTGAAGAATTATTCTTCTTGTTGGTTATAAAAAGTTGTTTATAAAAAGTGAATGCATTTATACATATAAAGGGGTGAGGATTTTATGTGTATGAGTGTTTGTATACATGTATGTGTGTGTATCACTTTCATTTCTGTTGCCTGAATAGTCCAGGTGAAGGCATTTGTATCCCTATGAGCCATTCTGTGGTTTCTGGGAATTGAACCTGGGTCCTCTGAAAACAGTCAGTGCTCCTAACTACTGAGACATTTATTGTTATGTTTTTCAAGAGTGTTTCTTTGTGTAGCCCTGGCTTTCCTGGCACACCCTCTGTAGACCAGGCTGGCCTCCAACTCAAAGACCTGCCTTCCTCTTTCCCTTGAGCGCTTGTATCAAAGGTGTGTGGCACCCCCCTGCCCTTTAAGCTTTCCCTATTTTTTCAGACATCATTTTTCCTATTAATACTTCAAGTTACAGATACTTACAAGTTTATGTGTATGGTGTAAATACATAAAAATAATACATCAGGCATGGTGCCACACACCTTTAATTCCAGGACTGGAGGAGGCAGAGGCAGGCAGATCTCAGAGAAACCCTGTCTCAAACAAACAAACAAAAAATACACAATGTTTTTAGTCGCACCATACATTAATGAATTGTTTTACTCGCATCAGTGGTTTACTCTTGTTCAGGTGTCTGGTATTCCTGGTGTTTTTGGTTGGTTGGTGGTTGGTCGGTCGGTTGGCATTAGATCCTAAAATCCTAACTATGTCTTAGTTGTTACTGAGACAGTCTGTGTAATCTTCGCTGTCCTCTAACCTCCCGTAGACCAGGCTGGCCTCAGACTTACAGAGGTCCTCCTGCCTTTGCCCCTGGGATGAAAGGTGTGTGCCACCAGGCCTGGTACTGACTGCTTTTAATTTTGAGAAAGAAGTAGATTTATCTAAACCTTCAGATTTTTCCCAAGTTTTGCCAAACACATTACACGATGTGGAAAAAAATTAATTGCCTTTTATTAAAAATATCATACAAAGGTGCATCATTTTTTATTTTTCTTGATTTGTCCTTTGTGGGTTTTGTTTTTAGTGTGAAGCCTCATTTCAGATCATCCAGTGGTTCAGAACACTCCACAGAGGGCTCTGTGTCACTGGGGGAAGGACCATTGAGCAGGTCTAGTTCAAGAAGCTTTCTCTCAGAACGGCACAACCCTGCAGTAACAGTGCATCAAGAACAGACTTGTCTTCCAAAGGAGGCTCCTGTTTTACAGATGGAACAGAGTGGGGACTTCGGAAGAGGCAGGTAAGGAAAAAAGAGTATGCAAAGATTATTTACTATAACATACACTTTTGGAATGTTGAAAACCATCTTGTGATTTTTGTTATGCTTTAATTATTGGTGTGTGGTTATCTTAAATGATTTCATCGTTCTTAGTGAATAGGATTTGGGAAGGTTTAGTTTACTTTGAGATGGCAGTTTGGCAATACTAGGCATTTGAAAAGATGTTCTCAAACATCCTCTGTAAGCACTACCACTGAGCTACCTTTGACTCGGTGGTTTTTGGGGTTTGGTTTACTTTGGTTTTCACCCCTGCCTAGCCTGGAACTTGCTGTGTAGAAACTAGCCTGGCCGCATCTCTCAGAGATCCACCTGTCTCTGCCTTTTAAGAATGTTGGTATTGAAGGTGTACACCATCATATCTGGCTCTGCCATCTAGTTTCAGTGTCTTCCAACTTCTCAACTGTAAGAGTGGGGTTCTATTTTGTCTACTCCAGCTAAATTAAACTTTAAAATGCTTCTGATGTGGAAAACGTGTTAACTAAATAGGAGCGGGCCAAGCTAACTGCTAGTGGTAGTTGGTGAAACTTTTGTGGATTAGCTCAAGATGTCTTTAGAACAGTTTACTTGCCTCTTAATAATATGGCGGAATAGCCCTGTTTTGAAAATTTAGATATTTTAAGAAGAAGTCTGTGATAGGACATAATGTATTTCAGAGTCTTATGTGTATCCTTCCTCTTGTGTTAAAAGGAGAACTCTTTTCAGAGGTCGAAGACGAAGAGAAGATGACAGGATCCCAGTAAGAATTTTAATCTTTAATTAATCGTTTTAGAATTATTTTTCCTTTTGGTCTGTCTCTGCTTTCTGGTTTAGTTTGTTGATTAGAGTATTCAACAAAAATAATTGAACCTTCTTTAGGGCTTATACCAATTTTCAACCCCATAGGCAATAAACAAAAGTTCCTCTTGTTATCTGTTAGCTCTATAGCATCTTTATTAGTTTGCCAGTCTTGGTGGGTGGTAATTCACTCTCAGAGCTCTGTAGATGTTGGAAGCCTGCACGTTTGAAGAGGACAGTTTTGGTAATTTGTTCTCTCCTATTGTTGGTTCTAGGGATTGAGCTCAGTTTGTCAAGCTTTTGTGGCATGCTCTATCTCACCCTGTGGCTAATTCTTACGTCTACAATCTGACTTTTTCAAACTCAGAGGGACTGAAGAGATGACTCAGTGGTTAAGAACATGTGTTGCTTTTGCATAGGTCCTGAGTTCAGTTCCCAGCACTTATATTAGGGAGCTCAAAACATCTGAAACTCCAGCTTCAGGGAATCTGAATCCTCTTCTGGACTCAGCAAGCACCTGCCCTCAAATGCACATACCCAGACATAAACAAATACAAGCCAGGCATGCTAGTGTTCCCCTATGATCCTAGCACTTAAGAAGTAGAAACAAAAGGGTCAGGAGTTCAAGGTCATCTCCAGGTTTAGGGTCAGCCTAACTCCTGCAGACCCTAATATAAAACAACTAAAAATATTTATATTCAAAGTTTTAAGTTTCCTAGCTTGAGAGAGGTAAATGTATTATATTATATCATTAAATCTTTAAAGAAAGCTAAGGATAAAACCCAAGCTTCATGCATACTTACGCAGGCATTATAGGTATACTCAGTGGTTTTGTTTGTAACTAAAGCTTTTGGCTCTGACTGGTTTTTAAAAAGCATGTCATTTTAGTAATCATGTGAATCTTCAAGTAGCCTTCAAAGATTGAGGAGAAAACAGGCTGCTACATACCTGAAATTTCTGGATTTGAGAGAGTTAAACAAAGAAAACAAGCTTGACGCCATACTATAGCTACATAGCATGACCTTGTCTTTAAAAGCAAAAACAAAACAAACAATTGGAGTGGAAAAGAAGATCGATTTGGACTCCTGGTGCCGCCCTACTCTGTGATATGGTCAACATGTCAGATGCTATAGTGATGTTGGCAGAAGGAGTTTGCTCAGTTATTGTCATAAAAAGCGTTGTAAATTTGGTAATGAGAAAACAAGTAAAGTGAGAGGCCTCTCAGGATACATAGGATGGTAGATTGAAAGGATGAAACTTTCAAATGTGTTATGCAGGAGGCATATTGTTCTGTCTGGGCAAGATGGGACTATTATTTTTAGTTTTGTCGTAAAGGAGGGGTTAATTTAGGAAGCAAACAATTTTGAGCATTAAGTAGGAGCTTTAAGAAGTGTTCAGAGTTTTCAGAAGAAATTGTTGAACTCAGCTGATCTGGGGAACCAGCCATTTATGGGGAGGTGATTCCTGTGTTCTCTGGAAGTCTTTGCTTGTTTTTCTTGTAAATTCTGGGGCAGAGAATTAGAGAAAGCATTAGGCACATTAACTGTTTAATGGTTTGTTTTTTTAGAGACCCCAGCCTTCAGCAACTGAAGTGAAGGCCCCAACACCAAAGTTTGACTTACTAGCTTCAAATTTTCCTCCTTTACCTGGAAGTTCATCAAGAATGCCCGATGAGCTCTCTGTGGAGACCAGAGTGGCCGATGTCGTCAAAGGCGTCTACAAAGAGAAGGTAACCATGGAGATGCCCCATCCGTTCTCTCACTTTATGACGTCAGGTTAGCTCTGTCAGGGCTACTAAACAAACTTATTTTATAATTTTGATTTATGTAGTTTTCACATATTGATAGTTTTAAAAAGTGCTATAATGAAAGTCCAAAAAGCCAAGTATTCCTATGTTTTTGCTTTTTTATTTTTAGTTACTTTGAGGCAGGATCACATTCTGTGGTTTATATTAGACCTGAACTCACTATGTAGTTCAAGCCAGCCTTGTACTTGTGGAATCTTCCTTCCTTAGTCTCTCAAGTGTTTGGAGACTATAGTCAGCCTGCTCTCAGCTGGGAGGAACTCATATTTCCCACTAGCAAGCATCCCTATGCTTTCTTTATGAATTGGCTTCTGTGGGCATCTCATAAATGAAGTCTTGCAGTATTTACTTTTCTGTGCCTGGCTTATTTTATTTAGCAGAGTGTCCTCAAGGTTCGTGTTCTTTGACTCATGGTTGGTTATGTTTACATTTCCCCATGGATGGATATTGGGCTGTTTCTTTTTTGGTTCGTGTGAATGATGCTATGGTGATTATTTGTATCTAATTTCAGACAGGTGGGGTATGGGCACAATGCCTGGCTAGACTTAACCGCTGTAAGATAAAGTTCATTTGTTGTTGGGCCTTTTTATTTCTTTTGGATGGCATGAGTAGAGTTGGTTGCTAGGTTATAGGATAACTTTATTTAACTTATAGATTATGTTCTAAAGCAGTTATTTTAATTTATTTAATATTTTATTTTATGTTCATTGGTGTGAGGGTGTCACATCCCTTGGAACTGGAGTTACAGACAGTTGTGAGCTGCCATGTAGGTACTGGGATTTGAACCCAGGTCCTTTGGAAGAGCAGACAGTCCTCTTAATCACTGAGCCGTCTCTCCGGGTGCCCAGTTATATCATTTTAACCTTGCTGCTTTCACTATCCTCCTGCCCCTGCCTCTTAAGTACTGGGATTTTAGGCATGATCCATCATGCCCCATGAATGCCTTTGTCACAGTGTAAAGCCCTGTATGGTTGCTGGTTGAATGGTAACGGAGCGTGCTTTAGTGCTTGATGGTCAGTTGTTGATCTTCATTCTTAAAGTGGCCAAATATAATCTTAAACTGTACACTTTCAACTCTTAGGACAGTGAAGACTTGAGAGTTAGTTGCCCGCTCCCTGCAGAGGACGGACAGACAGACTGCACTGCCCAGCAACTCAGCATAAGTCCCAGTCCTCCATGTACAGCTGAGCTTCCTGCATTAAGGTACCTTTTTTCTCTTCTTTTTCAGAATAAAAGAACTTCAACTTTTGTTGTTGTTTGTTTGTTTTAAGACAGGGTTTCTCTGTACTCACTCTGTAGACCAGGCTGGCCTCAAACTCACAGAGATCCATCTGCCTCTGCCTCCCAGGTGCTGGGATTAAAGGTGTATGCTACCACCAGCCAAACTTTTTCTTAAACTGGTAGTACATTGCTGTAATCTGAGCCCTGAGGAGAATGAGAGGAGAGAATTACAAGTGGAGTCCAGCCTTCCTTACACATGGAGACCCTTCTCAGGAGTTGTGGGTTGAGCTGATTAGAAGGCTCAGCAGTTAGAGCACATGCTATTACTGCAAAAGAACCAAGTGCCAGGCAATGCACAGCTGCTGTAACTCCAGCTCCAAGGAATTCAGTAAATTTTTTTTGGGGTGTGAGAGCACCTACATTTGTACACATATAAACACATACAGATGTTCACATGATTGAAACTAGAAATCATGAGCTGGAGAATTGGCCCCGGCAGTTGAGAGCACTTGTTGCTATTCCAGAGGACTGGAGTTTGATTTCCAGCACACATTTGGTGGCTCAGAACCATTTGTAACTCTAGTCCCGAGAGGGTCTGGTCCACTCCTCTTATCTCCATTGGCACCAGGCACGCATGTGGTATACACATACACATAAAGAAGTTAAATAAGTTAAAATGTAGATAAAAGAAAAGGGATGGACTTGGTCTTTTCATATGCTTTGTATTTATTCTTTGACGATTTCATATCTCTATTTTGATCATATCTACCCTCACTTTTCCCTTTGCCAGCTCTCCTTTTTTTATAACCCACTAAGTGCAGCGGCACTGCTTGTATGCCCATGATTAAGGGGGCTTCACAGCAGTTTGGATGCCTGCCAGGGGCCACCACTCAAAGAAACTGACTCCCCTGCCTCATCCTCCAAAAAAAGGTTTTCAGCAGTAGCTCAACTGCTCCTGTGTGTGTTATACTAAGCCTAAAACCAAACACTTTTTTTTCCCCTTCAGCACTACTCAGCAAGAGAAGGATCAATTGGAAGATTCCGTTGTTCCAAAGGATGTTCTCAATCCGATGACTGTACCAGTTTCTTCTCCAACTATCGCAAAGCCGTCAAGGGCAAACACTGCTTCACCTTGCAGCAGTAACGTGAACACACCCATAGCTGTGGCCCTACAGGTAATTTGAAGACTTTATATGAGAAAAAAAAAAAAATACAATAGGTTAAATGATAGAACTTACTTTTCAAGGCTGGCATGATGGTGTAGGCAGTAAATGTTCCTGATGCCGTGCTCTGCTGAGTTTAATGCCTGGGATTCTCTTGGTGGAAGAAGCCAACCAGCTCCCTTACATTGTAATTGTCCTCTGACACATACCCACCGTGGCACATGTTCATGCAAACACACAAGACATGGAATACATAACATGTATTAAAGTTTATTTTTTTCACATAACATGTTACAAGAGCACAGCCAATTGGGAGTATTCCAAATTAGGAATGCCTGATTCCCTTAGAAAATGAAGGGAGGTCAGACATAACAGTACACATGACTGTAATTCCATCGCTGACACATGATCTCCACTGAAGTCAAGGCTAGCCATAACTGGAGAGAATTTGATGCTAGCCTGGACTACAGAATGTTGGTGCCTGCTGCCCCACCCCAAAGTTTGAAGTTGCTATGTTTTTTTTCTAACTCATGTTACAGTTAAAGGAAGTTATTTAGGGAATCTATCATTTTAAAGGTGTTAAAAACATCAACCTCTTTAATCTTGTTCTGTTTTAATATATTTTTAAAGATTTATTTCTTTGTTATGTATACAGTGTTGTACATGTATGTAGGCCTGCATGCCAGAAGAGGGCACCAGATCTCATTCTTGATGGTTATGAGCCACCCAGGTAGTTGCTGGGAATTGAACTCAGGACCTTTGGAAGAGCAGGCAGTGCTCTTAACCTCTGAGCCATCTCTCCAGCCTGTCTGTTTGTTTGTTTGTTTGTTTGTTTGTTTGTTTGTTTGTTTTTCAAGGCAGGGTTTCTCTGTGTAGCATGTTTCGCAAATATATTAGCCAGTGTAAAATAATGTTTCTCTGTGCCATGCTAAGCATGTGATGTACTTTGCTTTGATCATATTTATATATACATCCCCATCGCCCTCATAGCTCCCCTCTTCTCTCACTATTCTTCCCAAATAGTCCTCTTCTACTTTTGTGTATTATTTTTTAATTTACCAAGCCAAAGTACAGTAACTAAAACTCTGTGTGTGTATAATATTAAAGTCTCCAAAACCCATTCTTCATTTTTATGAAAATATATGATGATAAGTAAAGCTCCTACCTCTGCCTCCTAAGCGCTGGGATTTAAGGCGTACGCCACCGCATGCAGTCTGCCTAAATTACATAGAAGCTCTGTGTGGTAAAAGCAGTGGAACCATTTTGTTTCATTGGTAATTTAATCTTTTGGGCCTGGGGAGATGGCCCAGTGAGTAAAAGTGCTTGCTGAGCAAACACAAGGATCTAAATTTAGGTTCCCCAGCATCTATAGAAGTTAGGCCACCAGAGCCACCAGAAAGACATTGTCTCTAGAAATAAGGTGAAGTCAGCATTCTTCTCTAGTGCTTCTCAGGAAGCACTACACACAGACACACATATTGTGTGTGTGTGTGTGTGTGTGTGTGTGTGTGTGTGTGTGTGTGTGTGTGTTTATTCTTATGTATTTATATTTATAATTTTCCTTGTCCTTCATTATTAGACTTTTAGGTCGTGGTCATTTCTGGTATTTTTATCAACGTAGAAAAAGCTGACACAATGTATCCTTCTGAAAAATTCAAGTAAAATTATGATTGGGTCAGTATAAATTGAAAGATGGCAAAATGGTTTGGTCTTGCCCTGAGAGCCTGATGATCTGATTTGATCCCCAGAATTCACAGTAGAAGCAAAGGTCCAACTCTCAAAATTGTCCTCTAGTCATACACATCATAAGCATGTAATAATTATAAGTAACTAAGTAAATGGGCTAGTGAGATGATTCAGCAGAAGGTGTTGTCACTAGGCTTAACAACCTGACTGTGAGGCTTGGAGCCCACATGGTGGCAGGAGAGAACTAACCACCTCATACAAATTATCCTCTGAACGCCATAGGTGCGCTGTAGAACATACACACGATAATGGTGACGATTTTTTAACATTTAAGTAAGAAAAAAATTACAAAAATTCTGAAGGCATTTAAGATCATACATAATAAACTATACGCTATAGCAGTGTGAATGAGAGTGTATATTTCCCTTTTCTAGACAATAACTTATACTGTCCTGGTTAAAATTTAATCCTTATCCTTCAGAGAAATATACACCATCATTTTTTCTTATCTCTTCAAAGGAACCTCGAAAGTTAAGCTATGCTGAAGTATGCCAGAAGCCTCCTAAAGAGCCATCTCCAGGTCTTGTACAGCCACTGCGGGAACTTCGGTCCAATGTAGTGTCTCCCACCAGAAATGAAGAGAGCGGAGCTTCTGAGAAGCCTGTTGAGAAACCACATGAGAAACCAGAAACAAGGGCTAGTAAGGATCATGCTGGCTTCCGTGGCAATACCATTCCCAGGGGAGCAGCTGGGAAAATCAGGGAACAGAGACGCCAGTTTAGCCATAGGGCTACACCTCAGGGAGTGACTCGGCGAAACGGGAAAGAGCAGTACGTGCCACCCAGATCACCAAAGTAAAAGCCAAGCCGTAACAGAAGCTACTCAGAAACTTCTCTCTTCCCGCTAAACTTGAGCCTATGTTGAACTGTTTGAGAGGGGAGGAGGTAGCCAGGAAAGAATGGGAAGAATGTCCCTAAATGTTATGGATTTTGGAATTGTGAGTAGGAGAAGCCCAAAATTCATCTCTAAATGATTTTCAAATGCTGGAGGATTCCAATCAGTATAAATATATATAAATATATATATATACACACACATATATATAAATATAATTTTTCTATTTTTGTTTTTGATTTTCATTTGCAGGGATTTTCTGCCTGGAATCAATTTTGAAGGTTCAGATTTAGCTTGGGAGAGAAAACACAAAAACATAATACATCCTTCAGTATAGGAGACGAGGGAGTGAGAGAAAATATTTTTTGAAGAAACATTTCTGTAAAAATTAGAAATTACTTTTTTTAATCTATTTAAAGTTTGGCTTGAAGAATGCCATCTCTGACTACATGGCCTTGTGTTTCAAAGCAGATCAGTGGCTGGGGTGTCTGTTCTGGGTCTGAGTGTGCGCAAAAGTGACTTAAGCCAAATCTGTTGTCATGTTAGTAAATGATTTGAAAACTGAACGTAATACTTGAGTAGATTTTTTTATAGTTTGGGTTTGTTTGACATTACTAATACTGTACTGTATTGAACAAGCTGGTAGGCTCTGATTGTGTGTGAAGCTGTGACTTCCAATCGGTCTAATACTCAAGGAAAGAATGGAGATTAGTGAAAAAAAAAAATTTGAAAAATTCTGTTTTAGACCTGAATACTGTGGAGGTCAAATAGATTTCAGAGGTTCAAACTGCCCTGTGACTTTTTTCCTCTTTAAGATGGGAGACAAAATTTTTTCGTGCTTGTTTGTTTTTTGACTGTCTGCCCCCAAAAGCAAAATAACCAACCATTTACTGGACTGTATGTTTCTCACCGCTTTGACCAGTTTAATCATCATATGACTATTCTAGACTGTATAATGGAATATTGAAAGATTTTATCCCTCTATTAAAACAATTAAAATTTTAGGTCCCAGTATGGAACTGACCTGCCAGTAATTTATTTGCATTGGTGTTTAAAAATAGAGTGCTTCTGGGTGTGGGGGCACACATCTTCAGTCCCAGCTTCCAGAAGCAGAGGCAGGGGATCTCTGAGTTCAGGCCCACCTGGTTTACATGAGGTCCAGTTCATCCAGGACTCTACCTAGTGAGACACAGTCTCAAAAAACAAGAAAGATGAAACAGTGTAACTGGCTTTTGAAAAAAAAAAAAAAATTTGTATTAAATAGAAAAAATTTCAAGCATTAATTTGGGCAACTTTTTTTTTTCCTGTGTTCAATGTTTATCATTTTCTCCCCCCGCCCCCCCTCCAAAAAAAATACAGTTTGGAATTCACAGACTAAAAACAACAGGTCGAGATATTTTTGAGATGAAGTGAGAAAAATGGTTGAAGAAAATAAATGCATAAGTTCTCAGTGAATAAAGTTGTAGCTGTCATATATTAAATAGGCAAGTTTGCATACTGGTATTTAGAGAACAGCTCAGATATGAAAAACCATGTTACATTAATCTGTTTTAAGTCAGACCATTTTTATAGTTCTATGTAAGGTGGTGGTTTATTTTTCTTCTTAGGGATAGTTTACAGTAGGAAGAACTGTCCCTTATACTAGTGAGTTACGTATGTACAAATTGAAACTGTAAATTGTGAACACTGGAAAGCACCATTGTGACATAAACATTGTAGTAATATATTTAAAATGAATGTAAATGGAAGTTAAAATTACATTACTGTGAAACTTACCTTCCAACTCTTTAAGTGTCAGAGATTTCTGTTAGTGGGTAATTCTTAAGAGCTTTGAAAACACTGCACAATTCGTGTAACCCAGAATTATTATTTCTTTGTAACTTATTCAGCTTGGCAAGTGCTTTTGATTTGGTGGATTGATAACATGGTATAATATATTTACTCAGTTGGAAACAATTATTTCTACATACTATTTTTTTTAATATCTACTAGATGAAACATACAATAAAACTACCTGTACTAAAATTTGGGAGAACTCTAGGTCCTTTAAAAAGTATTAATAATCATTAGCTACATCTATGATAAAAGTGTTTATTCTGGTTTACTTAGAAATGATAAACATTTAAAGTGTTAACATCTATGAATGCAGTGGATTAATAGAATAAACATTTTGCAAAAATCACTTGGTAAGGATTATAAACTTTATTTTTGCACTTAAAATGAAAAATACTTTTTGTTTTCTCTAAATGTGTCACAGCTATAGTTTCCAATTTCTTGCTAGCTTGTATGACTTACTGGTAACCTATTACTTTCTAAAACTCTACAGACTGCTTTTTTTACTGCTTTCCCTGAATGCAAGGCCTTGCACTGGCCCCTTAAGTGTTCCAGCACTGAGCTGTACCCCCAAGTTCTAAAGGTTCCAAAATTCAAGAAAAATTTTCCTTTAAAAAAAGCAAGTATATTCTTGTTTGTTTGGTTTTTTTCTTCAAATCCTGGGCATAAACATTTTTTTAAATATAACATTTTTATTTTAATTGTCCTCAGTACTTCTAAACAGCTTTGATGGGATATATACAGGGGGAGTAATGAAAATTAATGTGATACATATATATATTCACAGTGTGTATTTTATTGGCAGTTATTTTATTGGAGCGGATTTAGGTTTTGTGTGTAAAGGACGCCTGTGAGTTGTGTGAAACTGGCCTTTTCCCATCGTCATCATTCAAGCCGATTGGGCGGGTGTTTGTTATACTTCAACTATTTGTTGGTTCTTTAGATGGAGGAGTTTAAGTATCAGTTTGCTCTTTGCCCTGTGGCTTAACACTTCCTTACATTATTGAAGCCAAAAGTAGAATAACTGACCCTGATGTGTGCTGCAGTGGTCCATTGTAGCTCTCAGCGTGAAGAGAGCAGAACTTCCACAGGTCATCACCGTGCGCTTCGCAGAAAAGGTGCGCAAGTGGCATGGCCAGACCTTCCCTGTCTTCTGTCTTGATGGGATCAAAAGCCGATCTCTAATCTGAATAATCTCAGTTTTGCCAGATACAGTCAATGGCAAAGTACTGATCCATCTACATTTTTACCAGCTTGTAGTTTAGAGAAAGATGAGACCTTCCAATGATAGGGGTTTGTCGTCTACCTGCATATTTTATATAGGATATGCAGAATTTTAATTTATTTTTAGTTCCTAAAGTTAAGGTAGATTCAATATTTCACATTCCCTTTTTTCCTTTTTTTTTTTTTTTTTTTTTTTTTTA
>REGO01000172.1:2490197-2570425 GCA_010120015.1 Rhombomys opimus
AATTCTTTAAGAATTTCATACAATGGGTTTTGATCATATTTCTCAACTCCTCCCAGATCCATCCACCTACCTCCATACCCCTCCCAACTTCACTTTTTTTTCCTCTCTCTTTTTAAATAACCAGATTTGCTTTCAAAGACTTTTAGGGGTGGAATTAAGTTAGTGTCTTTCACTTAGGGTAAAGAGAACGAGAAATTTTATTTAAGAGTTAGGAGCACTTTGTCTAGTTCTGTTAGTTACATATGGCCTTAATAATCAGTCTCTTGGCTTAAATGTTCACTGGTTTTACTTTGACACAGTTGAACAGCACTGGGGTTCAGTTCTTGATGTTTGTGTTGGCAATATATATTAACCATATTTTAGAGTATCAATTCTGGCTTTTTATGGAAAAGATAAAAATCAAACAGTATATTCCTTTTGAGGGTTTTTTAAAATACGTAAATATATATAAATATAATATATGATGGATTTTTTCTAATTTTTTATATTTCCTTACAATTTGGTGACTATTAATTAACTCTATACTCTTTGGCATATACTAAGTAGCTAGTCTGGGCTTTCAAGAATATGCATGGACATTTCAGTTTTTGTTAGCTGAATGAGGAGATTTTGAATTATCTTTTAAAAGTCACCTGATTATTAAATAACTTGATGTTTATTTTTAAACTAACAATTTGTTATGTCTTAGGTAGTCTTAAAGGCGTGGCTCAGATGGCTGCGAGCTGTGGGCCAAGTGTTCTGGTTTCCCTTCTATATATAGCACAGAACACTGATTAGTAATATAAAGAGATACCCACGTCAATGTTCTGTTTTGTTTTTTCCAACTGATTCAGGTGTCCCTTGAGTGACGTATCTTAAATGTTGGGGAAGTGGGGTGTCAGAACCAGTTATCTGGCTTCTGTTTGTCCATAGCTTAGATTTGTTCTGTTGTCAAAACTGTCCCCCACAAAAACGGTGTGGCACATACTCATGCATAAACTGTTAAAATGAACATCTTTGTATTTGTATTTGTTTTCAACATTGCCAAGGTGCTATGGGAAATTTAAATTACAAAATTAGAAAAAAATAAAATTATCAAAAAGCAGGACTGGTTTCCTTTTCTCCAGGTGGTGTGTATCTATTGCTGTTTGTATTTTTCAGTAATTTGTCCACTCTAGTTATGTCATCAGAACTAGAGCAGAAGTTTCCTTGTTTTCTCTGTGTGGGAGGAGGGTATTTTGTTTGTAAAACAATGGCAGAAAGCCAGTACTGAGCTTCATGACTCCGGGATTTCCCATTTCCCCATGTGTCAGGTTTTACAAAGTGACAGGTCAGTGCATAGCTTAAGGATTTTGTTTTAGGCAAGTTATGGCCTGCCTTGAGGATATATCAAAACAAGCTAAAGGATTTGGGAGCTGCTTTATTTGCTTATCGAATTTTATTTTACACGCAAGGGTGTTTTATTTACGTGTGTGTGTGTGTGTGTACCATATACATTGCAAGAGCAGCAAGTGTTCCTAACCTCTGACCCATCTCCATCCCGGGGGATGTTCATAGCCAGGCCTGGTGGCACATCCTTAGTCCCACCACGTGGGAGACAAGAGACAGTCAGATCTTTGAATTTGACGCCAGACAAGGCTGCATAGTGAGATACAGTCTCAGAAAAAGGGAGGAGGGCGAACAATGGAGAGAAATTTCCTTTCCTCTCGGTTGTTTTTGTTTGAAACAAGGAGTTCTAGCATCTGTTAACCAAATTAATGTGACAGGTCAGATGAACTAGTGAATATACTATATTGTTTAAAAACAAACAAACCAAACGAGGGGCTGGAGAGTTAAGAGCAGTGTTAAGAGTGGTTAAGAGCACTGTCTGCTTTTCCAGAGGACCTGAGTTCAGTTCCCAGCAGCCACAGGGTGGCTCACAATATGTAACAGGATCTGATGCCCTCTGCTGACATGCAGTCAGAGCACCCATACAGTAAATAAATCTTTACAAAAGAAGTGAGATGGTGTCTCTGGGCAGTTGGGGCACGGTTTATTTCTGAATTGTCAATTCAAGTTGTTAAATGGTAGAAATCAAAGTGTGGCCTAATTTCAAATTATGTACTTCTCCCACTATTTGGTGGTTACAGTTGATAATAAATTGTCAGTGTAAGTGCTCACTTGATAATTAGCTTAGTAAGAGTGCCCTTCAGTCAGGCCTTTCCCACGTTAAAGTTACTGTCTTAGTGAAGGCTGCTAGTGTCCAAGTGAGTAAAGATTTATTGTGAATTGACTGTCTACCACAAAGGCCAGAAAGATGGATCAGATGCCCTGGAACTGGAGTTCCAGGTGCCTGGGCTGCCTGTGGGTGCTGGGATTCAAACTCCTGTCCTCTGGAAGGGCAGTAAGTGCTCTTAACCTCCTCTGACCCTTGCTCTCTGTTTTATATCGGCATTGCTTGCTTTGAGATAAAGTCTCATGTAGCCCATGCTAGCTACCATCTCACTAACCCAAGGATGATCTTGAATTAATGATTACCGTGCCTCTCTGCCTGATGCTGGGGTTGTGGGCATGTGCCACGTGCCCACACATTCTTGACTTACTTGGTGCCAGGATGGGCTTTGGGCATAGAGCAGCACACCACTGGTCCTGCTGCATCCGCAGCCTCTGAGTGGGTTTCCTTTTTGTGGACTTGATCAACTTAGTGATGTCACATGAGCAGTGTTGTTATTTTGCAGGGTTTGGTTGGTTGTTTTGGCTTTTTGAGACAGTTTCTCTGTGTGGCCCTGGCTGTCCTGGTCCTCACTCTGTAGACCAGGCTGGCCTCCAAACTCAGGTATCTGCCTGCCTCTGCCTCCCAGAGTGCTGGGATCACAGGCGTGTGCCACAGCACCCACCCAGCACATTTGTAGTCTCTGTGTTTAATTAGCTAACTAGAGTTTTACTAGAAAACATGGAACTAAACGCTGCTCTTCCACTTTTACTTGATTTCCGTACAGGTGTTTCTTTGGGGGATTTGGGGTGCACATCTTCCAAGGTGCATGTGGGCGGTCGGAGGGCAATGTGGAAGAGTTGGTTTTCTGCTGTGTGAACTCCAGGGATTGAATGCCATCTGGCTTGGTAGCAAGCACCTTTGCCTACTATTTTTTTATTTTTTGTTTTTCCAGACAGGGTTTCTCTGTGTAGCCCTGGCTGTCCTGGACTCCCTTTGTAGACGAGGCTGGCCTCAAACTCACAGACATCTGCCTGCCTGTGCTTCCTGAGTGCGGGGATTACAGGCATGCACCTACTGTGCCTGGCAACGCAATTAATTTTTTTCTTTTAGAATTTTCTATGTATTCGTGTTTTACCTGCCCATGTGTGCACCATGTGCCTCTGTAGGAAGCCAGAAGAGGGTGTCACATTCCCCGATCGGGAGTTAGTAGGGATGGTTATGCCACGTGGTTGCTAGGATCAAGGTGCTGGCAACTGACCGTGTTCTTTGCAAGAGCAGTAAGTGCTCTTAACCAATAAGCCGTTTCTCCGGCCTGTAGTTTTTAAACTAAGGTTCATTTTTAGTAACTTCTGCGGAGGAGATTTAGTCATTGTTTTGGAGTTGGCATCGATGTGTTTTAGCTGAGACACTATTTCACTGTTGACCACGCCAACTTCAACCTTGTGGTCCTCACTCAGCCTCCCAAGCACTTAGGTTTTGTTGGTTGTTTGTGCATGTGTTAAGCCGAATCTGGTTATGTGTTTTGTGTCCGTGCAGTACCCACCGGTGCAAGAAAGCAGTGGGGCAGGCAGTTTGGAGTCTGGTGTGAGTGCTGGGAACAGAGCCCATGTCCTCTGCAGAAGCAGTAGAAGTTCTTACTGCGCTGGTTCTTCAGCCCTCCTTTTTTCTTTTTTAAGGTCCTGGAGCTTAAACCAAGAACCTCAGGCCTGCTAGGTAAGGGCTCTACCATACAGCTGGACTGTCAGTCCCACAGACACTTGTGGGTGCACAAGCAGTGTAAATGCATGGTTGCATACTACAGTGTGCACGTCAGCATCAGAATGGTTTGTATCATTAATTCTCGAGTGTGGGGCTTACTTGACATACCTAAGGAAAACCCCACTTGGTTATGGCATATATTTCCTTCTATACATCACTGGATTGGCTTTGCTAATGTTTTACTCTGTGTAGTGGTGTTTTTCCTGCATGTGTGTATGTGCCCCATGTGCATGCTTGGTACCTGAAGATGCAGAAGAGGGTGTGTCCTGTCCCTGGAAGTAGAGTTACAGATGACCTGTTTCCAGTGCTAGCAATTGAACCTGGGTCCTCTGCAAGGGCAACAAGTGCTCTTAATTCCTGGGGCAACTCTGCAGCCCCATGCATTTCAAATTCAGTTTTGGAGAATTTCAAGCAATATATTTTGTTTGTATTTGCTCCCCTCCCCCAGGTCCTCCCTCACCAACTATTTTTCATTAAACATCTGCCCAGCCATGTGTGCTGGTACAGTGCCTGAACACTGGGGCCTAGTGTATTTAGTGAGTTCCAGCTCAGTAAGATTGTCTTTGAAGAAAAAAAGAGCAACCATGATGGCTACTGTTGTCAGTGTGACAAAATCTAAAGCTCGAGGCGCGGGTGACTAGGAACAGCTGCACAGAGGTGGAAAGGCCTAGTTGTGAATGGTTCAGTGGGAATGCGGTTGTCAAGCCTAGGGAAAGATTCCACTGGGAGACTTTTATAAATACTTTTTTAACAAAGTAGCAAGATAAATCAAGACAAACTCGCCAAATATCTGGAGAAAGGCACTGGCTGCCAGTCCCAATAACCCAAGTCTGATCCCTGGGCCCTGCACGGAAGGAGAGAACTAACCCTGTCAGTTAAGTCTGACTTCTGCATGAAGAGGGAGCTGGGTCAGAAGTGTCTGCTGTGCAGGCATGGAGGCCTGACTTTGGTCTTCTCAAAGCCACTAAAGCCAAGTGCAGGGTTGGCACCTTTAATCCCAGCCCTGGGAGACAGAAGGATCCTGGGGCTTGCTGGCTGGTCAGATTGGCTACACACTGGGAGCTCCAGGTTGGAGACCCTGTCTGAAAAAATATGGAGAATGATTGACAAAACACCTGATAGGAACCTTTAGCTTCCAATGTGCATGTGCACACACATTAACACCAGGCACACCACCTACAAGCCTAGAAATACGCCTGACAAAGGAGATGAAAGACTACAAAGAACAGGCAGCAAAGAAAGAAATGGAAAAAATTGAAGATTAAAAGAAAGGAGTAGATCTCCTATGTTAGTGTATGAGCAAAATCTTGCAAAAATGACTTATTTGGAAGTAATATACAGATTCAGTACAATCCTAATAGTCTTCACAGACCCAGAAAAAAATAATCCCAAAATTCATATGGAAAAACAACTCCAAAAATAGCTAAAGCAATTGTGAGCAGAAAGGGCCTTGCTAGAAGTGTGTCAGTATCCAATGTCAACTTCTGTTACAGAGCCGTCCTAACAAACAGCATGGCACAAAAGCAGACATGGAGACTGTCAAGCCCCAAGCAGCCCCTAAAATGGCTGCGCTGGTGACAGTATCCTCAAGAGGACTAGGGCCAGGTAAACAGGCCTCAGTGTAAGTGGCAAAGAGGTCGTTGTGCTCACAGACTAAGTGAACCTACGAACCCAGGGTTGTTCCTTTAAGAGAGGGAACACAAAATGAGCTCTCCCCCTGAAGGCTGGGGCAGACATGCTTTCTAGCCTGGTGGCCTTTGTGCTGTGTAGCCAGGGACGTCAGCACTAAAACTTCCTCCAGACCCTTTGAACGTAGTCACATATGATCTGTATTTACCTTTGTACCTCAGAGATGTAGATGTGTATGTTTTGTACATGTGGGATTGAGAAAATCATTGAGAATAGTTTTTACCAGATTGCCGTGCTTAAGCAAGTGTAAAATAAAGCCCTTGGGGTCAGACTCATCAAGTTTTAACCAACACTGGCTACTGAGGTGTGTTGGGCCGAGCTCCCCTCTGCCTCCCACAACTCCTCACTCTGGGCTGTGAAGGCTGCAGAGACTCCACCTCACCTAACGGGAGGATTCTGTTCTCTAGAAAAGTTGATCTCATAGAGTGGGTACCTGCTTACCGGGAACCTCTCCTAATCTGTCCCCAAAGGCCAGTCACCTTGGAAGGGCATTCAGTTCCCAGTCAGTCCAAACAACAGCTAGATACAGCAGGTAGGGGGTGGCAGCCCTTCCCCTGGGGTGCTTGACACCGACACACTCCTTCCCAGGCCCCTACCCTCACCCGCTCCTGCCTAGAACCCCTCAAAACCCTTAAAAAAAATCCACAGCTTTCTGTTTCCGCTGCCACATCCTGACTTGATTGATGGATGGAGACGCTTCCATCAAGCTCACCGGCTACCACCTGGTGGGCTCTGCCACAGTCTGCTGCCCAGGTTACAGTCTGCCCCTTTACCATTGCTACCGAGGGAAATGCTGGTGCCGATGGGACTGCTAACGAGGTCAGCCGACACCCACCCTCTGTCCTCTGTTCTCTTCTTGGCTCCTCTTGTACCTGCCGGAGTCCCTGACAGGCCCTGTCCTCCTCCCAACAGTTTAACAGCATGGCCACTCACTCGCTGCTCCAGAAGCAAGCAAGCTTCGGCCAGCTGCTCGGAGGCCGCCTGCTCAGTTCTGGCTTTGCAGTTATATGGGTGCGAAGATAGACATGTTGCATGTTGATTGCCAGTGACACAAATGCAAGAGCCTTAAAGGAAAGCTTAGATTACCCGAGTCTCTTAAAGAGGAAAGCTTCAAAGCCAAGGCCCAGTCACTTGCCAGCCTAACTCGGTTTCAAGCCTAACAGCCAGGCCTGGCCCTTTCCTGGGGGTAACAAGACAGGCTTTCGTGAAAAAGCAAACTCAAAACCACCCTGCTGTTGCTGGCTTAGAAACTGGTTTTTACTCTTCCTTTATGCTCCAGTGATAATTTGAAAAAGACTTGCCTTTCCAGTGGCTGCTCTCAATAACCAAGCACCTATTCCTGGAGGTAAATGATTGGATGTTTCCGATGGAAAGAAATGATAAAATTTCAAGATTAAGATAGCTGATGTTTCCAGAATAGAAAGGAAAAACAGAAGGCTTCCCCAAGTTGTGAAGCCCTGAGGAAGTCATTTACAGTGTGTGAAAAATGAGACTTAAAGTTGATATAATGTTAAAACTTCAAAGTTCAAAATTTAACATAGAAATCAGTAGAGTTGTAGTCATTAGCCTTGATAACAGTTACAAGCACTGGCTGCTAAAGCTGGGGGTGTTTCAGGCATGGGGTACTGAGCGTTCAGGCTCCTGTCCCACCACCATCTCCTGGGTCCTCAAGCTCTTTCTCCCTTCGTTCTCTTTCCTGCCTTATCACATGTCATGCTTCTGTCGTGTTGACAACTCTTTCAGGCTTTATCTTTGCTGTGTCTCCAAGAAGTGAGTCCGCTCCAGGTGTCTGCAGATGCTCGCTGCTGTCACCACAGTGAGGGTTTCAGTGCCGATTAGTGTCCTGCTAATATGTCTGTTGAACTTCTTTGCCTTCCTGACCCCACCCCGACCCCTAGCAGTGCCATAGGCCTGGACGTTTCAAGCATATGCCCCAGATAAAGATGCCCCTAAGTCCTTAGCTCTCTCTTCTACATAGTCCCAGCAGATTTCCACCCAGCTGGCAGATACCACCCTGGAACCAACCTTAGCCCTGCAACTACTCCACAGCAGCTCACTAGCCTCAGTGCTCCTGTAAACTGGTGAGCCTGAACTTGTGAACCACTGAGAATGGGTGAGGAGGCAGCTGCCTCATTCAGTGAAGAATGCTGTTACTACGTGAGCCTGTCAGGCCAGCTAGAAGTAGAGGTTACACACACTGCCTTAAAACGATGGCCTCCGGAGGCCAACTCCAATGTGGAATTCTTGCTGTAGTCTAGGGCCCTGGCTCCTTCCTCTCAGTTCCCTGGTCTCTATCCCTCTCATAATAAGGACTGTTTCCAGCCGGGCAGTGGTGGTGCACGCCTTCAATCCAGCACTCAGGAGACAGAGGCGGGTGGATCTCTGTGAGTTCAAGGCCAGCCTGGTTTACAGAAAGTCCAGGACAGCCAGGGCTACACAGAGAAACCCTGTCTTAAAAAACGAAGATGGTGATGATGACTGCTCCTTGCCTCTTGCAGAGAGAATTGGTAAAATGACCCTACAGCAGAGCAGATGCGTCTGAGGGGATTCCCTCAGATCCCTGCCATCCCTCCAGCCTGAGCCTCTACTGTGGGCTACCCAGGCACCCCGTTTCTCAACACCCCAGTCAATGGAAAGTAGCTGGAGGATCACTGTCACCCCTTACCAAAGACTAAAGGGGCAGATTAGGCGACTCAGAAAGAAACCCATGTGTTTACAGACACCTAATTTTGTCAGGTTATTTTATGCACACAGACATTTTCCTGCATGTGCCTGCTGTCTGTGGAGGTCAGAAGAGGGCACCAGATCCCCTGGAACTACAGTTATGGTTGGTAGCCTCTGTGGGAGTGTCAGGAACCAAACCAGAGCTGCAAGAGCAACACATGTTCTTAACTCCTGAGCCACCTCTCCAACTCTGGCACCTAATTTTTGACAAAGGAGTCAAAAACATCCATTAGAAGGCAGTAGTGGCACACGCCCTCAGTCTCAGCTCTCCGCAAGCACAGGCAGGCCGAGCTCCGTGAGTCTGAGGCAGCCTGGACTACAGAGTGAGTTCCAAGGCTGTCAGGGCTACAGAGAAACCCTGTCTCAAAAAAACAGAAAGAGAAAGAGAGGGAGGGAGGGAAGGAACAAAAAAAGAGAGAAAGAAAGAAAGAAAGGAAAGGAAAAGGCAGAGCAGAGCATGTGGCTTTCCATGTTCGGCTCGGAGGAGGCAGCGGCACAATATCCCCTCGGCCCCCAAGATCTGTTCCCTGGTCAGTCTCCAGTGACTGCAGGCGTGAGGATGGCAGTGGAGTGACCTCTCAGAGCAGACAGACTGAGGCGGTACCTTCTGCCTCTGCCCTGATCTCAGAGCCCCCACTGGACCATGGAGATAGAAGGGAGCAGAAAACACTAAACACGGTGTAAATAGATCACTTGACGAGACGGTCAGCGTTGCCAGCTGACCCATGGCGGCCTGTGGTTAGCAGATACCGCACAATCTGTGGGCTGCAGGGTGGATGGCCGGCCCCTGGTGATGTCATAGATGAGGTTGGCAGCGCTCGGTATCACTGTCACCTCCTTAAGAAGCAACAAGAGAAAGTATTTCAATCAAAGATGATCCAACCAAGCCAGGTGGTGGCGCACGTCTTTAATCCCAGCGCTGAGGAGGCAGAGGCAGGCGGGTCTCTGTGGGCTCAAAGCCATCCTGGTCTTCATAGTGAGTTCCAGGACAGCCAGGACCACACAGAGAAACCCTGTCTCAACAAAACAAAACAAAAAAGAAGCAAGCAAACAGGGCCTGGAGAGATGGCCCATCGGTTAAGAGCACTTGACCGCTCTTCCAGAGGACCTGGGTTCAGTTCCCAGCACCACATGGTGGCTCACAACTGTCTGTAACTCCAAGATCTGACACCCTCACACCGACACACATGCAAGTAAAACACCAATGCACATAAATAGATAATTAAAAAACAAACCAGCAAAAGGAATCACTTTCCTCCCCATTTTCCTATCGCTGTAGTATTCTAGAAAATGAGAGCAAATTCGCATGGCAAGTCATCCTAAACTCCTCAGAACAGACACTCCAGCTTTTATGAATGTTTCAGAGACAGAAGGGTGGAAAGGCCACCCAGCTTGTTTTAAGAGGCAAGTGGAATTTCTCTGTCACAAAGCAGGAAGAGAAAAACCAAGAAAATGGTGGCTCACTGCAAATAGATTTTTAAAATACTAAATAAAATATTAGTAAATGGAACTCACTGTTAAAAATTTTAAAGCCTGTAATAGCCTATTGGGATTTATCTCAGAATTAAAGGGAAAAATAATGGACTATTTGGTACCAAAAGGCCACGTGCCAAATTCAACAATAATAAAATCAACAAAAGCCCTTAAAGAAATGTTGGGGACGCGGGAGGATGGGACTGGGAGGAGAGGAGGGCATGGGATTGCGATTGGGATGTAGAATGAACAAATAAAGTAATGAAGAAAAAAATTAAATGTCTGGATGGTAAACGGATGTCACTCACCGGGCGCTGTGGCACACACCTGTAATCCCAGTGCTCGGGGAGGCAGAGGCAGGTTGCCTCTGAGTTCAAGGCCAGCCTGGGGCTACAGAGAAACCCTGTCTCGAAAAAATCAGCTTGCGCATTGTTTGCAGACAATGGTTGCCTACTTGCAACATCCGAAAGAAACCACTGCAAACTCTTAGAAGCTGGGACGCGTGCTGGCCTCTCACCCCAGCTGCTCCTCAGGAGCTCAGTGAGAACGGCCGCGGGTTCAAAGCCAAGTGGGCCGCAGAGTGACGGCCTGCCTGGCCGACTTAGTGAGGCCCTGTCCCAAAAACTGAACCTAGGGCTGGGACGCAGCGGCGGAGTGCTTGCCTAGGGTCTCGGGCCCTGCGTTTGGGAGTTAAAGACAGAAGTGAGAGGGGGAGAGTCCAAAGGCAGCCTCAGCTGCATAGTGAGTCTGCGGCCAGCTGGGCTACATGAGGCTGGGGGGTGCTCGCCTACCGTGCTCAGGACTCAGGCTTTGATCCCAGCACGAATGAGCCATGTCCGGGAGTCTATGCCTGGAGCTCTAGCACTCAGGGAGGCGGAGGCAGGACTCACAGACATCCTCCTGCCTCCGCCTCCCGAGCGCCGGGACTAAAGGCCTGCGCCACCGCTGCAAGGCAAAATACATAACTATTTGTGTAGATAGATAGCGCAGGACTTCAAACGTGTTTACTAACTAGTAGGCGTCAAGAGAGAGAACCAATGTTTCCTCACACATTCACCTCCCGTTAGAAAAGAGTTCTCGGCTGGAAGCGTGATTATCCACCCTGAGCAAAAGCCACGGGGGGGCGGGGGGGAGGCTTCATTTCCGCTCACAGTTGTGGTCCATCACCCAGGGCCTGGAGCCTGGAGCCAGGAGCTGAGGCGGGGACCCCGGAGGAGGCTGCCCCCTGATGTGCCCTCCACGGCTTGTTCAGCCTGCTGCAGCCCGGGGGCCCAGCGAGAAGGACCTGGGGGGCTGGGCCCTGCGCATCGGTTACCCCCCAAGAAAACGCCCTGCTGACTCGCTGCCTGCGATGTGAGGTACCGTTTTCTCAACCGTAGCTCTAGCGTTTGCCCAGTTGCCGAAGCTAACTGGGACAGCTGGTGGATTAGGAACCGAGTTAGACCCCAGCTGAGCCTATGGTTCCGACGGCAAGAACTGTTAACACAGTTCCTAGAACTTGTTACTGTCCCCCTGAGAAAAGCAGGCAGCTGGCAGTCTGCGGGCACAAAGCTGCACGACAGAGCATTAAAGGCCGGACGGATGCTTGGCCCGCTCCTCCACTTGCCACCTGGGCATTTGTCGTGAGTCCCCTTCCCCGCCTCCTCCTGGCCTATGGATTGGAAATGCTGCAGCTCCTGTGTGTCAGCAAGTGTCCTGGGGATTCCAATGCGTGACAGCAATGCATATTAACAATTTTTTTTTGTGTGTGTGTGTGTGTGTTATCTAATTTTAATAGAGCCACGTGTGTGTTATTGTTGTCTTAACAGTCTTTAAATTTATTTATTTGTATGTGCGTGCTCTGCCTGCATGTACACCTGCACACCAGAAGAGGGCGCCAGATCCCCTTATAAATGCCCATGAGCCGCCCTGTGGGCGCTGGGAATTGAACTCATCTCTCCGGCCCCCATTGTCATATTAGTTTTTAAGCAAGAATTGATTGTGTTTCTATTTTTGGTTCTGTAGGCACACACGTGGCCTAGCTTGGGTGTGGAAGTCAGAGTTGGCTGCCTTCTGCCTCAGCCTGAGTTTGGGGATTGAATTCGGATGGCCAGGCTTGGTGCTCAGTGCCCTACTTAACTCGATGAGCCATCAGCTCGTCCTCTTCTGTTTTTTTTGTTTGTTTGTTTTTTGTTTTTAATATTTGAGTAAGTTTTTAATGTGTGTGCCTGAGTGTGTCTATGTGCACCATGTGAGAATCGCTAGTTATGGATGGTTGTGAGCTGCCATGTGGGTGCTGGGAACTAAACCCATGCCTTCTGCAAGAGCAATGTCTTAGAGCAATTTGTGGAGGAAAGGGTTTATTCAGCTTACACTTCCACACTGCTGCTCATCACTGAGGGAAGTCAGGACAGGAACTCAAGCAGGGCAGGAACCTGCAGGCAGGAGCTGATGCAGAGGCCATAGAGGGGGCTGCTTACTGGCTTGCTGCCCACGGCTTGCTCAGCCTTTATGGAACCCAGGACACCAGCCCAGGGATGGCTCCACCCACAGTAGGCAGCCTTTCCCCCTCTGAACCCTCTATTGATCACTAACTGAGAAAATGGCTTACAGCTGAATCTCATGGAGGCATTTCCTCAGCTGAGGCTCCTTCCTCTGTGATGACGCTAGCTTGTGTCAAGCTGACATACAACCGGCCAGTACAAGCAGTAAGAGTGCTTCACAGCTGAGCCATCTCTTTCCTTTCTTTTTCTTGTTCTGAGACAAAGCCTCCCATGTCCCACATCGGCTCCTGATTTCCCAAGCAGCGAGGATGACCTGGAACATCCATATTCCAGCTTTCCTTCCCCATTGCTGGGGAGATCGACCTATGCTACCCCACTGGGGCTATGACCGGAGCTTTACGCATGCTGAGCGTCTTGCTTTTCTGTTGCCGTGACAAAACACCATGACTAAAGTAACCTAGAAAACATCTGATTTGGGTCCAGTGAGTCCAGCGCGTTGGAGTCTGTGACCATCATGTCAGGCAGCATGACGGCAGGCTCACATGGAGCTATAGTGAGCTTTTACCTTGATCCACAGCATGAGGTGGTGCTCTCTAGCACCGACTTGGAATGCCATAGGTTTAGAGAACACTCAAAACCCAGCCCCCAGTAACACCTTCTCCAACAAGGCCACACCTCCTAATCCTCCCCAAACAGTTCACCAACTAGAAACAAAGTGTTCAACCATAGGAGCTCATGGAGGCCAGGCTTGTTCAAACCACCACACCAGGCAAAAACTGCACAAACCAAACTACATTCACACTCCTGTTTGTTTGTTTGTTTGTTTGTTGTTTGTTGTTTGTTTTTTTTAGTGTTTTGGCTTTTGAACGGGTCTCTTCTATAAAGGCTGAATTGGAACTCTCAGTCCTCCTACCTCGGTCTTGGAGTGCAGCTAGAGCAACGTAGCGGGACAAAAGCGTGAATGTAGTTGGGTTAGCACAGTATGAGGTCTTGCTGTGTCACCCTGTCCGTTGCTAGCCGTGAACTCACGTGCCTCTGTCTCCCAAGTGCTGAGCTCAAAGATGTGTGTCACCAGACCTGACTTAGCTTTAAATATTTGCTTTTCACGTTTGCTTCTTAATTCATACCTTTATACGATGTATTAAATATCATTCCAATACATTAGCAAATGTTCCCAGTATAAATGTTTGGGAGGTAGATTATTGCTGATTTAAAATGTTCTTAGATATAGCTCAGTTCATAGAGTGCTTGCCTGGCACACATGAGGCTCTGGGTTCCACCCTCAGCACTGCAGGAGCTGTCTGTGCAGGGCACATGCACGCCTAATGTGATCCTAACCCTCAGAGGCTGAGGCCGGGGGATCAGAAGTTACACGTCATCTGGTTAGACGGTGAATTTCAGGGATTCGTAAGACTTCGTATCACAAACAAACAAACAAACTCCACACCCCCAAAGCTCCTCAAGAAATCTTCCTGCCAAGATAAGGCTCCCTTTATGCACAACTCAGCTCCTCATGTTTGGACTTCTTTGTCTATTTGCTTAGCCCAGAACATTCATGGAAGATAGTTTGTATCATAAACTATAAAAAGACACTAAACAGGGTTGAAGAGGTGACCCAGAGACAGCACCTGCTGTACAAGACTGAGAATCTGGGGTTAGATCCCCAACACCTATAAAAACAAGCAACTACAGCAACAGCTAAAACCTCCAGGAGGAAGTGGGCGCCTGTAACCCGAACCCTGGGAGACCTTCGTGGAGGGAGGGACATTCCCAGGCCTGTCTAGACAATTCAGGTTTGGTGGGAGGCCCCGAGGGAGATGCTAAGATGCTTGGTTTCCACAGCCCCCGCCACAGGCAAAGGCGCACACCCTACCGCCCCACAGTTGTGCCCCTGGTTCCTGTGACGGAGCTCCGTGGCCAAGGAAGCACGTAGAAGGAAGGGCTCGTCAGCGCTCACGGTTCTGAGGGACAGGAGTCCACGTGGTGGGGAGCAGGCAGTGCTGTGCAGGAGCAGCGGCCCAGAGCTCACAGTCAGTCCACACGCAGAAAGCCGAGCACACGCTGAGAGTGGGGAGAGTCATTTGAAACCACGAGTTACTGGGCTGGTGAGAGCGCCCAGGGCGTGAGAGCATTGACCACTCTGGCAGAGGGCTGGAGGTCCTAGCGGCCTCGCAGGACCTCCTGTAACTCCAGCTTCAAGGGCTGTCCTCCCCGAGTGTGGGGTTCAAGGGTCAGCTTTGGACATGGGGAAGACATAGTTTGGGGGTATGGGTTTCCCAAATGGGAGGCTTGGCAGGCAAATAGGTGGGATACAGAAGCGGAACATTAACATGGCGAGGTGGTCACGGGAACTTTCTGAAACAGACATGACGCCAGGCGGTCACGACAAGGTGGTCACGGCAAGGTGGTCACAACAAGGCGGTCACGGGAACCTTCTGAAACAAAGGCATAGTTGTTTTCTGCAACAGGCAGTTCAGAACCACATGTAGTGAAGGTTACGGGTGGGGCACAGCCCAATCCTTGAGAAACGGTTTAATCATTAACAGGATTGAGCCTGTTTATGATTGTCTTTACTATACGATGATTGCCAAGCCGGAAGAGGCAGGCTGTTTTATCATCCCTCCCCACGGCTTGTCTTTTGTGTCCCTGTCAAATCCTAGATACGGTCTTAGCCTTTGTTTTTTTTTTTTTTAATCTTGGGGGAAATGAAATTTGTAGTACATGGCCCATTCATAAATTATGCCTGTTCTGTTTGAAAAACAAAACCTCCATTTTGTCCTACCTATTAGAGAGTTTTCTTTTGATCTGACATTGCAGCCTTCTGTTGAGGAGAAGGGGCAATAGATTCTCTTCTGTAACTGCTTCTCAGCTGAAATTAGGACACCATTGCCAGGGCCCAGGGAGGCTGGAGTATTAGGCCAGGAGAGGGTGAGGGCAGCGGAGTATTCATCAGAAGGGCCGGGTTTTCTGACCCAGCTGGAGAGACAAGGAGCACTCACAGAGCTTTTCAGTCTTGGAGGACTATGAGGGGTTGGTGTGCGGATCACCTTTGGAACAGTTAATAGTCTGCGGCTGATTTCTGGGTGTTGCCCCCCCCTCCGCCAAGTGGAGCTCTGCCAAGACAGATAGAGACTAGGGACAGAATTTAAAGAAATTAAAGAAAACGTTTATATTTGGAGCTTCCCACTCATGAAGAGGCGGGAGGTAGGGAAGCTCAGGCTGTTGATTGACAGGAGTACTTTTTAAATCATTCATTCATTCGTTCATGCATGCATGCATGCATGCATGCATGCATTGGTGTGTTTTTGCCTGCATGTGCATCTATGTGAAAGTGTCAGATCTTGGCAGATGCAGTGGTGTACGCCTGTAAGCTCAGCACTCTGGGAGGCAGAGGCAGGTAGATTTCTGTGAACTTGAGGCCAGCCTGGTCTACAAAGCAACCAAGTCTAGGACAGCCAAGGCTACACAGAGAAACCCTGTCTCCAAAAGACCAAAAGAAAAAACAAGTGTCAGATCTTGGAGTTACAGACGGTTGTGAGCTGCCATGTGGGTGCTGGGTTTTGAACACAGGTCCTCTGGAAGATCAGTCAGTGCCCTTAACTGCTGAGCCATCTCTCCAGCCCCTGACAGGAATATTTATCTGGATTCTATCTGACCTATGAGATGTGGATCTAAGTCTTATAACTTTCTTGAGAGCTTGGAACTTAAAATGCCATTTTTTTTTTCCATACTGAAATCCATATGGTGGTAAAAGCAGCCAGCAGGTGTTTGTAAAACAGCTGGAGTAGACTCACATCCTCAAGTCATCGAAAAAGCTATGGCTTTATGTTAAAAATCATGAACATGTTTTCCTGTCCAGCGAGCTAAGTCTATAGGCATGGAGATCCTCTTACCTGACGAGAAGCATCTTTATGTCTGTATTTAGATAGCTGGGCGGTGGTGGCACACACCTGTAACCCCAGCGCACAGGAAGCAGAGACTGGCTGATCTCTGTGAGCTTTGAGGCCAGCCTAGTCCACTGAGCTAGTTCGAGGACAGCCAGGGCTACACAGAGAAACCTGTTTTGAAAACAAAACAAAACAAAATCTATATTTAGAAGACAACCAATTTAGAAGAAATTTACACTCTTGAGCTGTGTCTGGTAATAGTGTCAGTGCTTTTCACAACTCCATTGATCAGTGTGAAACTTTAGACGTTGGAAATCTTAATAAAACAATAGCAGAAGAGGGAAAAGAAATCGGAAATATCTCTCATTTTGAATCATCTTTAGGGGCTGGAGAGACTGTTCTTCCAAAGGTCCTGAGTTCAATTCCCATTGAACTCATAACCATCTATAATGAGGTCTGGTGCCCTCTTCTGGCATGCAGGCATACATGCAGGCAGAATACTGCATAAATAATAAAACCTAAAATAAATCTTAAAAAGCATTTTCTATATTTTGTATTTATGAATCTTAAATCATTTTTTAGACCCTCACAACTTATTTAGGCTTTTATCACCTTAGATGTTTATAACGTATTTTCAGACTTTGATGATTTATATAAGTTAATTTTTTACCCAGTTATCATTAGGAATATGTAAGTGGTTGATTACGAAGAACAGTTACTGCAAAGCAAGTCACTTTAAACAAAGGAACAGTAAGAGTTATGTTGAAATCTGATTTGTGAATATCTTTGTTGTTGGTGGTGTTGGTTTCTGAGAGAGGATTTCTCTGTGTAGCCCTGGCTGTCCTAGAATGAACTCACAAAGATCTGCCTGCCTCTGCCTCCTGAGTGCTGGGGCTAAAGGCGTGTGCCACCACGGCCTGGAGTGAGTCTGTGCTTTAGTGTGCAGTAAACAGTGTCTGCCTTTCTCAGAGGAGACCTAGTAGCTCTAGAAAAGTGACAAAGCTACAGTTAGGTGTCAGCATCACCAGAGATCTGAGAAGGATAAATTATAGCTGGAAATGCAATCCAAATGGCCTTTTAGTTAAAAGGACAGAGCCTTACCGGCTCTCTGGATGATTACGCTAGGCTTCCATGGCGGTCTCGGTTTTGTTGCTGAGGGTGGGGGTGAGGGGGTGACATAGGCCATAGGACAGACCTTCAGCAGCTGCCCAGGACAACATGGGTCTTCAGCTGCAGATCCAGATGGTCTGATTTTTCTGTGGAGGAGGAACTTGGAAAAGCTGACTCACTGTGGTGAGACAGTAGAGCATTCATCAGTGTTCACAGTTTAGACAGGCTCTGGCATGGGATGGGGCAGCTTTGCCAAGTGGCTAGCATTACTACAATCCAGGTGGAGTTGTCTGTGCCCCATCGTCTTCGGATACCTTTGGAGACCTGTTAGCTTGCATTTCTATCATGGGAAGTTTTTTTTTCATTAAACATTTTAAATGCCATATTCAGCAGACTTCTGAAAAGTTTTGAGGCCTCTATTAAGCATACTTGATTTTAAACAAACCTTACTTTTTAGTTACTTGCTTTAGATTTATTTTTTAATAATTTTTATTTTATGTGCATTGGTGTTTAGCCTGCATGTATGTGTCAGATCCCCGGAACTGGGTTACAGACAGTTGTGAACTTCCATGTGGATGCTGGGATTTGAACCTGGGTCTTCTAGAAGAGCAGTCAGTGCTCTTAACCACCGAGCCATCTCCAGCCCTTGCTTTATATTTAACCTTGAAAACACATACAAGAGGCTAAATAAAGCTTGTCTTTGTAAATGAGTTAACATTTAACACCACTTTTTCTTCTCCTTTTCTTCCTCTTCCTCCTCCTCAAACTGCACAGCAGCGGGGGTTGGGGGGAGCAGCAGCCTTCTTTCTCAGGGTCCCCTTCCCTCCCCCCACCCCGGGCTCTGGCATTTATTCCCTCTTCAGAGTCCTCACAATTAAACTGTCTGCGGCTGGCAAAGAGCCCCTCTCAGAGCCCGCATGAGGCAAAGAGTCTGCTGCTGTGGACCATCTGAACCAGCCCACATCCCACACCTGGGATTAAAATATGTTTACACAACTGAGTTTTTAAAGACACCAAAACTTTCCACTACATTTCCCCTCTTTAGTATATATATATATATATATATATATATATATAGAGAGAGAGAGAGAGAGAGAGAGAGAGAGAGATAATATATATACACACATATACATATGTATATGGCCTTTTCTCTAATATGATTGAGACTTGTCACTTTCTTAAAAGGAGATGCTCAAGGAACCAAATGCTTCTTGGTTCAATGGTTTCTGCTGTAATCTGGCAACTTCGGAACAGTTGGTACTTTTTGCTGCTGAGCCTGGAGCTAGGACTCCAAAGCCACTTCCTAATGGCAGGAGGTTACCTCATGTGTCTCTCCTGGACATGCGTTGACTAGCAAATGACCTCTTTCACCACAGAATCTACAAACCCTGAGAAAGTTAGGCATTCTTGCTGAGAACCTGGTGCTGCCAGAAATGGCTCTTCTGCTTCTCCAGCGGAACGTACTGTATTTCTCAGATTTAACACACATTTTGAGTTCTGAGGCTCTTAGGAGATTGGCCTTTTCTTTTTTTTTTTTTAAACAATTTTTTTAACGATTTATTCATTTTATGTATATGAACACTGCTTTCATGCACAGCAGAAGAGGGAATCAGATTTTATTATGGGTGGTCGTGAGCCACCATGTGGGTGCTGGGAATTGAACTCAGGACCTCTGGAAGAACAGTCAGTGCTCTTAACCACTGAGCCATCTCTCCAGCCCGAGCTTGGCCTTTTCAAATGACCAAATTCAACACAGTTGAAGCACCGAGCACTGTGATACCCAAGGTCTTTGGTAGCTGCTGGGAAAGCTAAGGACGGTTGGTAATCTCTTAACCTGAGGCTGCTCCTCTGGCAATTCAGTCTGCTCAAGATTAACCCTCTTAAAACACGCCGTTTCTCTTTAACCCTTTTGCCCTGTAAGGCCTTCTGCTCCTACATGCACACCAGCCTCCCAGGGGCTGAGGGAACTTGACGCCAGAAGTGTGTGGAGCAGGGTGAGGAGGCAATTTCTGGAAACTCCGGCTCTCAGTTACCAGGTCTGAGCCCTTTTTTCTCCCTTTCCCAGCAGCACCATTCCCTTCCCAAGCACTTCCTTCTCACCCAACTCCGTAACCCATTCAAAAATGAGAGAATTGAGTGACACTCTTGATTTTCTTATTTCATCCTTTTTTAATTGTTGTTTCTCATATCCCTCCATATCCACTTGTAACTTTGCCAGTTGTTCATCATTTTCAATCTTTTTTTGAGACAGAATATAGGAGGAAGACGAAGCGAAAACAGAAAATCCTCTCTGGGAGCAAAGCAGAAGAGAACCCAGCAGCAGCAGGTGAGTAAATGTTTTGACATTCTGAAACAGTATCTTCATTTCTTCATACCCTGCTGTCTCCTCTACGCCATTAGAACCCCGATTTTCCATTATTCTAGGCCCTATATATGGATGCCACTTGTTGGTATACTTTTTAAAACTTTTATTTACATTTTCTTATTCTTCTTTCTCCCTTCTCCACACCAATCCCTTCCAAAACCCCAACACCAAGTAGGAGAGAAAGAAAGTTGGTGGTGAGAAGGGGCGTAGTTCTCTTTAGCTACTTCTTGCTGGTTAGGGTTGTTGGGTTCCTTGAAGCCAGTCCAATCTTTAAGGATGTCTCCATCTTCTTATCAAACTGCAGCAACAGCAGCCAGGAGCAGCACAGAAAAGCACCAGCAGGCTTCTTCCTTGGAGCCCTCTTCTCACTCTGGGCTCTGGCATTTCTCTCTCCAGAGTCCTCAGACTTAAAACTATCTGCAGCTGGCAAAGAGCCCCTCTCAGAGCCCGCATGAGGCAAATGGTCTGCTGCTGTGGACCATCTGAATCAGCTCACATCCCACACCTGGGATTAAAGCAAAACTATGTTCACATGTGATAAGCCAAAATTTCCACAACAGTATCCAGTCATTTTCATATTTTGTTATCTGCACTATTCCCCCTCCCACACTTTGTTTTACAGGATTTTTTTTTTTTTTTCTGTAGTCCTGGTTGTCCTGGAATTTTCAGAGATCCTCCTCCCTCTGCTTCCTAAGTGCTGGGATTAAAGGCCTGGCAAATATGCCATTTTTTTTTTTTTTTTTTTATAACAACCCAGTAGTAGACGAGAAGGGAGGCTTTGGGTGTAAATAACAGAACAGCCAACTGAATGAAATTAAGTTCTCTCTTTTGTTGTTTTGTGTTTTCTTGCTGTTTTTGATGCAAGGTCTCACCGTGTAGACCAGGCTGTCTTCAAACTTACAGAGATCCACTTGCCTCTGTCTCTCAGGTGCTGGAGATGTGCACTATCAGGCCCAGCAAACTAGGTGAAGTTTAAGCCTAGTGTCTCATCCTACAGGAAGTCCAAATGCGGGTGCTTCCAGACTGTTGTCTTCCCAGCCAGCTCTGTGGAGTCTCAGGTGGTATGTCTTTCTCTTTGCTTTCCCTGTAGGAGCACAAGGCGGCTGCTGGGCAGACAGGAAGGAAGCTTCAGGGAGGCAGCTGCCTCGTGCATCTCGCACCAGGGAGGAAGTTCCCTCCACAATTACACAGCTGCAGCTGGGCAGTGAACATTTGCATAGTCAGCCTCTCCCAGGGTTGGTTTGGTCTGGGAGGAAAGCAGAGCTGTTCGGGGGCAAAGAGCATCTCCTAAGTTCTTCTTTCTGATCACCTATTGCTGGGTAGCCAACCACCCTGGACCCAGGAGACAGCAGCTGGATTTTAGTACATCACAGGAATTTGGACAGATTGCGACGGGGAGGGCTCCTCATAGCCTGGGCCTCAGGGCCTTCTCAGGCCTTGGGCTGGAGTCAGGTGGAATCTTCCGCATCCTGGGGTAGGGGCTGGGTTTAGCTGAAGTCGGCACACAACGCACCTCATGTGACCTTCCCTGTGGCTTGGGCTTCCCTGTGGCTTGTGATGGGAGGTAGGTAAGGTGTGTGTGTGTGGAGGGGAGGAGTCAGAGCACTGTGACTAGTGAAAGCAAGCACTGGCTTCCAGGACTGACTCCTGTGGTTCTCTGGACTGCTGGGTACCCTGACGACTGATATTGGCATTGCCCCCAAAAGAACCCGGTGACCCCAACAAGCAAGGACTAAGTCTACATCCCCCGGCCCTTCTAACCTTCTTTCTCTCCTACCTAGAGTAAGGGGGTTGGGAGGGAGGTGGAGGCATAAGAAACCCCATTAAGATAGAGTGAAAAGGGTGCGACAGGTGGTGCCACACACACACGACACAACAGGAAACTTGGTTCTGATGCTGCTTGGGAGAGCACAGGTTACAAAGGAATGAAAACACTGTTTCAGGATGTCAGCTGAAGCGTGGCTGCAGCTGGGTTCTCTCCCTATTTACTCCCAGAGGGGATTCTCTGTTTCTTCTTTATCTTCTTCCTGTATTCTGTTTTTAAAAAGGTTGGGAGAATGACTCACAATTGGAAAGGTTTCAAGTCGGGTAGGGAAGAGTCTGAGAAACAAAGTGGATGAAACAGGGAAACCAGAAGGGTCTCTCCATTCTCTTATTTTAGAAAGGATTATGGAGTTGGCTGTGCAACTGGAGAGTTTTCAGGTAGAGGCTGAAGTGCTTGGAAAACAAAAAGTGCCAGAGAGAGGAGAACAAAAGGGTTCACACCTGGTATCTGAGACCAGAGTTCCCTGCTCTTGCTGCCCCGCCCTGCTCCACACTTTCACTGCCAGGTGCCCCTTCGTGAGGCAGGAAGCTAGGAAGAGCAGGAGACTGTACAGAGCAAAATGGTTAGTTAATCCTGAGCCAAGTGTGTCGCCGGAGGAGTTGCCTGGGACTCCAAAGTCACCATCAGCTCTCCCGGTAACTGCAGCACAAGCCTGCTAACCATGTTGATCGTGAATATGAGATGACATGGCGTCCAACAGAGATGTTAGATCTCAAGGGTTTTAAGGAGTCTATTGTTTCCGATGGGATGCATTCCTCATTCATTAAACAAATGTTAAGTAACTGGCCTATGCAAAGCAGAATTACTCCCCACGGTTGGAAGGGATGGGTGTCAGCTGAGCTAGAAGCTGGCCCGCAGTTACAGTGGTTATCGTGGTGGAGGAACAAAGCTGTGAAAACAGAACAATGACATAGAGCAATATAAACGTTGTTAAAGATCAGTTGCTTGGTGAAGGGCGTTATGCTACCCACAAGAACAAAAGGACAATGTCGGCTGGCAGCTTTACGAGATCCACCTATCAACTAAGATAATACACGGCCCCAGAGAAGCCTTCAGGGACTTCTTACAGAGATTGGCTTCATCTGTAAACAAGCTGCATCAGACCCTGATGCCAGACAAGTGTTGATAGAGATGTTGGAGTTTGAGAATGCAAATACTAAATGTTAGAGACTAATTAGACCATTAAAGGCATGAGCAGCACCAATAGATGAATGGGAAAGAGACAACTGATATTGGCTCTCATGAGCATCAGACCAACATCACAGGACAAGCTATACTAGAGGTCTCAGATATCAAGAAACCTGGTGCTTTAATTGTGGTGAATTTGGCCATTTACAAAGAATTTGTAAGGTCAAAAAGCTTCAGAGTTCAAAATGGCAGGTGCGTTAACTCTGAGGATTATGGTACTTTGGCCAGTGGACTGGAATAAGCAATCTAAGCAGCAATGGAATGCCCAGGTTTCCTGGAATTTGCAGACATTGTGGTAAAAGGGTTTTTTTTTTACTATGGACTGAGGATCTAAGAGGGGCGTAGATGGTAACCGCTTGCCATTGGGAAACAAACTGAGGAGTCTGTCAGCTGGAGGTCAGAGCAAAAAGTATGAGCAGCAGCCAGAAGGTAAGGAGCAGGCAGGAAGATTGCAACTAAGTATTGCTGATCTCATGCACACTACTGAAAGCAAGGCGTTCTGGTTCTGACCACAGACATGCCCCTTACCCCATCCCCAAGAGCGAATGTTACAAAATAACCACGGGTGTTTATGGTCCTTTGCCTTCAGGGACAGAGGGATGATCTTGGGAAGAAATGGACTAATTTCTTAAGGATGTATTGTGCGCCCAGGTATTGTAGGTGAGGACTGCAAGGAAGAAATTAAAATCATGGCAGAATGGAGATGCAAATGAATGCAGGGGATAGAGTTGCTCATCTGTTACTGTTTCCGTACATCAAGGGCAAACCTGCTCCAGTAGAAAGAACAGGTGCCTTTCAAGGTACTGGAAAAAAAAAATGTATTCTGGCAAACGGTGGTTAACAATCAGAGACCCAGATTAATATTACAAATGAAAGGTGTTGGAATAGTTTGGTAGATACAGGAGCTGATGTCAGTATCCTTTCCCAAAAGTCTTGGAATCCAGAATGGTTACTTCAGAAGGTTTATACAGTTTATAGGACTTCGTAGATTATCTCAAATAAGACAAAATGTGTGATGGATTAAATGTGTGGGATCAGTAGGAAAAATAGGGAAGTTGAGACCCCATGTGGCTGACATATCCATGAATTTATGGGGAAGGGATCTTCTACAACAATGGGGCACTCAAAATAATATTCCTGCAATCCCAGAGACAGCCAGTGATGAAATAATGGGTGAATTGGTAAACATTCCCAGAGAAGGTATTGATATGTGTCATCAAAAACAACCACAAGCTGTAGCCATTGTCCAAACACAGGGCATAATAGGGACTGAGTTTCCACATTTCTAAGAGGGGCCACTGCTGAAATAACAACAGCCTTGCCCCTGAAATGGGTATCAGAAAGACCTGTGTGGGAAGAGTAGTGGCACATAACAAAAGCAAATTTGCAGGCACTTGAACAACTGGTACAAGATCAGCTGGAGCCTCAACATACAGAAGAGCCTACCAGCCCACGGACTTCCCCTGTATTTGTTTCAAAAAAGAAATCAGGAAAATGGAGGATGATGATGGATTTAAGAGCAACGAACAGAGTCATTCAACCAATGGGTCCTTTAAAGCCTGTAATTCCTTCACCTTCTTTGTTACCTGGGCCGTGGCCAATAATAGTAATTTATTTAAAGGCTTGCTTTTTCACAATTCCCTTGCATGAGCAGGATAGGGAAAGGTTTGCTTTCTCAGTACCTACTGTAATAATAGTGGTCCAATAAAGAAATCCCATTGGAAGGTGCTTCCACAGGGAATGTTAAATAGTCTAACTTTCTGTCAATATTTTGTGTGACAACTGCTGGGAATAATTCATAGGCAATTTTCTTAATCTATCATTTATCATTACATGGACAATAATTTGTTGGCTGATTCTGATGAATATACCTTAGAGAAAATGTTTAAGGAAACACAAAGAAGTCTGCCATGCTGGGGGTTACAGATTGCTCCAGAAAAAAATAGAGAGATTTGCCACAAGCTCACTGTGATCTTCATACCTCAGCCTTCCGTGTTCAAAAGATCATCAATATTCTGTTTTTCTATCTTGTTTCTTTTCTTTTTGGAGATTTGTCTTTATTTATAGGTCTATGTTTGTGTCTGTGTGTGCATGCCACTTATGGACGGCCTTGGAGGAAGAGGAAAGCACCGGAGAGCCCTTAGAGTTGGGGGTTACAGATGTTGTGGGCTGCCTGATTCGGGTCCTAGCATCCAAACTCTCATCTTCTGGAAGAGCAGCAAGCACTCGTAACCAATCTCTTTACCTCCTCCCTTCTTCTTCTAGATTTATTTATACAATGTTCTGTCTGCAGTACACTTGCAGGCCAGAAGAGGTTGTGGGCCACCGTGTGGCTGCTGGGAATTGAACTCAGGACCTCCGGAAGAGCAGCCAGTGCTCTTAACCTCTGAGTCATACCTCCAGAATACTTCCTCACTTCTTTTAAATATTTATATATTCATTTTTATGTGTATGAGCATTTTGCCTGCATATATGTGCACCAGGTGCATGTCTGGTTCCTTAGAGGCCATAGGAGGGCTGCAGTGCCCCTTAAAAAACTATCTTATTTACATTTCTTATGCCTCTTTCTCCCTACTCCACACCAATCCTGCCCAACACCCCAATACCATATAGGAGAGAAAAGAGGTTAGTGGGGAGAGGGGGTGGAGTTCTCTTTAGCTACTTCCTGCTGCTGAGGATGGCCGGGTTCCTTAGGGCAAGTCCAATTTTCACTTCAGGATGTCTCAAACTTCTCATCCAACTGCATCAACAGCAACCAGGAGCAGCAGGGGTGGACACCAGCAGCCTTCTTTCTCAGCGTCTCTCTCAACACTCTCTGGGCTCTGGCATTCATTCCCTCTCAGGGTCCTCAGAGGGAACCGGATCTCTTAGAGTTAAAGGGAGTTGTGAGCTGCCATGTGGGTGCTAGGAACAACCCCAGTCCTCTGGAAGAACAAACAGTGCTCTTAACCACTGAGCCATCTCCCCCGCCTCTATCTTCTCTCTCTCTTTCTTTCTTTCTTCCCTCCTCCTCCTAGTTCTTCCTGCCTCTCTGCCTATTTGAGCACTGGGATTACAGGCATGTGCCACAGCGCCCAGCACCAGACTTCCACCCCATTTCTTATTTTTTTCTTACACATTTAATGTGTGTATGTGCAGGTCAGAAGTCAATTTGTGGGAGTTGGTGTCCTCTTTCCATGGAGTGGATTCAGGGGTTGAACTTGGGTCATCAGGGTTGAGAGCAAACACCTTCACCCACTGAACCATCTGATTGGCCCCGACTCTCATTTCCTGGTGGAAGGTGTCAATGAATTAGTAGCCTTAAACTAAGCTAAGATGAGGTGACTCTGGACTAAGGGCGTGTTTCCAGAGACTCGTGCCTGACTCACATGGCAGGAGAAAGCTGCTCCCACACGTTGTTTTGGTTCCACATGAGCACATTCTCTCTCTCTCTCTCTCATACACACACATTAAATAAATAACAATAGGGACAACAGAGCAAACTGGTGAATCTTCGGGGCCTCAGTTGTACTATCTAGGCAACAGCTCTGCCATGGATTACAATTGTAGCCCATGTTATTTCAGGTAAAAGGAAATCTCAAAGTCCACCTCTAACCAGTCAGGAACTCACACTTGTCCCTCCCTCCTTCCTTCTTTCCTTTATGGTGGTTTTGAGATAACATCTCCCTGTGCAATCTTGGCTGGCCTGGAACTCACGACATAGACCAGATTGACTTTGAACTCATCTCCTGAGTGCTGGGATTACAGGCATGAGCCAGCATTGGCAGTTTACTTAGTGTTGAAGATTGATCCCAGGCATTCCTGCATGCCAGGCAGAAGGTCCACCAGTTCAGCTACATCCCCAGTTTCCATTTTGGAGCAACATGGAAGGAAGGGAAACACTAGGACCCCCTCAGACTATAGGAAAAACAAATCACAAATCAGTTGTGTCCATGTGGCAAGATTTCAGTACTATCAACAAAAGACTAAATCACAATGTAAAGCAAAGATTCTAATAGTCCTTGGTAAGAATACAGCAATGTTTGGGTCCTCCTCATACTAACTTAAAATCAGTACTTTTGGACTACATATCAGGTTACATAATAAGGAGGCTAAAAAAATAAAGCAGAAACCAACCTCCCAGCCCCAGTGTAGGTGGGCACGCCTTCGATCCCAGCACTCAGGAACCGGCAGAGCTCAGTAGAGCCAAGACTGCGTAGAGAAATGTCTTGTCTTTCTTTTTTGGTTTTTGGTTTTTCGAGACAGGGTTTCTCTGCGTAGCTCTGGCTGTCCTGGTCTCGCTTTGTAGACCAGGCTGGCCTCAAACTCAAGAGCTCCACCTGCCTCCGCCTCCCGAGTGCTGGGACTAAAGGCGAGCCCCACCTGCCCGGCTGCTTTCTCCTGACTTAAAAGTTGTAAGTGAACAAAGAAAGAAAGAGAGCGTTGTCGCCAGGCGGGATCCAGCGGGTGGGTCAAGGACGGGACAGCGCGCGGGCCCGCGTGGGAGGGACTGGAAGAAGGTGGGCGCTGTGTGCGGCAGGTGCGGCGGCTCCGCCGATCCCCCGCGGAGCCTGCGCTCCCGGCGCCGGGCGGCAGAGGGCGCCGCGGCCCGCCCGACCTGCGCCTCCGGGGCGGGGCGTCCTGCGGGCGGGGGGCGGGGCCGCGCGCTCACGTGACCCCGGCTCATGGCGGCGGCGGCGGCGGCGGCGGGGACGGCGCCGGCGGCTCTCGGCGGCTGGAGCCGGATCCTGTAGCCGGGGCGTGGGCCCGCGTCAGTCCCGTCCCTCCTCCGGGCCCCCTCGCGTCTTCCGGAGTGTGGCCGCGGGGCCGCGATGGCGGAGCGAGGCCCGGAGCCGGCGGCGGCCGCGGTGGCCGCGCTGCCCCCCGAGGTGCGGGCGCAGCTGGCGGAGCTGGAGCTGGAGCTGTCGGAGGGTAGGCGAGCGGGCGGCGGGGAGGCCGGGCCGGCGGGGCTCGGGGGCCGCCCCGGGGGGCGCGGGGGCCGGCGGGGACCGAGCTGCGCCCTGCGCCTGGCACCGTCCCCTCCGGAAGGGCCGCACGCCTGCGCGCTCTCTCCTGCCCGGGGCGCGGGGCAGCGCCGCAGCCGCGTTTCCTCCTGCGCCTCTAACAATGCGCGGTGACAGGCGTGAGAAAGCAGCCGGGCAGGGTCCGAGCGGGGTCGCAGGCCGAGGCCCTCGCCGGGGGACCCCCGCTCTGCCGCTCGGGCCACCTCTGTCATGGGGCCCAGCAGGGCTCTTTCTTGGCACCTGTGCTCAGGGCTGGGTTTTCCGCATCTGGTCACCCTTGGAGTCTGTGAGGATGCAGATCCTGGCCGGCACCCCCTTCCTCCTGACAATGGATCGGGACAGGGAGGGTTGGGCTTGTTTAGGTGCTTTCAGACGTGGGCTCGGTCTGGGCGCTGGGACCAGAGAAGTCCCCTGGACAACAATGAGAGGCTCAATGCGGGCTGTGGCATGTGATCAGGCGAGTGCGCTGTGGCGAGCCGCTCTCTGTAAAGTTCCTGTTTTTATCTCAGGCGGCCTCCGAACAAAAGCAGCATTTTCTCCGCGCTGGCTGTCAGTACACTTCGCTGATGTCTCCCGAGTTGTGTGTTGTTGAATTCCTCCCCGAAGGCCCTGGCCAGTGTTTATCAAGTGCGTTAAAAACTGTGGATTGGGAAAGAGTAGGTTATGTGTCCAGGTTCCCAGGAGGGTCCTAGTTCCGACTTTTTAACTTATCATGACATTGTGGGTTTTTTCCCCTTTGAAAAATCACTTCCAGTGAAAAAGCTGGAGTGAATTTGAGTGTTCTAGATCTTAAGCGATTGAAGGAAATAATTAATTTTAATAACCCTTTAAGGCTTTCCCAATGTATAGGGCGGTGCTGTTTTCACTTGCACGTAATTATCAACATATTATTTTTCAATTAATCAGTTGGGAAGTGTTTAGGAAGATAGGAATCCTTTGGGCTTCTTGCCCAGTGATACCTTTAAATAAAATAGTTACCAGGTTAAAAAAAAAAATCATTTGAAGTAGTTTGTTAAAATAGGTTTCCCTTAAGGTTTTCTTTTTTCCTCGTCATCCTTTCGTGAAAGTGTTGGCATCAAGTGTGATGAATTCCATTCAAATCCTTTAAAAGTTTATTTATTTATTTATTTTTAAAGTAACAAATCAGCTTTGGCTTTCATTAGCCGGAGAGGGAGGTTTGGCTGGGCTGTCATATGAGGCGGAGATTAGAATAGGATCTGCTTGCTTTCCCGGGAGAGGGGAGCCCGGGGAGCCCCTCTTGGTGTGAATGTGTGCGTATGATTATTGTTTACAGCTCTGGGTGTCTGCAGACATCCTTAGAAAGAGCTGTTCCCAGAAACTGCTTCTAGGATTGCTGCCGATTAGCTGGTCTTCCTCCCCGAGACCGGGAATGCCGGAGCTTGAGGAGCTTGAACGTTTTGAGGACGAGGGAATGGTTGCTTTGCCCAGACAGGATGCTTTGATTGGCAGATGGCTTAGTTTAAATTTATTTCGTAAGGGTTAGCCGTGCATCGCCCTGCGCTTTATCCCGTGGTGCTCTGGAAGGAAATAGCAGTTGAGAAACCTGCAATGTCAGCGTGTTGGCCATCTGTCTGTCTGTCTTGCTTCAAGCACACAGATGGTTGGCTGGAGATGGAGGAAGATGCTATTCAGAGTTCAGTGAAGTTAAAATAAGCCAGGGGTCCCCAGCTCTGTGGTGGTGATTATGACATCTGAAGCAGGTTTGGAATCACCCTCCCCCACTGCCTTTTTTATTTATTTTTTATTTTTTTATTTTCTCTATAATTACTGTTCTGACCCCCCCCCCCCAAGCCTCTATGTTTGTCACAACTTGCTGATGTTGGCGCATTCAGTCTTTCCATTGCTGGTTTCCCCAGGTTCAGGCTGTAGTTGGCCGTAAGACAGGGCCAGTGTGAGCGAAGCACTGTTGGAGAATTTCTTTGTGTGTGTTCCGCTGCAGCCTTTGGTCAGAGCCTGGCCGCTCTGCTGAGTGCAGACCAGTGCCTCCTTCGGGCTGTTTGCCGCAGAGCTGCAGAGCCTTGTGTGGGTCTGCTGCCGAGGCCGCTGGCCGCTGGGGTCCTGTCAAGCTGGCCTGCAGCGCCGGCCTGCAGCTGTCAGGAGCACAGTGTGCAGACTGAGTCCACGTGGGCGTTTCTTGGTAGCTGGCTTGGACAGGATTCTTGATACCGTCCCTCTTTGGATTTTCTCAAGACTACCTGTGCCACCCTATCTGACAGGAAGCTGTTGGACTTCGCCCGTGGCGGAGTCTGTCCACTCATTTGTGTAAAGCTTTTCGCATGAGCTGTCTTTCAAGCAGCACCAAACTTCTTGATGAGGTGAAGCAGGTGTACCTGATCCCTCTCCCCCCTTTGGTTTAACAGAAGGGAAACTTGGACTCAGAAAAGTTCAGTGTTTTGTTTAAAGCTTCACCTCGAGTGAGTACCTTTATCTCAAGCTGTGACGTAATTATGGCATGGGAACCATTTAAATATCTGCGCTATGACTGCACAATAGTTCTTTTCCTCTACGGCAACGCTGCATTTGGTGTTCGTACTGCAGTTGAGTGTCCTGAGGGTTCTCTGTTGGTGGTTCCTGTGTGTGCAGAGGGTACAGAGGTGAGCAGGATGCTGTGCCAGCTGTCAAGGACCTCCGAGCTGGCCAGAGGGCATCTCTTAAAAATGTCAACAAACGCCACATGAGGCTGTGACAGAGCCGGGTGCAGGGGCTTCGTTCTAAGAAAAGAGGAAGCTGTGAGCCTGGCCTTGCCAGAAGCAGCCCCGGCTGGAAGTCCAGGCTGTGTGGTCAGCAGTGGGGGCTGGGATCTGGCCGCTGCAGAGCACCCCTCGAGGGAGGAAGGGTGCCTGGCCAGCGCCTGTGCTGCAGGTTGGAGGGTGAGCAAGTCTTTCCATGTCTGAGGCCAGCCCGGAGACGGCAGCGGGAAAGGCATGTAAGAGAAGACAACGCTGGGCGGAAGGGAGCCTCCCTCGTCTTGTCTCAACACTTCTCTGGGCATGACCAGCATCGCTCCCTACCGTCTCTGCGTGTTTCACTCCCCATCTTTGAGGGCCTGACAGTGGCACCGTCCACCTCGAAGGTGGAAGGATGGAAGGCACCTTAGAGTGGCAGGAGAGCCAGGAAGGAGGGGACGTGCTGGGCACATTGTAGTTCAGCCTCAGAAGTGGGCAGGTCGGCTTTCCCAGAAGAACGCCAGCCTTCTGTTCACTGTATGTGGACCCTGGGTCCCTTCCCAGACGTGGCACTTACTCAAGGAGGCGTAGACCACCTACACACATGCCCCAGGGCTACAGGTGAAATCCCCGATGGTAGGATTTTTCAAACCTGGACTATGGAGTGTTATTTTTGTTTATATTACTTCATACTAAGCCAGCATTCTACCACTAATTTCTACTCTCAGTCTTACGGACTTTTATTAAATTTTTTTTAAATTACATTTTTTGTATTTATTTCATGTGCACATGAGCTTGCAGGTATCTGTGTGTATGTGTGTGCTTGTATATTTTGTGTGTGCATGTTGCATGCCTGTGTGTGCTTATACATTTATGTGTGCGTGTGTGTGCTCGGGCGCGCGCCATGGTGCATGAACAGAAGTCAGAAGACGCCTTGTGGGAATCAGTTTTCTCTCCCACCGTACCAGATCCTGGATGTTTAACTAAGGTTGTTAGCTTGTCGGCTGGAGCTCTTACACTGAGCCCTAATTTCATATTTTAAAAATGAATGTGCTTTTTTTTTACTGGAGTGTTGAGGATCGAATCAGGCCTTACACATGCTAGGTACGCGCTCTGCTGTTGTGCTTTATCACCATCACTCAGCTCTGTAGATTTTATTTATTTTGCTTTTTGTTCTTATTTTTTTGGAGAGAGAGAGAGTCTAGGCTGGCCGAGAACTGTGGTACTAGCTTGGCTTTGAACTTGTGGATCTTACTGTTTTGCCTCCCAGGTGCTGGGGTAATAGGCGTGAGCCAGCACGTCTGGCTCCCAAAGACTTCTTTTATTCCATGTGTTCACTTACTTCTTTTGAGACAGGGTGTCTCTATGTAACCGTGGCTGTTCTGTACCTCACTGTATAGACCAGGCTGTCCTCTAACTCACAGAAATCCTCCTGCCTCTGCCTCCCAAACGCTGGGATCAAAGGTGCAGGTTAGCACACCTGAACTGTAAAAATATTTCCTCAGCATTTGCATCACCATTACTGCAGTTTTCCACTGCTCTCCCCTGTCTAGGAGGGATAATCTTCCTCTCTGGCCTGTGGTTGCTTGTGGTTCTTTACTGCCAGTCATCACATGTAGTCATTTAAACTGCTTTTTACTTAATCTAAACTCATACGAGGCCGTTTATATTCATTCTTTTTTTTAAAATTAATTCATTCTTTGTTTTGTTTTTTGAGACAGAGTCTCATTATGTAGACCAGGCTGGCCTCGAACTCACAGAGATCCTGCCGCCTCTGCCTCCCGAGTGCTGGGACTCCCATTCCTCCTCCTCTTTTAAAAAATACGTATAGATGTTTTGCCTGCATGTGTGTGTTTGTGCACTGTGATGGGTGTGGTACCCAGGGAGTCCTGAGAGGGGGTGAACTGCAGACAGGTGAGAGCGCCCACATGGATGCTGCGAATTGAACCCAGCTGTTCTTAAGACCCAGCACTCAGGAGGCAGAGGCAGGTGGAGATCTGAATTTTCAGTTTGAGGCTAGCCTGGTCTACGAAGTGAATTCCAGGATGGCCAGGGCTACACAGAGAAACCTGTCTCAGAAAAAAAGAAGAAGAAGAAGAAGAAGAGAAGAAGAAGAAAAAAAAGAAGAAGAAAGCACATCTAGTCATCTAGTGCTCTTGACTGCTGAGCCACCTCTCCAGCCCCCTCATTGTTGTTTTTTTATATTATTTTTATTTTAGTCTTTTTTTTTTTTTTTTTTTTTTAGATTTTTATGGTGTCTCACTTAACTCTGGTTGGTGGCCTGGAATTTGCTGTGTGAACCAAGCTGGCTGTGAACTCATGAAGATCCAGCTGCCTTTGCCTCCTTGAGTGCTGGGATTAAAGGCAGGTGCTACCACACCTGGTTTATTTTTGTTTAATTGTGAGTGTGTGTGTTCATACATGGCATGAGTGCAGGTGTCCTTGGAGGCCACATCCCCTTGGATGCCCTGGAGTTACAGCTGGTGTTAGTAAGTGATGTGGGCGCAGGGAACCGACTGGGTCTTTGCCCGGGCAGTCTGTGCCCCAAGCACTCTCTCCAGCCCTCTGCCTAGCTTCTGTCTTAACAGTTTTAGGAGTGTACCGAAGTTTTGCTTGGTTCAGTTTAAGTCGAAAAATCAAGTCTCTGTCTTGGTGGTTCAATCTTGGCATGTGATGGGATTGAATAATCATTTGAGAAGCGTGTTGGTATCTGGTGGGCCTTTGCCCACGTCTTGGTCATGTCCCGGAACTAGCTGTGTGGTCTTGGACAGGCTGCCTAACCCTCGTTGGGTCTCTTATCCATACAGAAAAGGCTGAACCCCTCACTGGGCTCATAAGGACGTTTAGGAGGAGTGAAGTGTGAGGGCGTAGGAGCATCTGACAGTGAATGGATGCTCGGCCTGCCTGCTTCTAATAGGTCATGTGAATGTGTCCTGTGTGAGGTGATGAACAGAAGCTGTTTGTGGAGATACTGTTTTGAAGTGGGGCTTCACGCTACCGTCAGTTGCTCTAACACATGTTGGCTCCTATGGACGAAGAGCCTGGATTGTTCCATGCAGACATCTGGCATCAGGCACGAGGCTTGAACATGAGTGTGGTTTCTGAGACTCAGGCTTGTGCAGCAATGAAAGGCCGGTGTGGGTGCCTCGGCTCCCTCCAGGCCAAATCTGAGCTCCCCGTGGGCCAGGGGCAACTCCTTCGGTTCCTCCTTCGGTTCCTTTCTGGCATCTTCTCCGCCAAGGGGATGTGCAGCTGTGTTGAAGTCTAGTTCCAGCCTGGGCAATGCTGACCTCACCTCTGCTCTGACCTTCTGAAGACAGACGCCTTTGCTGAGCCTGAGGTTCTGGTGTTCTCTGTCTTCATGTGCTGCACACATGGGTCAGTGCGCATGCTTCTGAATACGTCATTGTTTGTTGGAATGTTGGAATTTCTCACGTGGTTATGGTGCGCGGTGCTGTGTGGTGTCGATGCGCTTCTGTCTTTCCCTTTTTGAAGGCGTCATCTCAGTTTTGTAGCTCTGGCTGTCCTGGAACTCAAAGAGATCCTCCTGCCTCTGTCCCCCGGTGCTGACTTGTTTGTATTTTATGTGAGGCCTGCATGTATGAATGTGCACTGTGGAGGCCAGAGGAGGCCTTGGAGCCCCTGAAATCGGAGTTGGGGTGATGTGAGCCACCCTGTGGGTGCTGGGAATCGAACCTGGGTCCTCTGCAAGAGCAGCCAGTGCTCTTAACCCCTGAGCCGCCTCTCCAACCTTGCCCTTATTCCCAGAGGAAGAACTGCTCACTTCCGGTCTGAGTGTACACCTCTGCTGTGTCCTCAATCCCACTCTGCTTCTGTCTCCCTGTGGGGTCTTGGGACCTTTGTGGTACCTTTCCCCTCCTACTCTTCTTGCCTGTGTCTTTTTCTCTCAGCTTCTCGTGTAACGTCTTGACTCTGGGCCCTTCTTTTCAGCATTTATATCTGTTCCAGTTCTTTTCTGGGAAGGTGGGAGAGAATACAACAACCCTTCCCCAAACTCCGAGAGTGGCTGCCTGCTGCCACACGTTGGCATTCTCCCTGGGTCTAGAGCGCAGGAGAAAGACTGTTTCCATCTCCATTTGCCTTTGCTCACTGATCAGTCCACTCTGTCTAGAGCATCAAGCCGCTGAAGCAGCCGTTTCCATGGCTACTCCTTCACCGCCTTTAGGATGAAATACCTCTGGATTTCTCTGTAGCACTGGGCACAGTCCTTTGTTGTTGGTTTTAATTTTTTGATCTTTTTGAGACGAGGTCTCTGTAGCACAGGATGGCTTTGAACCTGTGGTGATCCTTTTGCCGTGGCCTCCTGATGCTGGGATTGCAAGTGTGACTACCAAGCCTGGCTGTGTGGATCATGAGCTCAGCGACATTTTCTCTTTTCTTAACTTTGAGGTGTGGTTTCATTCTGGTTCCCAGACTGTTGTCAGGCTTCCTCTTGGCTTCTTACTCACCGTTCTCCTGATGCAGGCGTCTTCACTGATGTCCTTACTCATACCTCACTTGCACACACTGGCATGTCTCCCATGCCCAGGCTTCAGCTCTCAGGGGCTCTCAGCTGACCCCAGGTCTTAATCTCCAGCCCTGCGCCCTGTGCTGTGAGTGCCATTGGCATCTTTGCAGAAACCAGTTACTTAGTAAGTCCAAAACCTCCCCGTGTCCTTACGCCCCCTCCTCCATCTGCTTCCTCTTTCCAAAGCAGTTGTTATTTTCGATTGCCACTGACTGTCTGGTGGCTAATTTTCATCGTCAACCTGACTGGACATAGACCCATTAGTGCCGTAATGAGATGGAACGATGGGCGTGTTTTCTAAGACTTTCCCAGAGAGCTTAGCTGAGGGGAAGAAGGAAGATCCGCTTTCACTGTGGGTGGCATGTATCACAGGCTGGGGTCCTGGACTGGATAAAGATGGAGGAAAGAGAAAACATGCAGACGCAGCTTCACACAGCTCTCTGCGAAAGCTGAGGCCTGGAGGTTCCCTGCTTCCTCTTGCTTCCTCGATGTGATGGACTGTGCCTCCTGAACTGTGAGCCAAATGCAGCCTTCTCTTAGGTAGCTTATGTCAGGTTATTTGCACAGTAATGAGAAAAATAACTAACACACACACCCTGTAAGATTGTTCTGATGCCGATGCTATAGCAGAATTACTGGATGATAGGTGTGTATAATAAAGATTTGTTGTTCACATTTCGGAAGCAGGAAGTCTGAGATCAAGGTAGCCAGCACACTCATCCTTGCTCCGTCCTCAAACAGGAGTGACCAGGTTTTCCTGAAGCCTTTGTGTAAGGTTAGTCCTGTTGGTGAGTGCTCCATTCTCGTGCGCTAATCTCCCATTAAAAGCCCCGTCTCTGGCCGTGGCCACTCTGGGAATGAAGTTCCAGCATGTGGGTTGGGGGTGGGGAGGGCAGCAGCATTCCCACCGTGGCAGCTTACCCAGTTCACAGTGCAGCTTCAGGTGGGTCCTGGGCTCTGTTCCCGTCGTTGCCCCGCTGCTCCCTCCTGTCAGTCTTCTCTCCCAGTCCACCCTGCTCTGTCTTGTCCTGATAATTTTGAAACAAAACCAATCTTTCCTTTCTTAAAACAGTTTTGTTGACTTCCCCCACGTGCAGGATGAAATGCAAGCTTCCGTGTGTACAGGGTTGCCCTTCGTATGCTCATGGTGCTCTCTGCTGCACAGCCGTGCCGGGTACTGTGCGTGTTCCGATTTCCCACTTACAGGCCTCATTCGTGCTGCCACTCTCCAAGCGCCATTGCTGGCTTGCCCTTCTGTTTTTCTTCGGGTTGACGTCTGCTACACTCAGCACCTCTGAGCGGCTTCCCTGTTCTCACTTCTCTAGTTTAGATTGTATAGGCGTAATCACCTCAGGGGGCTTAGCATGTTACAGGCCCTGTGCTTGGCACGTTACTAACCTCGCATGACTGCTGCGCAGCCCCCATCGGTGGCGATGGGGGAGCTGAGCTAGAGAAAGCGCTTGCAAGTGCAGTAGCTTGTGAGGCGGAGCCCGCAGCGCCTGTTGTCACGCGCCACGCCATCTTCTGCTCGCCTCTCTAAACCTTTTAAAAACGTTTCAGGGTTTATCTTATGTGCGTGAGTGTTTGGCCTGTGTGTATGTCTGTGCATCACATGGCTGCCTGGTGCCCGTGGAGGTCAAAGGGTTCAGATCCTTGGTCTGGAGTTAAGGATGGTTGTGAGCCACCGTCTGGGTGCTGGGTGTTGAACCAGGTCTTCTTGAAGAGCAGCCAGTGCTCTTAACCCCTGAGACATCTCGCAGCCCCTATTCTTACACACTTCTATTTATTTCTTGTTTTTGAGATCCTGGCCTGGAACTTAGACTCACTCGCCCCCGCCTCCCGAGTGCTGGCATCGCAGGGCATCTACCGTGCTGGTTGCAGATAGTGTCTCTATTGCGTAATAAGTGCCAGAAGTTTTGTGGACCAGCGGAGACACAGTGCTCGAAGGTGTTTGGATGAAGGCTGTTGCTGCCCTGTGGAATTGTGGGAAATGGTGTCATTGGGACTCAGTGGGCTGGGAGTTTGGGCAGATGGCTAGGGGAGGAAGAAAGTAGATGGTGACTAGAATTATGAAGCTCTTTGTGCTGGAGTGCAGCCCAGCATGTATGAATGAAGGCTGCAGGCGCGGCTGGGGTCGGGCTGCCCTGTTCTCAGGAGGATGCAGGTGCTCATTACTGTTTGTTTGTTTTGTTTCTGAGACAGGGTCTCTCTGTGTAGCCTTGGCTGTTCTGGAACTAAGTTTGTAGACCAGGCTGGCCTTGAACTCACAGAGGTGTGAGATCAAGGTGTGAGGTGGTCATGACCTCTTACTGGGGACCTGTGCTGACACCACAGACTTGGTATTATAGGATAACGTGAAATGCCTCGGAATGTTGTTCTAATTGAAGTTTGGGGGAAAGTATTAATGTTTTAAGGAGGAATTAAAACCCAAGATCCGTGGCTAGGGAGATGGCTCAGTAGCTCAGCACCGAACATGAGGACTGGAGTTGTAATCAAACTCATGGCAGTCTTCATGTTGGAATTCCAGGTGGTTTTAGAGGACCTGGAGACAGGGATTGTGCGCGCGTGCTTGTGTGTGTGTGTGTATACGCACCATGTTGGGTTCTTGTGGGAAGCGTGCAAGGCAGGGAGAAGTGGAAGTAGAGGCAGGAGTGCTCAAGCTTGCCTGTGAGGAGGAGATACAACAGTGGTGGCCGCCTGTCCGTGTGTGTGCTCTGGTCCCTCCCCACTGAAAAGGTGTTGCGGGACCCTGGGCCTGGTCCCCATGGGTCACAGAGACCGCTTGGTGCCTCTCTGAGGGCCAGCAGGGAGGCCTTAGCATGCTGGGTGGGGGAGAGGATGGAGACTTGGTGAAGGACACCAAGTGTTGACTCAAACCTGAGACTCCCCAGATGGCGGTGCTCACCAGGCCGCCAGGAGTGGCTGCTTTCCTGTTGGACTTGGGCAGGAGGAAGGGGCAGGAGCACAGAGCTGCAGGAGTGCAATGGCCTACCCCGACGGCCCTGTGAGTGCTCTGTCCGTTGAGAAAAGGATGTGTGTATTCTTGGGAGGAGCTTTGTGAAGACACAAAAAAGACACAAGAAACGAGAAACAACCAAGCCAGGCTCAGCCCATCCCTTTGAAATGGCTGCACGATCCAGGTGCGGGTCAGTGACATAAAGGGTAGGTGAGGTAAGGCCGTGCCAGACAGGCTGAGTAAGACGAGGTGAGACAAGAGTCTCAGCCCTGCAGGTGGGGTGCGGCCGTGAGCCGCGGCGGGCGGGCACACCTGTGTGCGTGGCACCTTGCTCTGCCCCACAAGTGTGGGCACTGTCCTTGGCTTGTTCTTGGGAGCTGGGGCAGAGGGGAGCACAGTGGCTGCCCTGCGCTCCTTCCCAGCTGTGCCAGGCTGTTTCTCCGCTAGTGGAGTGAGGGAATAGAGTGAGGAAGAGGAGGGCCTCAGTGTACTGGGGTCCTGAGGGAGAGGAGGGCCTCAGTGTACTGGGGTCCTGAGGGAGAGGAGGGCCTCACTGTGCTGGGGTCCTGAGGGAGAGGAGGGCCTCACTGTGCTGGGGTCCTGAGGGAGAGGAGGGGCCTCAGTGTACTGGGGTCCTGAGGAAGAGGAGGGCCTCAGTGTACTGGGGTCCTGAGAAAGAGGAGGGCCTCACTGTGCTGGGGTCCTGAGGGAGAGGAGGGGCCTCACTGTGCTGGGGTCCTGAGGGAGAGGAGGGCCTCACTGTGCTGGGGTTCTGAGGGAGAGGAGGGCCTCACTGTACTGGGGTTCTGTGACAGAGAACACTCCGGTGTGCGTTTGTGGGATGCCCTGTTTCAGTTAGCCACATTTAAGGCTACTTACCTCAGGGTCTTTTGAAAGGAGGAGAGTGGGAAAGATTAGTTCCTGGTCTTAGACTCGTGTTGATGAGATCGCTCACCACGATGTTTGTTCTTCTGCGGCCATTGAATGTTGGGCGTGAAGACAGACTCCCGAGCTGCAGGCTGGAGAGGCAGAATAGTGCCTGGGCTGTGGCTGCTTCTCCCTTGTACAGGAGACTCCTTCAGAAGGGACACCGCTAAGGCTGATGGACTGAGTGGGCTATGGGCTTCACATATCTCTTTAATTCCCTGCGATGGAAGGAGCTGCATAGAGTGACAAGCCCCTGCTATGTTTTGGGGATGGAAGGACATTTTTACTGCAGATGGAAGTGAGATGAGAAGTGGTGAAGATACTTTGGAACGAAGATAATTGGAACTTGGTGTCGTCACAATCTGTTTCACTACACAGGGTGATAGAACTGTGTCTTCACCTCCCTAAAATCTCAGCTTTTAGCCTTTAATTACGTAGCTACTAGTTCTTAGTAGCTGCAGCCGGGCACTGACTTTGTGGAAGAAGGAATGATGTCAGCGTTTTGAGGAGAATTTGGGCAACAAGTCCTGTGGCCACTTTGCCATCAGTAGGCTGAGGACCGTCTCTCATTTTCACAGAAAGCTAAGCTATAGCAGGGTGCTGCTGGGGCACACTTGTGATCCCAGCACTGTGCAGGGGCAGGTGGATCTCTGTGAGTTTGAGGCCAGCCTGGTCTACTTAGTGAGTTCTAGGACAGCCAGAGAAACCCTGCCTTGGAAATATATTCTCCTCCCTTCCTCTCCTGCCAAAAAAGGAAAGCAAGCTAATTTATGGCCAGATCCTCATTTTACTGAGATTTATAATATGTGTCTAACAGAGATCTTCCATTACTTTTGACCTTGGGCTGGAAAGATGATGGCTCAGGGTTGAGAGCACTGGCTTCTTCCAGAGCACTTAGCTTTGATCCCAGCACCCACAAGATGACTCACACTGTCTCTGACTCCATTTTCAGATGATCTGACACCATGAGCACCAGGAACATACATGGTCCCCCAATTGGAACCAGACATGGTGGCACAGCTTTAGTCCCAGCACTTGCAGGCCAAGAGGGCGAATCTCAGACTTCGAGGTCTGGTCTATACAGTGAGTTTCAGGGCAGCCAGGACTTCACAGAGAGACCCTGTCTGAAAAACCCAAAAACCAACCAACCAAAAAGAGAGTTCTGACTGTGTGTGGTCCCCAGCTGTGGTCCCAGGCCCTTGGGAGGCTGTGGATGTGTGTGCTCGGAGGTGGAGGCCAGGGTGGCAGTTCAGATGTTTTTCTTTTTTAAAAGATTTATTTATTTATTATGTATACAGTGTTCTGCCTGCATGTATGGCTGCAGGCCAGAAGAGGGCACCAGCTCTCATTATAGATGGTTGGAAGCCACCACGTGGTTGCTGGGAATCAAACTCAGGACCTTTGGAAGAATGGCCAGTGCTCTTAAGCTCTGAGCCATCTCTCCAGCCCCTGATTTTTTTTCTTTTTTTAAGACAGGGTCTCTGTAAGCCCTGACTGGCCTGGAATTCACGGTGTAGACCAGTCTGGTCTCAGAGTCACAGAGAGCTGCCTCTGCTCCCGAGTGCTGGGGTGAAAGTGGGTCCCAGCACAGCAAATGAGCACCCTGGCGCTTATGTGCAGGGGCCAGGAAAACTTCTGCGAGTGGTTTTCTCTGTCGTCTGGCTCCCTGCAGGAGGACAGGGTATCACAGATGAGAACACACTTAACTTTTAACACGGGTTGCGGGGACTGAGTGTCAGGCTTGCACAGCCTGCCGAGCCGTTTTGTCGGCCTGAGAGTCTGACTTGGCCCTGCTCATGCTTCTGTTGGTGCTGAGAGGACGTGGGGTTGGCTGTGGAATTGGAGATGCAGGAAAAGGAGGCCCTGCTTTACGTCCTTCAGGACGGTGACTGCCTGCTTTACGTCCTTCAGGACGGTGGCTGCCTGCTTTACGTCCTTCAGGACGGTGGCTGTTGGAAGGAACCCGCATACAGTGCGAGTGAGCGGGCGCCCCTTCTTCTGCCACAGAGTGTGTGTGCTGAGTGTTCTCTTTTTAAAATTAAACAGTTATTCTTGGTCTAGGCGGGTGACTCTGGGCCTTGCGCGTGCTCTGCAAGGGCGCCACCACTGACCCACACTGCGTTTATGTCTGGTTTGATGTATCAGCCAGCCCTGTGCGCTGTGGCTAAAGACAGACACCTGGCAGCTGGTGGGTAGAATGAAGGTTTTATCTCCATCGAGGCCTGAACATAATCATGGGCAGTGGGTGTGCTCAAAAAGGGAGGGGGTGACCATGGGGTGACCATTCAGGAGAGAAGGGAGGATGAGGCGGTCTGTGCCAGGAGTGGAGTTTCTGGGAAGTGCAGGCTGCAGGAGGCACCGCAGCGTGTTTCGGGTTGGAAATGGAGGAAGGTGGCCCCGGGGTGCCGGCGTCGGCACAGAGTAGGGCTCCAGTGCTGACGCACACTTAGACGTGAAGCTGTGGAGAACCTGGGGGAGGGAGTGGGGAAACAGATTGTGTTAGTCAGGCCTGGGGCTGAGTAAGAGGCTGAGTTGGTCAGGACAGAGACAGTGGGTGTAGGCTTGTGTCAGAGTGAAAGGACAAAGAGCTGCTTGCTTGACTGTACGGGCATGCTGGGTGTACGGGAGGGAGGCCCGGTAGACATGGCTCAGGTTGGCTGTGCAGGCCGGGCTCTCCACGCTGGATCCCTAGGTGGCAAGGCGTGGGCTTACAGGGGTGCTCTCCCTGAGTTAGAGCACTGGGGAAATGGAGTCGGTATGGAAGCAGAGGGAAAAATAGTCTTCAGCAGAGTGGAGTGTGCGAGGACTGTGGAGAGAGAGCAGCCTCGTTGCTGTAGCCAGCCTGCCTAGTCAGGTAGGGAATGTGGATTTGGAGGGCTTGTGACCTCAGGGTGTCATAGTGTCTGTGAGGTGAGTTGGGATGGCCTAAGGACAAGGCAGACGCTGGTCCTTGGAGGAAGAGGTGGGCTGTCCATGGGCATGTGCCCAAGGACCGCAGGGCTGTAAGACTCAGCCTCACGGGTAGCAGAGCCTGTCCCTGCACAAGCCAGTGCCGCTGTTTCACGTGTGTGTGTGTGTGTGTGTGTGTGTGTGAAGAAAATCACTGTCTTTAGGAAATGACACATCAAAATGCTTGTAAGAAGGCTGTTTTTTTTTTTTTTTTTTTAAAGACGTGGAAACACTGTTGGAAAAACTCAAAAGTGTGAAGTGAAAAGTAGCCCTCTGTCAACTTTCATGCTCATTCACAAGTTCCCAAATGTCACCATTTTCTAGGATCTTTTTTGTATTTCTGATAGTTGATAGAATAAATTTAAAAAAAGCATATTTTTTTGTTGGAGTTGGGTGTGGTGGTGCACAGCTTTAATTCCAGCACTGGGGTGTTAGCCTGGTCTACATAGTGAGTTTAGGCCAGGGCTGCATACTGCACGTCCCATGCGCGAGCACGCGCGCGCGCGCGCACACACACACACACACACACACACACACACACACACACACTGACAGGGATCTTTTGAGTCCCTGTTCAGAACAATGAGAAATATACCCTACCTGTGTTCTTTTTTCCTGAGGATATTGGAGTTATAGTCTCCTCCCCTCCCAGCTGCTGTCCTTATTTTTTTTAAAGATTTATTTATTCTTACTTACGTGTGTGTGCCCAGATGAGGTTGTGTATACCGTAGACGTATCCCCTGAGGCCGGAGTTGGGTCCTTCGGGACTGGAGTGACAGGCCGCGTGAGCTCCCTGATGTGGGTGCGCGGTGAGCATTTGTAACCAGTGGGCTCTCCGGCCTCCACCTTCTCTGATTGTCCCTTTGTCTTTTTGAGGTTGGGTCTCTGTACCCTCCGAAGTGTTTCCCCTCCGTGGAGGTTGAGCCCAGGGCCTTGTACATGTGCAGCAAATGTCCTGCTGCCTTGCCACATCCTCGCCCTGGAACTCATCTCCTCCTACCCCAACTGAATTGTGTTAGTGTTCTTACACCCTCAAAGGAGGAAGTGCTGGTGATTGGGTGTAAATGAGTCTTCATGCCACACGTGCAAGTTAGGCCTCAATATTTTGACTCTGTAGCTTTTATAATGTCATTATTAAGTAAATATTACTTTTGGAACCTTGAATTCCTTTTGGGTTCTTGGAAAAAGGAATATAATACTCTAACAGAAAGCCGTGGTCTCAGTGAGAATAGCTCTCATGTCAGGGGCTGCTAAATCTTCTGTAACTTTTTGTGTTCTTTATCGGCCTTATTCAACTAATGTTTCTTATAGTTCAATGGTTATTTTCTTATATATTTGTTAAAACTGGAAATGATTCTGGGCAGTGGCATAATACATCAGTCTCAGCATATGGGAGGCAGAATCTCTGAGTTCGAGGCCAGTCTAGTCTACATAGTGAGTTCTCAGCCAGACTGGGCTACAGAGTGGGACTGGCCTAAACAACCACCACCACTAATAATTCCACACTGGGAATGCATGTAAGACGTAGAGCATGCATGCTAAACTTTAAAGTCTTTTTTTTTAAATATATATTTTATTTATTATGTATACAATGTTCTATCTGCATATACACTTGCATGCCAGAAGAAGACACTGGATCTTATTATAGATGGTTGTGAGCCACCATGTGGTTGCTGGGAATTGAACTCAGGACCTCTGGAAGAGCAGGCAGTACTCTTAACCTCTGAGCCATCTCTCCAGCCCAACTTTAAAGTCTTTACCTTTCAAAAATGCTTTCTCTCCCTTCACTTTTTTTTTTAAGACAGGGTTTCTCTATGTAACCTTGGCTGTCCTGGAACTCCCTCTATAGACCAGGCTGGCCTCAAGCTCAGAGATCACCTGCCTCTGCCTCCCAGAACGGTGGGATTGCAGGCATGCGCCACCACCTGCTGGCTGATCTGGAAGGCTCTACTCTGTTTCTAACGGTGCTCCTCTCCGGCTGGAAATGCAGTTCAGTAGTCATACCATGCACAAAGTCCTGGACTTGAGTCTGAGCCCTACAAAACAAACCAAAACAAAACCGAAACTTGTTTATCTTACACACCATTCTCTAGTACAAATATATGTTAGAAAGAACCAGAGTGGCGGAGCTGAAGCAGTTCACTTTTAGTGTTTTCAGACAGGGTCTCACTGGCCCTAGGAGGGCCTGGGGCTCTCTAATCCATGTTGGCCTTGAATTTGTGATCCTCCTGCAAACTGGGATTACTGGTGTGAGCCCACAGCTGGCACAGTGCAGCTTCTTGGCTTCCCACATCAGCAGGATGGTGTTTTCCTGAATCATTATTGCTGGAATCGATCTCCCACTGGTCTTCCTGCTTGGGGGCTGAGGTGGTTCCCTCCCCTGCAGCACTGCACAGTTTTTGTTGCTTGGATAGGATTTTCTGGAGCCGCTTCATCCCGGGATCATTGCCTGATCACAGCTTCAGACCCAGGCAGGCCCTTTTGATCAGGGTTTGCTCTGTCTAGGAGCTAGAGACCGGTGACTCTTGATTTTATCAGTGGCTTCTCTGAGCACACTAAGTAGATTTTTAAAGAATTTTTCTTCTAGCTTCTGAAGTAGCTTGAATTTCTTTAGAGGAGGGCCTGACAGCCCGTCTTGGCTTGTCACTTCTTCACACACACGATGTAAACGCGGTTCTGCCAGGTCTGCCTGGCCTTCCCCCATGTTAGTGGCTGTGCCTTCTGGGTTGGCTTGATTTTACTAGATGTTTTAAGGTAGTATTACATACAGAAGTGCACAGGTAACATACAGTTGGAGAAGGGTGAGCTCTGGACACTGTTACATGTGTAATCTAGTTTTAGTATTGAAACTTTAAAAACCATCTCTGTGTTTTCCATAGTTCCTTAAATACATTTTTTATGTTCTTAGATTTAAAAATTTGTTTAACATTTAAGCAATAGGAAGAATAAGGGACCAGAGAATTTTGGATTAAGGTACAAACAATCATGTAACTTTTGTTTGCAACTAGTTTTGGCAAACTTGATTTCAGAGACCTTTTTCTGCATCAAATGTTTTTTAGGTACTTCTCTTCAGAATGACAGTGTTGCTGTAAAGTTCATTACTTTTAAAATTCCTCATTTATCTTGTATCACTAACTCACATTTTCTTTGTCAGTACTGGAGAAACAAGAAAAAAGGACAACAGGGAGCATTCAAAGGACAAGAGATTTACACGGGTGTGGTGGTGTGGCCTTTACTGGGGTGGGGTCTGGGCAGAAGCAGGTGGATCTCTGGGAACAAGGTGACGTGGCTCAGAAAACTTGTGCTCAGTTTGGTCAGTGATGATAGATAGTCCTGATAAAATACGCCACTGAGAGCACTCGTAAACACCCTTACCTAAGGCGTTCCCTGGCTCTGGGTGAGGTGCTGCCCACAAGCCTGGCAGCTTGACTTCTGTCTCCAGGACCCTCGAAACAAGGAAAGAACCCTCAGCTTGCCCTCTGACCTCATACATGCATGACAAGCACACTCCCCCAGTCACACTCACACAATTATGAATAGAGTTGTAAACATTAAGGACCTCTAAGCTGTTGGAACATTTGACTGGGTTGTCTTTAAAGGCGTGCACACTCTGGTAAGTGTCACCTATGGTCTCAGCCTCTGGAGTGCTCCTGAAGTGAGACTGGGTGTGTGTTCTTTTAAACACGAGATGGAATGGGCTGCAGATTCCTGACCACTTGTAGTCCAGTTCACAGAGAGAACTTGCTTGAATAAAAGCACGTGCGAGCAGCTTTGCACTCGGGCTTATGAAAGCCTAATCCTTGGCTGTGCAGGCCGACAGGCGCCCTCACACTCGTCTCCTTGCAGCAACATGTACTGTGCTTATGGCAACAGTTAGGCCGCTGTGCCAGGCAGGCTCAGGAAAGTCAAGTTTCAGTTAGGTGGATGGAGGAAGTGTGACGCCACAGCTCAGGCTTAGAATGGCCCAGGGATGCCAGAGTAAAACTGAGGCCGAGGCAGAAAATGCTTAGTGTCCCAAGCCATTCCTCAGCGTGTTTCATTTCTGGGAAAGTGTCTGTGTTTTACCACACAGACGCGCCTCTGTGCCCTGCTGTGGAAATGCTGAAAATGTGGTGGGTCCTGATGTGCATGGCATGAGACTCAGAGCCGGACTGAAGTCTGCATCCTTGTGTGAGAAGAACTGCTGGCCTCCGGGCCGGAGGCCTTGGCCGTGAAAACCTGTGCTGCCGCCCGCCTTCCACCCTGCACATCTGGGCCAGGTCACCACAGCTGCTGCAGATAATCCATCCTATCAGGAAGGCTGTCTGTACTGCTTCACGGTGGCATCCATCCTCAGAACCTCTCAGTCTGGAGGGTGTGTGAGCATACTGTCATGTGATGCCTGCACACTCTCCTGTGACAACTGCACACTGTCTGACACCTTTCCAGAGCTGGGACTTCCTGGAATCTGACTCCATCTGTTCTTGATCTGTACCTCACAAAGGAACGTGTCACACAGGTGAGGGCAGAGCTTGTGAGCTGTGGCCATCGCTACCCTTGCCTCAGGATTTCCAACACGCTTGCTCCTCGTCTTTTTCCCCGGGTGGATGTGCGTTTCAGAGCTAGGTTTCCCTCGGTTTCCAAGTTGCTGCTCTCTGAAGCTTGTCAGTGTTGCTCAGACCCGAGTGGTGTGCAGCCTCGGCTGTGCTCGTCTGTGGGAGGTGTGCAGGGGGACTTGGGGGACCGCCTCAGATCCCTGTCTGTGGACCTGAGCCCCAGCCACACCAGCAGCCCTGACAGCAACAGTACCTTGTTTGGTGTGCCTGCGTGTTAAGTCCTGTCTGGGTTTCACGGCGCTGCCCACGTTCACCAGCAAAGCTGAACAGGTGCTGGGAGGCTCCAGAGCTTTAATCACACCTATGACGACACTCTTCCTGGCTTTGGCTGACAAAGAGAAAGAACCACAATAGCCTGAACAAATAGCCTGGGCTGCTTCTTGTGGTGATGATTGTGGTTTAATGGTTTCAGCGCTCTCGCCTCCACTAAGATTGTTAAGGTGAAGGCTGTGTAGCCGTGTGTTCCCCTCACCATGTGCTTAATGATAAAGAGAAAGAGGAAGAAAGTGCACACCTCCTGATCCCAGGACCTAACTGTAAACATCAATTCTGCATTCCTCCAGCTGCTTCTCCGCTTAGGGACAACTGGCAGACTCTGGGATCAGCTCCTCCTGGCCTTTGGCTGAGAGCAGCTTGGAAATGTGCATAGTTAGGGAGGCGGTGCCCGTAGGACCTGCGGGCCAAGGCTAGAACAGAGTCGGCAGCTGTCCATGCTGAGATGGCGCCTCAGCAAAGCAGCCAGTAAACACACACAAGAGCAGGACAACCAGGGAAAAGGCCTTCAGGTTTGCTTGTGCCTTGTGTATTTTTTGAGACAGTGTCTTTCGGGCCTGACTAGCCTGGACTGGAGGTATAGAGGTGTGGCTCCCTGATGCATGAGCTGAGGACTGAGTTGGGGTCCTCTGAAAGAGCAGCCAGGGCTCTTACCTAGCCTCCTTTCCAGACCTCAGAACACTTTTTTAAAGTTCGTAAAACTGAGTTCACTAGTTCAGTGAATCTATGTTGCCCTTTTTACAAAAGGAACGAGCCTTGGAGCTGCCATGATGGTCAGGAAGGAAACATTGGCGGGGATGCAGCCAAGGGTGTAGTCCCATCTGTCTTGCGGAAGGACTAAGATCCCCACACCGCATAAAACTGCCTGTGCTGGTATACAGCTGGAGGTGGGCCAGGAAGCCTGTGCATTCAAGTCATCCTCAGCTGTACAGTGAGTTGGAGTCCAGCCTGGGCTACTTGAGATAGCCAAGGAGAAGGCACACATCTCCATTATCTCAGTGTCCCTTCCCAGCAAGCATGTCTGTGAGCAGTAGGCCCAGACTGGGGGTGCACAGGCTCAACCCATTTTTGCCTTTACGTGCATAAATGGCATCTCAGGAATGTTTTCTTTTGTTTCTGGCTTCCCGAGCAGGACGAGTGTTCTGTTTGATGTGTTGGTGCGGAGTGCTTTCTTTTTCGTGTTCACAGTACTTAGGTTTAGAGCTGTGCTAACTTGTTTGTCCGCTTGCTGATGGGCACGAGCTCTGTGTGCAGTTGACTCAGGACTGTTCTTGTCTGTCTTGGTGCCCGTATGCTGGCTACAGCCAGTGGTGGAGTTGTTTGTCTCAGGGTGGATGTAGTTTTATTTAATTTTAGTTTTCAGTGTTTGTTTTTGAAGTGTTTTGTTGTTGTTTTTTGTGAACTGGTTTCTTTCTGTAGTCCTGACTGTCCTAGACCCTTGCTTTATAGACCAGGCTGGCCCATCTTTGCCTCAAGTATTGGGACTAAAGGTATGCGCCGCCACCCAGGCCTTTTTGAAGTGTTTGTACAAGGTGGACATCCCTAATCTGGAAATCTAAAACCTGAAATGCTTGAGTACTGACATTATGCCACAACTGGAAAATTCCACACCTGGCCCCAGTGTGATAGAGCACAGTCAAAATTCGGAGGACCAAGGTATGATGCTTCACACCTACATGGCGGTTCACAACTGCCTGTACCTTCAGTTCAGGCGCTCTCTCCAGCTGTGTTCAGCACCACGCACTCACATGGTTCACAGCAGGCACACCCAGGCACATAAAGTAACAAACCTTAAGAAGTGTGTAGCTCAGAGAGCCTCAGTCCGTCCTGGAGTTTCAGCTTTCACACACGGGTCTGGATGGTCTGCCTCTGTGTGCTGGCAGACAGCAGTAAGTGTGCCTTTGTGCACATGCAGATCCAGGGTTTTAGTGTCAGTTGTTTTCAGATAAGCCCTGCCTCATTTCATTGTCCCGAACCCTCTTTAGAGATCAAGGGCAGCCAGGTGTGGTGGGCACGCCTGTGAGCCCAGCACTTGGGGGGAGGCAGAGGCAGGTGGATCTTGTTAATTTGAGGCCAGGCCAACACAGTGAGTTCCAGGACAGCCAGTGCTATACAGAGAAACCCTGTCTGGAAAAACGATAAAAAACAAAACAAACAAAAAAAATAAAAAACAAGGGCTAGAAAGATGGCTTAGCACATAAAGGCTCTTTTTGCCAAGCCTGATAACTCAGAGTCAGTCCCCAGGACTGAAGGAGAAAACTGACTCCTGATAGTCTTCCTCTGACCTACACACACACACACACACTGCATATTCACACACATGTACACACAGAGGGATACTGCAGACACACATACGAGCATGCGTGCGCACATGCTTACAAATAAATTAAGTGGCCTCTGACTTGAGTGAGCATCAGTGGGCAGTCTGCAACCAGCCCTCTTCTACCTTGCATTGGTTCCAAGGATTGGAGCATTAGACCAAGGCTGGCATGCCTGCATCTTCAGGCTGCAAACACTGTTACCTGCTTGGTATCTGAGTTCAAATCCTGTTCATTCCTAAGCTTTGAAGTTCAGGCCAGGAGTTGGGGCAGGATGGTTGGAGTTGCTAGGCCTTCCCACAGAGCTTCAAGTAGTCTCGGCAGCAGAGCAAAGCCGTGCACTCACTGCTCCACGGGGCTGCAGAGTGATGTGCCAAGGGGCATGGGACAAGTCCCACTGGAACCCACTCACCTCAGCCAAAGAGGAAGACAATGCAGCCAGTCCTGATGAAACTGATAGGCTAGGGTCAGATAGAAGGGAAGGGTGGGATTGGGAGGAGATGAGTGAGGGGCCACAGCTGGTATACAAATTTAATAAATTATAATAAATGATAAAAATAAAAAAGTTTAAAAAAGAATTTACAGAATAAGTGTTTATAATTTTAAATTATTAAAAAAAATGAGTAGTATAGCTGGGCCGGTGGCCCGTGCCTGTGATGCCAGCACTCAGGGAGGCAGAGGCAGGTGGATCTCTATGAGTTTGAGGCCAGCCTGGTCTACAAAATGAGTCCAGGACAGCCAAACCTGTCTCGAAAAACAAAACAAACAAGATAGTGTCTGGAAAGATCGCTCAGTGGTTATGAGCACTGGCTGTTCTTCCAGAGGACCAGGTTTGATTTCCAGTTCCCACATGGCAGCTCACAACCGTCTAGTCCTGGGGCATCTGGCAACTTCTTTTGGCCTGTGTGGGGAGCAGGCAAGCATGTGGTGCACACGCAGGCAGAACACCCATTCTCATAAAATTATAATTTTAAAAGTGTATGCATTGAGGATAATCACAGGAAAAACATTTATTTTAGTGCTGCTGTCCCCCAGTGTTCAGTCTAGAAGAGCCGAGTAGCAAGTTTATTTCTTTCTGCATGTCCCCTGCGGTGACAACTGTAGGTGAGGTATACTGTCTATGCTTATGCGAGTTCTTCTCAGACAGAACAGACTCAAGGAAAAACTAGAGAGCAGGTTGGGATGTCCTTTAACGTGTGTGTTTTGTGTGTCTGTGAATATTTTTGCAGTTTACACAGACACACTCCGCAGGCCTGTGGACTGAGTATTTTTAGTTAGTTACAGAGTACATTTATTGGCACCCCTTTCTCTCCACCGTTGGTGCTGGGAATTGACCCCAAGGCCCCGGTATGCTAGGCAGGTACTCTGCCACTGAGCTGTGGCCCTAGTTTGTATTGGAGTCTTTTAACCTGCAAGATAAAGAAGTGATTTTTTTCTTTTCTCTCCCACATCCCAGTGTGCAGTAAGTTCGCTGAGGACTGAAGTTCTTTAGGCAACCGCAGGGTTTTTTAGTCATTCACAGTATTATGGTAGTATGTGTGAGCTTTCTGTAGTAGATAGAGGTTACAGCGTGTTCATGTCTTTGAGTTAAAGTTTAAATTTTATGGTAATTAGCTAACTGCATGATCATTGAAACTAAAAATAGAAAGTATTTCAGCAGTGGGGCTCTGCGTGCAGCTGCTCCGGGGTTGGACTGTAAATTTGCCTTGCCTTCACTGAACAAGTCAGGGCCGAGAGCTGGCTGCTTTAGAAGTTGGCTAGGCTGATGTGAGCGCTGAGCTTTGTCTTTACCAGGGTGTTGGCACCTGTTCAACTCCTTGGAGCCCTACAGCGCATGTCTTGGGGCTCTTGGGCTCTTTCTCAAGAGCGTGTGTCCATACATAATGAATGTGCAATGCCGGAGACTAAGCCAGGTCTCACCTATGCCAGACAAGTGCTCTGCCACTGACGTACACCACAGTCACTGTTCTGAGCAATTTTTATGCTTGATCTTAATGAAGGCTGAGAAACAACTTGAGTAATTTTTAAATGACTGAGTGTTATGATTTGTTCCTTTTTTAGAAAGCTCTCAGTGACACAGGCAGTGTTAGATTTTCTAGAAATTTTCCAGTTTGCAAGTTAGATGGGCCTTAAGTCTTCTTCCTTAGCTGGTGGACTGAGGAGAGAGGGTGAGGTGGGTCAGTGGGTAGAGATGCTTGCTGCCAAACATGTTGGCTTGAGTTTGAACCTTGGGACCTATGTAGCGGAAGGAGAGAACCAACTTCTGCACATTGTCCTCTGACTTTCAGACAGGCACACACACACCCCTAAAAATTTATTTAAAGAGAGAAAGAGGTGTCTAGACACCGAGTTCTGTTTTCAGACCTGATTACCTATCTGTAATGCATGACAGTAAGTTCTAAAACCTTCCTGAGGTCTCCTGTTTAAGTTTAGGGTTTAGAACAGCGTGCTCTGGGATGCTTTGTAGCTGCTGACCTTGAACTTGCTGCTATTCAGCAAGTTTACAGGTGTGTGCCCTGCCTGCTCCTGGCTGCTGCTGCTGTTCCTCCTCCTCCTCTTTTTTTCCCCTTTTCCTCTTAACTCTCTTTGGAGATGGGCTTGTAACTGGCATTTGCTACTTTGTGGGTTCTTCTTTCTTCTACCCTTTTCCACCCGTTTTTCTTCTCTTTCAAACCTCTGACACTAGATTTGAGAGAAAATGGGATAGAGAGGAAAGGAGAGATCCCCGAATAAAATCAGGGATCAGAAAGGGGTCGTTGTTACTGTTTCGCTAATTCCTGTTAATTAGGGTTGCCAAGTTCCTTGAGGCAAATTTGATCTTCGATGCCAGGTTACCTAATTTCTTCTTTTTCTTGTTTCTTTGCTCATGACTACTCAACAAACCGAGACCAACAGCAACCAACAAGCCAACACCCACCAACCCTCTCTCTCGGGGCCCTAGCATTTACAGTCCTCTGAAGAGAAGTCTACGTGTCATACAGTCGCATAAACTCTCTGCAGCTGCCAGAACCACGCCTCTGCTAGAGTGCGAGGCAAATCACAGTCAGCTGCTGTGGATAGTCCAAAGCAGCCCGTGTCCCCACACCTGGGATTAAAATGAAACCATAGTCTTGTACTATTTCTGTGTTTTTTAAAAGAAAATAAAACTCCAAAACTCTCACTACATACCTGAATTCTGCAGCTGAGGCCGGCCTTCCACTTGGTTCTCTTGCCTCTTTAGTGCTGAGGATACAGAGCAATGGCCACTGTGTCTGGCAAAGAAGGAACCTGCTTTCATTTCTGTTGTGCAGTACAGCTTTGAGCAAAATTTGTTGGGTGATTTTTGGGAATTGAGGATTCTGCTGGGTTGTCTTGTTTTAATTTTTGTTTGTTTTCTTTTTCCTTAGACTTGTTTTATTTTTTATCTTATGTGTATGTGTGTTTTGCCTTCATGTGTGTCTGTGTCCCACACATTCTGCCACTTGAGGAGGTGGTGAGCCTTGTTGTGGGTCCTGGGAATCGAACCTGGGTCCTTTGCAACAAGTGCTCTTATCTGCTGAGCCAACTCTCCAGCTACTTGTTACTTTGTTTTCAAGACAGTGTTTCACTGGGTAGCCCTGGCTGTCCTGGAACTCACTGTGTAGACCAGGCTGGCCTTGAATTCCCAGAGATCCACCTGTCTCCACCTCCTTCCTGAGTTACCTTAGGATTAAAGGCATGTACCACCACCCCGTGCCATTTCTGCTGAGTTTTTGAATGCTTTCTTCATTATTTTCCCCAGTCATCTTCTTCGTGCAACTAGGACCTTCTCAAGTGCATTAAAAAAATTCAACTCCTCAGAATATAATTATGAATATTCATGAAAACCAACCTAAAAGAATGGAGATATCATTTATAGCCATTGCTTTATTAATAGCTACATAAAGGTTTCTTGTATAATGAGGCCCTGGGGGCTCTCCTGGGAGCCTGACAGGCTTGTTGTTGTTCTGTATTTTGAGAGAGGATCTTATGCATTCCAGACTGACCTGGAAACCCTTATGTGCAAAGATAACTGTGAACCCCTGACCCTTTGGCCTCTGCGGGGGTTACTGAGTGTGCTACCCCTAGTCCCTGGCAGGCTTTTCTGTATCTCCATTGTTTATTTTAGCTTATTGAAAATTATTAACGCCAGGTGTGCTGGGCATACCCTCAGTCTTAGAACTTGGAGGCTGAGGTAGGAGGATTATGAGCTTGAGGCCAGCCTGGGCTTAAAAAGTGAGGCTCTATCTCAATAAGGGAAGAAGGGAAGGAGGAAGGGGCCAGGAAGGGATTAGTTTAATCGGAAGGCAGAGAGTAGGCCGGAACTGCCCTGTCAGAGCACAGTTTGTGGGGTTGGTTCTCCCATCATTTAGGATCCAGGGGTGGAACTTGGGTCAGCAGGCTTGGCGGGCAGGAGCCTATTCTTGTTAATTGTTTTGTAGTGTTTTGCCTTCATGTAGGTGTGTGTGCCACCTGTGTACCTGGTGCCCATAGCACGGGAAGATGCTGGGTCCCCTGGGACTGAGAAGCCATGTGAGTGCAGGAGACTGAGCCTGAGCCTGGGTCTTTTGGAAGAGCAGCCAGTATTTCCAGCCTTCTCTATAGCCCCCCCCCCTTTTTTTTTGAGACAGGGTTTCCCTGTGTATCCCTGACTGTCCTGGACTCACTTTGTAGACCAGGCTGTCCTTGAACTCACAGAGATCCGCCTTCCTCTGCCTCCCGAGTGATTACATGTGTGTGTTATCACACCTTTTTTTTTAAACATCATTTAATCTTTAGTTTTAGCCATTTTTTTATTTCTGTTTCTGTTACTACTCTCCCCTTGCCTTTAAAAAAGAGTTATAGAAAAAAAAAAAAAAGAGTTATAGAAATAAATAGTTTAAATTCTTAACTTTTATAAAATTTCTTTAATTTTTTCACCCTTTAAAAACATGAGATTTATTTTGGGGATAATGACTTGTGTTAATTTTGAAGCTCTCAGGTGGGGCACACATCTCTAGTGTGTTTGCAGAGTTGTCCAGGCCCCAAGTGTGTCAGAGCGAAAGACGTTCCCTCATCTTGTGAGGCCCCACCCTGCTCGCAGCCCACGCTCCGGGCAAGCAGTCAGTTCCTCTGTGCCGTGGCTTTGCTGTCCGCTGTCTTCTGTGCAGGCCCCTCAGGTCATGTTGGCCACGGGCCTCACCAGCAAAGCAGTCGTGTAAGAAGTTGTGTGTTGCCCCACTGAGCGTTGCAGGGTTTTGGAAATGACGACCTCCCTGTGACTGACACGGAAGTCACGGTGGGTGCCTGTCGCTCTGGTGGTCGAAGGACTTATGAAGAGTGTGGTGGTGGCCGCTGACTGCTGTGGTGGCAGTGTGTGCCTGAACTGAGGCTCAGCAGGGAGTGAGTGAGTGTCCAGCCAGCACCTCAGGGCTTCAGGGCACTGGGGCTGAAGCTGGGCATGTGCCTCTCCTCAGAATTTGGTTTTAAAACTTCTTAAACTATTCGTACGCATAGGACAACGTGTTCATGTAGAAAATGTAAGAGCCATAGATAAGTCACAGCAAGGTGACAAGCTCCTCGCACACTGAGGTGGCTGCTGGTGGCATTCCTTCACATCTTCCCTGCCTCCTGTCACAGGCCTGAGCGCGTAGTTGCGGTGACTGAGCCACAGCTTACTGTGCTGGCACAGATTGTGACATTCCTTTTGTCTTTATTTGATTTTATTAGTGGAACATGGTCTCACTGAATAGGCCAGGCTTACCCCAAACTCAAAATCCTCCGGCCTCAGCCTCCTGGGACAGGGAAGGTCCTGCTCTCCTGGCGCTAAGTGTCTTTCAGAGCTAGCTGATTTTTTTCTCTCAGCTCCCTTGCAGCACTTTGCGCACATTCTCGGCTGCTTTCTGCGTTGGGTACTGTGAGCTCATGGGGCAGTGCTGGCCCAGTATTTGTCTTTCTCCTTGAGGAGATGGCACCTGCCACGTGTTCCATGCTGTCAGGGTTGCTCACTGTGGGAGCCAAATCCTACCTTCTTTACTGTGTACCAATAAGCTCGGAAGCATCCTTTAGCAGCATATTATGGTTTAGTGCCAAGCGTGTTCTTTTTGTGGGTGTTGGTTCTTACAGCAGGGCTCAGCATGGAGTCCAGCATAGTGCTGGACTGCCCACAGAGGCTTGCGTTGAGTTGATTCATGTGCCCTACGGGCCCAAGCTGTTCTGCTCTCTCCCTTCCCTTCCGAGATCTTCAGAGGTTTGTTTCACACATTAGCTGATAGTTTAAAATATGTTTTGTGGTCATTTCTCCATACTGTGTCGTTCAGCCGCAGTGTGTACACTGAGTGAGCCCACACTACAGAACCCGTCCTGAGTGCCTGCAACCCCAAGCCCACTGGCCTCTTTCCAGCAACTTGTGTCTCGATGGGTCCTCAGGATGAGCAGCCAGTATACTTTAACTTGCTCAGCCTTCTTTCCAGCCCCCAACATTTTTCGCTACAGGCTCATTTGTCTCATCTGTCTGTCTGTCTGTCTATTGAGGCTAGCCTGGTCTTCATGGCAAGTTCCAGGATTGCCAAAGTTACACACATAAATGTTATTTATTTTTATAAAATTGTATGTGTTTCTTAGTTTCTCTCATAATCCAGCTATTACACAAATAATTGAGACTCTTATATTTGTTTAATAAGCTTCACAACACAATAACTGAGCAGTTATTACTCTGTTTTTAACTCTCTAAGCTAATCTGGTCTCCTCCCACTGGCAACCCAGGATTGCTTGCACTTTGTAGCTTTCCTGCTCCAGCTCCTTCTCCTTATCTCTCTTTGATCTCTCCCATGGCTGAATTCTCTACTTCCTCCCTTAACTCTTCCTCCTCTGGCTGGCAGGAAGTCCAGCCCTACTCTGTTCCCTGCTTAGCAACTGGCTGTAAGCTGCTTTATTGGCATATCAGGGATAGTTGGGGAGCAGTGTTTACACAACAGTGAGACAGGAGATTCTCAGAACAAGGCTTGTAACCAGATATGGGGGGGGGTATAGAAATCAGCATTTGAATTACACAATAATCTTATGTCTACAGAGCAACCCTGCCTTGAAATAAAATAAAATGAAATAAAAAGACCTTTTTATTTAGCTTAGGCTGGTATTGAACTCACATTCTCCTGCCTATCCTTTAAAGTGCTGAAGTCTGGTTGTGCACTACCTGGCAGAAAACACTGCCACTTCCTCTTTGGTGAGGCTGGCGCACTTTCTTCTGAGCGTTTCCATCTCATGGTTAGGTCTTGACTCCTCTCTGAGTTAATTTACATGGTGCACATTCCTGTGGATATCTGTTTTTCCCAGCACTGTGGGGCAAAGACCCTCCACCAAATGGTTGTTCATCTTTTCGAGAGCCTTTTGAAAACTCACTTTGGTGTGTGGTTACAGAAGTCTCCCCCTGTAGGAAAGGACTGGGGAGGGGAATCGCGCTTGCTTTGCGCACTCCTGTGTGCGGCCCCTGAGCATGGCCTGGCCCTTCGCCCCCTCCCTTCGTCTTCACTTAGTGAGTGAGCGCATGAACAATGCTGTGTGTAACAGGCAATCTGCATGTTACAGATGTGTTTGAGAACTGCTGCAGGGTATGAGGGAGGAAGGGCTGAATTAAAGGCTGAACCAAATGTTTTTTTATTCTTGTAGCCTATATAAAATGTTTCTATGAAACAGGACTTGTGGCTAATTGCCCCCACTCGTTATTTTAATTTAATTTATTGTATAAATAATTTTATGCAATACTATTTTGTGTTTATATGCTTAAAATGTTTAGTTTGAGCTGGGTATGGTGGTGCACACCTTTAATCCCAGCACTCAGGAGGCAGAGGCAGGCAGATCTGTGAGTTCGAGGCCAGCCTGGTCTACAGAGCGAGTTCCAGGACAGCCAGGGCTACACAGAGAAACCCTGTCTGGAAAAACCAAAACCAAAATTCAGTTTTGTAGGTAGGATATCTACAGGCAGCTATTCACCCAGCTCTGGGGTCTGTTTCCTGCTCCCCGGAGATTACTGCTTTCAGCTTTCCTGCTTTGGGCTTTACCTTTAAGTGGCATGTGTGTATTTCTTCTGGGTCCTCGGCTCTTTCACATTTTTCATTCTTCTTCCTCTCCATGTAACCGTAGTTTTGAGTAGATGTTAGATTGTTATTCAGTATTCATATTATGACTGTAAATGCTATTTACAGCTAAGTTACATGGTGTACCATGATTTTTTCCCTTAAATATGTTTCTTGGGGATTGTTAGGTTTACTTTCCGTATCACTCATGGATGTGTGTCCAGACTCTTCCCTTTGCATGGCTCTTCCTGTGTGAACGTCATATTGGGCCTTTGTTCAGTTTTTTCTTGTTTTGGTTTCACAAGACAGGGTTTCTCTGTGTAGCCCTGGCTGTCCTGGACTCACTTTGTAGAACAGGCTGGCCTTCAACTCAGATCCGTCTGCCTCTGCCTCCTGAGTGCTGGGATTAAAGGCCTGGCTCTTCAGGTTTACTGTCCTGGATCCACCTCTCCTGGAAGCTGAGGTGGCCATCACTGGGTGGGCAGCACGACTCGAGTCTCTCCGGGTTTCCAGAGATCTCCCGTGTCCACTCAGCATCTTCACCTGTGACTTTGCTTGGTCACATCAGCGTGGAGCCTCCTCTGTGAAAGGTGTCTGCCCCTGTCTGTGTTTTCAGTACACTGGCCAGAGACTCTCTATTTGTCTCCTGGAGACCAGCTCTGCTCTGTGTGCCTGAGCAAGGAGGGCTGTTCTCTTGGCTGTGTGGAGGTAGGCGAAGGTCTAGGAATCTGGCTTTTCTTAAACCTCCATTGAGTCTGCTCATTGCAACCCCATTTACTGACGGACTTGGCTTTCCCTTCCTGTGGCTTTCTTGGGTCGTCTGGGAGACCTTTATCTCATAATTATCTGCTTTGCACATTTCAGAATTGTGCGGCTTGTGCTTATGTGTGTGTGTGTTTTCATTCTGAGCATTTACTCTGCCTTGAAGGCCCCAGCTGCCCTTTATCTCCACTCTTCCTCTCAGGCTAGTTTTCTGGTTACTTTTTATCTGCTTGTCGCCTCTGGCTTCTAACTTTTACCCTCATTTGTTCTGGCCTCGGTCCTCTTAAGTACCTCCATTTTTCCCAGCTCACGGGGCCTCTCAACAGCCTGTGCTGCCTGAGTCCGAGCTTCTCTGGAGCCCCGTGTTCTGTTTCTTGGTGTCTGTCAGAGGACTGCCGTGCAGTGGTTTGTTTCTTGTTAGTTTGCCCGGCCGCCTGTGCTCCCCGATACATAGCGCACCCTCCAGGTTGCTGCCGGGCAGTTCTGCTGTGTGCGTGGCCGCTCAGGAGCAGTCTGCTGGCTTCGAGCGTGTTGTGACTTCTCTTCTGGGTGCCGCATGGCAAGCACACCCATCTTTTTACTAATTGCTCTTCAGTTGACTTGTCATTTTCTTTGCAGGGTTTTGCCACTATGGAAACAAGTATTTGCTTTAAAAGTAAAATAAACATTGTGAATAGAAGACTAGTCCTTTTATTCAGCCTTAGAAAGGCTGAGGTGGAAAGGTTCTAAATGATACATATTGTTAAACTTTCTTAATGGCTAAGATTTGGTATTTTGTCATGTGGGACCAGGAACCTCTTCCTACTTTGTAGGACTGTAGAGGCCAAGGCAAGAGATTAAGGGAAAGTATTTGGGAAGCCTTTGCTTCTGCAGATGTGCAGGCTGAGGTGTGGGGCTGCTCTCCTCTCTGGCAGGGTCAGCAGGATGAGAACCCCCACTGGGCAGGTCGGGCGCTCTCTGTCCATGTGCGCAGCATCTGCACACTGGCCTCTGGCCGCGACACACCTGTGGTGTTGGCTGTGCTGTTCCTGATGTTTTCAGTGGCCAGGGCTTCCTAGATACTGACGTCTGCAAGGAGAGTGCCCGTGGCTGCCAGCCGCAGATCTATGGCCAGCAGCTTGCCCGAGAGAGGTGCTCCCCGAAGGATCTGTCAGAGTTCATGCTGGGCAAAAGTGGAGTTGAGAAAAGACTCTTAGAAACTCTCCCTTCTTAACTTGGCCAAGAGAAATGTCTTCCTCGGATGAGCAGAAACTGCAGGTTGACATTTTCATACCCCTCCTTCTCTCCACTCCCTGGCATCTGCTCTCTGGCCTTGGGCTCTTGGGAGCAACCTCCTACCTTAGGCTCCTGAATGCTACAATACTGTGCCAGTCCACTTGTATTTACTGACAGGGGCTCCCTGTGTATCCCTGGCCTACTTCCTACATAGACCAGGCTGGTCTTTAGCTCACAGAGATCCTCCTGCCTGTGCCTCTGGACTGCTGGACTGAAGGGGGTAACACACCAGGCCCAGCTCCAGACTCAGAACCTCCTCTTCTTCTGTTAGATTTTTATTAGTATTTTTGATTTTATTTTATGTGCATGGGTGTTTTATTTGTATGTATCTATACATCATGTGTGTAGTAGCCATGGAGGCCAGAAGAGTGTATCAGACAGCCTGGAACTGAAGTTACAGATAGCTGCCAAGTGGGTCCTGGAACCAAATTTAGGTCCTCTGGAAGAGCAGCCACTGAGCCATCTCCTGAGGCCTCAGGTTTACTTTCTAGAAAAGCAAAAATTCAGAGAGTGTCCAGAATGGGGTACAGCAGGTTCAGAAGGGGGCAGAAGGTGTTGGCCAGTCTGTGTACAGTTCTTTCCATCCACAGCATCATGTGTCACTAGGACAGTAAACAGGGTGATCACATGGCTTCTCTCATCTCCCCTCAAGAGACATTTCTTACTAGTCTCCTACTGAGTAAATCATTCACGTTTTTTAAAACTGTAATTTGGAAGTTAATTTTCATAAAAGAGAATGTGATAATATTAAGTTTAAAAATTTAATGGTGATTTGTCTAAGTGATAATTGATGCTTTAAAAATATTGTTTTAGGGACTAGAGAAATGGCTCAGTGGCTGAGAACATGCATTGTTCTTGGAGAGAGCCGAGTCCCGTCCCCAGCACTCGTGTTAGGTGGCTCACAGCACCAGCTCCAGGGGTGGACAGGCTTGTGGCTTATAGGGCACATGCACACACACCGCATAGCCCCACAAACGCATGGAAATGGTGACAAATGTTCAAAAATCTTACCCTAGGGGACTGGAGAGGCAGGTTAGGTGCTCTGGCTGCTTTTCCAGGGGACTCGGTTTAATTCCCAGCTCTCAAATGGCAGCTCACAGTCATCTGTAGTTCCAGTTCCAGGGGATCCAACCCCTTTCAGAGCCTCTGTGGGTACTAGACACGCATACACACACAGGCAAAACACCCCTCTATGTGTAAATAAGTCACTTCTGGTGTTTCAGGCCTGAGCCAGGAGTAGAGAAATGCCAAAAAAAAAAAAAAAAAAAAAAAAAAAAAAACTTTACCTTGTGCCTGTGGCTTGCTTGGGCTTTTCTCAAGCCTTTGGCAGGATGAAGTCATTTCAGCAGTTTTAGTTGTGTCCACTGTGCTGTTTTGTGAATTGGGGCACAAGGACGAGGCCATTCTTCGGTCAAAGCCAGGAAGTGAAGGTTTTTTTTCTTTTCCTTTTTGCAGCAGGAAATCCACTGTCCCATGGGCCCCAGTGGACCCTCCTGCATGCCTCGCTTTCTTTTTAGTTCTCTAAGAAATTGGATTGCTGTTCAGAACTTTTGTGGCAGTCAGGGGAGAGAGATGGTTCCTTCTTGTTAACAGCAGAGATACACTTTTGTATGTTTGTTTAACACATGGAACTTTGATAAAATATTAATTCTGGGGCTAGCAAGTGGGTACAAGTGCTTGTCACAAAAACCTGCTGGCCTGAGTCTAATCCCTGGAACTCACGTGGAAGGAGAGAGCTGAGCCCTGGAAATTGTTCTCTGTCTATCACATATATGCCATGGCATGTGGTCTTACATGCACACACAAACACACACCCTACACCATAATAACTAAAACCTAGACTCCTTCCAAATAAGCAGGGGATTGAGCCTTGGTGCACGCCCTCCCTGTGTGTTCCGTGGCCCTCTGTCCCTTGCTCCTGTAAAGGAGTTCCCATCCTCCTGGAATGGGCCGTGTGCAGTGTGGCCTGGAGGCAGGGGCACTGTAGCTCCTTTACCTTCGAGGGTTGAAGTCTGGCTGTCCTGGAACTGGCTCTGAGAGCAGGCTGGCCTTAGACTCAGAGACTGCTGGGATTAAAGGTGTGTGCCACCTGTGACCAAATAAATACATATTTCTTTGAAGATTTTACTTTAGCAATACATTTTTTTTTTTTTTTTTTTTTTTTAAGACAGTCTCATGTACTGGACAGGCAGTGAATGATCCTCCTGCCTCGGCTTCCCAAGTGCTGGGATTGTGGGCATGCTTGGCCTTGCTTGTTTTCATTGCTGACCAAGCAGTCATGGGAATGAAGACAACTAGTTCTTTCTTTATTTGCTCATTTAACAATGAGTGTATGAGTGTTTGTGTGTGTGTGAGAGGGATCGAGCGGTGAAGAGCTAGCGGAGCTAGAGAGAGAGAGAGAGAGAGCGTGCATGTGCACGTCTCAGCCCATGTGCCCTGGGTAGGTGTAGGGGTCAGGACACCTCAGGAACTGGCTCTTCCCCTGTTGAGAGAGGATCTCTTGCCACCTCTCCTGACCAAGAGTAGCTTTTTTTCTTTCCCTGTTGAGAGAGGATCTCTTGTTTCTGCTGTGCATTCTGCAGACACGGCTGCCCTTTAGCTTCTGGGATGGTCATTGGGCTTGTGTGGCAAATGGTTTTCCGTGGAGCTGTCTCACTGGCCCTATTTTCTGTTTTGTCAGGGAAGAGGGTAGTGAGTCAGGAAGCCCAGTCTGGCCTTGAACTTGTGCTCTTCCCATCGCCTCCCCAGTGCTGGGGTCACAGGGTCACCTTCAAAGCTGCCTTCATTTTTATTTAGACAGTTTGATATTTACTATGAAACAAGTAAGTTTTAAGTTACTGAATTTCCGAGGAGGAGGAGGAGTGAGCGTCTGTGTCTGCTCTGCAGTGGTCTCTGCAGTGTGCTGCACGGCTGTGCCGCCCTCGCCCCCGTGAGAGCAGTTCGGTTGGATTTGGTGGCTGGATTCTCTTTCTGCTTCTGAAAATCTAGTCTTAGTCTCTAATTCTTCACATAAGTTGAGAAAGTTTTCAATTTCCCTTTACATGTTCTTTGAAAAGGGCGTTTTTTGTGTCTGGTTGTGTTCCATATGCACATGTATGTTTCCGTGTGTGTGTGTGTGTGTGTGTGTGTGTGTGTGTATTTGGATATCTCCTGTAATACTGTATCACGGGTGTTGTAGGTGAACTGTTAGCTGGCAGGTTCAAGCATTGTTTTGCATGGGGCATTGTTGACATAAAGTATACCAACAAATGATTTCTTGTATTACTCCCAGTTGCTTGCAGCCTCTGTTTTAAAGAGGGGCAGCTGATGGGGTGACTCACAGGTAAAAGGCACCCACTGCCTGGTGACCTGAGCGTCATCCCCAGTGGAAGGAGAGAACCAGTTCCCACCAGTTGTCCTCTGACCTCCACATATGTGAGGTGGTGTGCTGATGTATGCATACACACATGGATATATGTAGAGAAAATTAATGAGGAAATTATTGTTTGTTTTTCACCGAAAAGCAGGTCTTCCTTCGTAGCTCTGGGCTGTCCTGGAACTCTCTGTCATTAGGCTGTCCCTGAACTCACAGAGGTCTGCTTGCATCTACCTCTTGAGTGCTGGGATTAAAGGCGTGCATCATGTCACCTCCCCTGACCAAGAGTAGCTTTTTTTTTTTTTGATAAAAGATTCCTGGAAGTCTTGACTTCAGTGTCTCAACCAAACTTTTGCTGACTAATTAAGCTGACTATTTAGTAGGTAATGAACTGAAGCAAAATGACTGTGTCCTGGCCTCTGCCTAGAAAGAAGGCAAAGGCAGGAGCTGATGTGTAGTGAGAGAAGTTAAAGCGGCTGTGTGCGGAGGTCGGTGCTAACAGGGCGGGGAGAAGCACACGCAGTGCCTGTGTAGGGGAGGGCCCAGGGCAGGATGGGCTGCTGGGACAGGCCTCATAGAGGATGTATTATTGTTTGAACAATTGGCCGGTGGTAGGCAGGAGTCAAAATCTGTGACCTTTGGAATCAAGGCTGTTTTAATTGTTTGTGTAACGAATATCTAGGACTTGGAATTTGTTTAAACATGCATCTCTGTGCTCCAGCTTTCGTTTGAGGTGCAGCTGTGGGGCAGCCTTGAGGACGCTGGCTTGCATGGGTCATGTCATCACAGCTCTGGTGACACCACCTGGCTAGGTCACGCCTTCAGCACTGAACAGTTTTCAGTTCTGCAAACGGAAACCAAGCCACCCTCAATTGGATGTTTTGTCATCTTCATGTCTTCTTTTTTTCTAAGCTGAAAATCTAATTCATTCTGATGGGAAGACATTGTTAGACCCAGCACTGGGGAGGCGGAGGCAGCAGACCTCTGAGTTTGAGGCCAGCCTGGTCTGCAGAGTGAGTCCAGATATTCAGGGATACACAGAGAAACCCTGTCCCCAAAAAACCAAAACACCACCAACACCACCAACAAAACCCCACAAAACAAAAGCCAACCAACCAAACAAAAAAAGACTACAGTTCTTAAAGTTCAGTGAGTATGTATTCCTTTTAAAATACTGTGCTTGGGTTGGTGTAATGGCCTCAGCAGGTGAAATTTCTTGCCAGAACCTGGTGACCTGAGTTCTATCTTTGGAGTGTGTAGTGGAAAAGAGAGACTGACTTTCAGAAGTTGTCTCTGAGTGTCACATATCCCTGCTTGCTCGTTCTTTCTCTTTTAAATAAAAATTTAAAAAGCATGTGTGTATAATGCGTTTTTTTAATACGTTTATGTTGTAAAGTTGAGATCTATTTCCTAGAAAAATGCTTTGCAGTAAAAGGAACTGAAAGCGTCTGCAGGGGAGAGGGTGGAGGGTGCTGCATTTGTGACTCTGGATGCATGCTGTGTGGGAATAGTTTTGTAAGTCTGAGTCAGCAGACATTTCCTGAGTGCTGAGGGCAGAGACTCCACTCCTCCTGGGTCTGACGGTCAGAGTGCACACAAGGCAGGTTGTGTTTGGTAGACATTAACAGGCACTGCTGACCCTTCTGGTCACCTCCCGTCCACCCCTTCTCTCCAGATAATGAGAGAGAAGGTCTAATATATAAGTCGTGTAAAATGAAAGTCTGTTACATTAGCTTAAAATGTTGGTCACAGAGTCTCCATTATGCTAGTGAAATAGAGAGTGACAGCAAACATGTTGCTGTCTTGGTGTTTGTTTCCATAAGTGAATATTCCCAGAGTGCCTCGAGTCTTCACGGAGAGTAGTGAATCAGGCGTGAGCAGCTCCAGGAGATCCTGGAGCGCCGGAGAGTTGGCCTGGTGTCAGACGTCGGCTGGGAGGCACTGTTACAGGGATGCTCTTTGGCATTCAGAAGCTGACGGTGGGTACCGTTCTGCACGGAAGTACTCACAAGGGCTTTGCACATGTGGGCATTACATAGTTACCATCCTTGTAGGCTTCCAGCAAAGTCTGGTGCAGACTGCTGGCACACCATGCTGATAAAGTGGACCTCAGCTGCTCACCTGAACTCCGCAGCTCTCTGTCCCTAAGCTGGTGGCTGCTGGAATACCTACCCAAAGGCGAGAAGAAGACAGTAAGAGTCCTGGCGCTTGCTTCAGCCCTTCCCAGTCCCATTTCTTTCTGCTCTCTACAGCTCAGCACTGGCTGGGACACTGTCATCGCACATGCTCCTTGTGATCTTATCCCTGGTGCACATGTCGGCAACAGTGGCACAGGTGCATGGGAGTCCTGGACGGCTGACAGCGTCGGCCACCCATGGAGGAGCTGGCCAATGGCGTTCTATTTTCCCTGGGAATCTCATACTCACAGCTGAGACGGGCAGAGTCACACAGGAGACAGTTCTGGAGAATTTCCTTACTCCAGAATGTGTGCTTTCCCTTGCTCATGTTAAGAATGGTGCAGCCTAATTTATGGCGGCAGAATTCATTCTTTCAAAATGGCTTCTTAAGTGCTTTTAAAGTAACCAAAGATAAATATTTATGTATCATATTTCAGTTACTGGAGGGTGTTGTGAAGATGTATTTTTCTTATGACTAGCATTGTGGCATGTTTTTCTTGATTGTGTTTAATGATAGTACAAATTCTTGGCACTTTTCCTAAATCTTGCACACTTTAAAAGTGGATGTAGCACGCAGAGTTAATTTCAGTGTGGAATGCTGGCATTCATTGTCAGTTTTGTTTTATAACCAGATATGACCGATGGCATTCTGTCTCAGAATACCTTAGAAATGTCCATCTGACAGGGAACTGAGCAGCAAGTGGCACCTGCCAGAGATACCTCCTGGGTGATATTCTCTGCTGAGTGCAGAGTGGACCTCTGTCAGTCCTCTGCAGCTCCTGGAGCAGCTCTGGTGTCATGTTGCTCCTGGACTTGCTGGGGCCTGTGGTGGTGGCTGCTCTCAGAGGCCGAATGCCCATGCCTGGCTCATCTGCACTGTTTCTCCTGATGATGGTTATGGTGGTGATGGTGGTGGTGATGGTGATGATGATGGTCACAGTAAAGGAAGCCATTCAGTGTTAGAGCTTAGCATTCTAACTGAACTATGTGGTAGAGTGTCCCCTGGCCAAGCTGTGCAGGATTGGGGGTGTAAGTTGTATAAAGCCTCAACCTGACTCCAGCACACAGCTCACATGTGAGGTGGCATACCTGTGCATTTTCCCATGTGGCCAGCCAGATCAGCCTCTTTCCTCTCTAGGCTAGGACCATGGAAGCTTCAGAGGAATACCAGAGATGTCGCAGCTGGCAGGCCTAGATTCTTGGGAGAAAACGTTAAGAAGCCAGTGAGGAATGAATGACCCTTCTTGCAGGAGCTTCCTTTTGCCATGCATGGTCTGTGAGGGGCAGGCTGGTCCTGAAGTAGCAAATGGCAGCGCAAGTAGAACAAGGAACAAACCCTGTTTGGGGAAGAACTGCTGGCCTCTTGGAATTGTAGCAAGCATTTGTTTATGGGGTGGTGGGAGCTGTTGGTCTCTCAGTCATTTTCTCCACCCTTCTAAAACATGTGATTTAGTGTTTGTTCCAGAACGGTGAGGCAGGGTTTACACTTTGATTTCTGCTGCCCCTTAACATTTCACAGTATGCCTCCCCTTCTCTCCTCCCCTACCCTTCCCTCCCATCCTGTCTTCTCTTCTCAAGACAAGAGCTCATTATGTAGCCCAGGCTAGCCTCAAAATTACAGCTTCGGAGTCCAGGGGTCACCGGTGTTCACTCCCGCGCTTCCCTGGTGGGCAGGGTCTGGGTACACAGTCCAGGCTCCTGCTCCTGCCGCACTCAGTACTCCTGCCCCATCCGCTTGGGCTGAAATGAAGGTCCCGCCCCGCCCGCCTGGCCCTTCCTCGCCTAGTGGTGCCTTCCCTGATGGTGCCCCATTAACACTTGTATCCTGGGCTCACAGGTGGCAGCTGCGTTGCTACCTGCCGTGAGTCCCACACCTGCCGCAGTCTCAGGCCCTCTGCTGAAACCCAACCCTGTGTTTAGCCGTTCCGCCCACGCCATCAGGAACCAGGGGCATCGCTGTACCCACTCTCTCAGCAGCAGGCGCTCAGAGGCCTTGCCTTTTTATTTTCACAATCTCTGTGTGCAACACCCACAGCCAGAAATCTGAGCGTCCCCTCAGGTTGCACCTCCCTCCTGTCCCTGGCCTCTTAGGTAAGGATCAGTGAGGCACAGCTGTGGATTTGGAGCTGGCTGGTAGCCACAGGAGCCCTGATGCCTGAGCCAAGTTGGCTTTTCCATTTTTAATGATGAAGACATGTGTTGGATAAGGACCACGTGTGGATCTGCAAGGCCCTATGTGTCCTGTCTGACCCTTTATAGAGAGAGTTGCTCTCCCTGTCAGTTTTCAGAGCGTCACTGTATTGTCCCTTTCACCCCACTGCCCCTGTGTGTCCTTAGGACAGCTTGATTCCCTGCACTGCTGCCAGGCTTCCTGAGCGAGTAGGTGTTAGCACAGCCCTGCGCCTATCTGACCTTCTCTGTGCGCAGTAGCCGCCTTATCCGTTAGGACTAGTTTAGCTGTCAGGTTTTTTTCCCTGTGGCGTTCATGTCCTTCCCCCATTTGGACAGTCCAGACAGGGCTGCGAGAACTCTCTTCCTGTTGAGTCGTGTTTCTGTGCTGCAGATGGTGAGAGCAAGTCCATGTCCCTTTCTCTCTTGTCGCTAGCATCCTGCCTGGTGTGCTGGATGGAGGATTCCAAGCACTTGGTCTTCATAGTGAATGCTTGGAGCTTAACAACCCATTTACTTGCTTTTTGCTTTGAGACTCACTAGATACCCTGTGTAGACTCAGAACTTGCCTGTAGACCATGTTGGTCCTGAACTCACAGAGTCAGATGATAATGGGACTTAGAGCTACTGAACATTGAGGCTTCATTCTCCTAATTTCTGTTTCATAAATTTTAAAATTAAACCTTTTATTTTGAGATAATTTTAGATTCACATGCGCTTATAAGAAATAACATAGATGGCTGAGGCTGGCTCAGTGGCTGAGTGCTGCCTCTCGCAGAGGACCTGGCTCTGGCCCCCAGCACTGCACATGCAGCTGCTGCCTGCCTGTAGCTGGCCATAGGCGCCAGGCAGACGTGTGGTGCACGGAAGGAGCCTGGCTACCTTTAACCTCCTTTCCCAGTGTTGCAAAAGCATCCGAAGGCTGGTGTTGACAGAGTCCCTCCTGTCCTCTTAGGACCACGCCCCCTCTGCTCCCACCTCAGGGCCCTGGGAGCTGCTAACCTGTGCTAGCCTGACTTGCTCTCCATGTCTGTAGTTTTATCACATGAAGAACATAGTTTAGGTGGAATCACAAAATTTGTAAGCTATACGGACTAAATGTTTATCAGAATCTCTGTAGCTCCTTAGGTGTCAGGTTTTTTTTTTTTTTTTTTTTTTTTTTTGGCTATTGAATGATCACACCCTTTCAACAATGAAACAGTCTGTGTGTGCATCATTTCAGTTTCTTTAAAGCTTACTTAATTTTTAGGTTTCCCTTTCTTGCTTACAAAGGTGACTTTCTAATATTATCATTATTGTTACTACATATAGTTTTTGGTTCTGGAGAGTGAACACTGAGAACCCCCCCTGCTAGGCAAGCACCCCCTTGTTATTGAGGCTGGAAGAGCCTTTGATTTTTTTTTTTTTTTTTTTGTGGATTATGTGCCTATTATACTAAAATATATTTTTATATGTTTATTGATTTAATTTTAAGTAATAAGACCATTATCTAAGGAATATATTTCATGTGAAATAGCTATATTTTCTTTTAAAAATGAAAAAAAAAAGCACTGTTTTCCTTGTTTCTGGATTTCTTTAATGCCTTGAGTCTCATGTTTATGTCTACACTTAGCCTGCTATGAATGGCCTCAGTTGAGATATTTAAAGATAGCCTGGCTATGCAGCTGTATCATTAGAAAGGTTGGAAGTCAACCAGGCTTGGTGGTACAGGCCTGTAATCCCAGCACTCAGGAGGCAGCCTGGTCTACAAAGTGGGTCTAGAACAGTCAAAGCTACACAGAGAAACCTGTCTCAAGAAAACCAAAAACAACAGCAACAAAACAGAGAGGGAGAGAGAGAGAGAGAGAGAGAGAGAGAGAGAGAGGTTGGAAGTCCTTGCTATTCTTCTCAGATAACTGAGAACAGTCTTTCCTGATACTGAGCTCCAGAGGTAGTTCATTAGTTCTCTCCCTCTTTTCTTCCTTCAGTTTTTCGAGACCAGGTTTCTCTGTGTAGCCCTGGCTGTCCTGGAACTTGCTCTGTAGATCAGGCTGGCCTTGAATTTACAGAGATCTTCTGCCTCTGTAAATGCTGGGATTAAAGGCGTTTGCCACCATCACCGGACAAGGAGTAGTTTCTTAACAATGAGTTAAGCAGAATATGAAATCATATCAACTCACTTTACCAAATATTTCATTAAGAATTTTAGTTATGTGTAAATGTGTGTGGTGTTTGTGCACGTGCATGATTAGCCCACAGCAGTGCCCTCAGAGGCTGGAATAGGGCACAGGCTCTTCTGGAGTTGCAGTTAGAGATAACTGAGCCTCTTGGTGTGGATGCTGGGAGCTAAAGAGCACTCTGCACTCCTGACTGCTGAGCTGTCTGTTCTGCCTTGTAATTGTCCTTTGTTTGTTTGTGGTTTGAGGCAGGGTCTCACCATGTAGCCCTGGCTATCCTAGAACTTGCTATGCAGACCAGGCTAGCCACAAACTCACAGATTAACTTTTTAAACTATGCTACATTTACATTTATTGATCTGTCTGGTACTTGGAATAGATTCTCCTTTCCCTCTCCTCCCTTTCCTCCCTTCCTCTTTCCTTCCCTCCCTCCCTCCCTCCTACTTCCCCTTCCTTTTTCAGGGTCTTTTGAACTCCCTATGTAGCCAAGGCTGGCCTTGAATTCCTGATCCTTTCACCTTCTGAATACTGGGATTACAGGCATGTGCCCCACACACAGCCTTAATAATGCTTTCTTTAAAAACAGAACAAAACAAAATAACAAAAAAAAAGCATTTAGAGTCTTTTGGAAATACGGAATTTATTGAATTCTACATATCCTCCCAATCTAGAATGTTTCAGTAAATGGTATGGAAATCCCTGGGGACTGGAAGTGGGTGTCAGGGAAGGATTTGCTGCGTGATGAATGGGCTCTGTCTCCAGACTCTGGCAGGCCTGGCACGGCACACTTGGAATCAGGTTGGCAGGCCCGAAGCTCTCTGAGCAGCCAGTGTTGCTCTTTGGCCACCACTTAGCTTCTGGTGAGGGACCCGCATCAACAGACAAGGTGGGTGTTGGCTCAAGCTTGATCTCCGGCCTGTATACTCACATGTAACACCTGTGTACCCCGTGTTCCCCAGATACTAGGAGTTTGTCAAGCTCAGCTTTTCAAAATGTGAACTTTGCTTGAAATCACTTTTAGTTCATTGACTCTGAGGGTCCCCCCCCCTTTTTTTTTGAGAAAATAGCTGTCAGATATGCACTTCCTCATTCTTTCAAGTAGAAATGGGGTCAAAGAGAAGCAGCTGATTCAGCTCCTCACTCATTTGTCCATGTGTGTGATTCAGCTCCTCACTGGTTTTGTCCATGTGTGTGATTCAGCAACTCACTCGTTTGTACATGTATTTCCCTTGAGCTGTAACAAATACAGTGATGTTTCAACTAGGCTTGCACAAAGTGAAAAGGCGAGTAATGCCTTAACGTATCTTTTACTTTGAAGACTTCCTCAGTCTGGGGGTTGCAGGAGGCTGTGGAGGCCATTTTAAAGGGCCGTGGTTTACCGTGGAGGATTCTTCCTCAGATTCCCCCTGCCTTTGCTGACTCGGTGTGGGATGCTGAGTGTGGTCAGACCTCCACTCTTGTGGGCAGCTCCCGATGGGCACCAGGGAGTGCTGGGAGTTTCCTAGGGCTCAGAAGAACCGGTTCCTGCCTCACCTCAGCCTCCAGGGGCAAAGGCAATAGGGAAGGGCCACAAACCTGCTCACCCCGTCGGCTTGCCTCTTGTTCATCCAGAAAGTGCTCACATCCCAGACCTGAGTCCACAGTGAGGCGGTAGCTATGAGTCATGTGTGTCCCAGGGTGGGAGAGACCCGCTGCCCAGGCCTCTGTGCTCTCCAAGCTTCTGAGTCACGACAGCTTTTGTTCTCGCTCATAGTCTCCAGGAAGACAGCTCGGATCCTGCCCAAGCAAACCTTCACCACCAGGAGAGTTTTTCCCTGAGTTCTTTGGATGCCATCTTTTGTGACTCAAGCCAGTTTTAGTGTTAGTGCAGATAATAAAAACAGTGCTGTTAAGAGTCTGTTGTATCAGAAGGCAGTTTCATTTCCTGTATCTTTCTTCCAGTCCACTCCAGTGTCCTCTCTGTCTGTGTTTAATGTGGTTCCTCGAGTCAGGTGTTCTGTGCTGGGGCGGTATTGTCCAGTGTCTTTACAAATTAGGAGTTTCTGGCATCTAATGGGTGGAGGTCAGGGATCTTGTTTTTATTTTAGCAGAATCACTAATCTTGTTATGGTAAGATGTGAGAGGGATAGCCAGGATAGCTTCTACCAACAAAGATTATATGGGTCTAAATGTCAGTGGGCCAGCCTCAGAAAAGGTTAGTTCTGTCTTATAATTTGTTAGCTTGATCAGGCTGTCCTAGAACTCAGAGATGCATCTGCCTCTGCCTCCCAAGTGCTGGGGTTAAAGGTGTGTGCCACCACACCTGGCTGTTAGCCCTTTAAAAACATTTTTTTTTTTTAATTAAATTTAGAGTCTTTTGGAAATACGGAATTTATTGAATTCTACATATTTTGATTTGGGGCTTGAGAACTTGCAGGGGACCTGAGTTCAGTGCTGAGCAGCACATGTGGCTCACAAGCATGCACAGCTCTAGTTCCAGGGGATGCAGTACCCATCCAGTACCCTCTTCTGGCTTTTTTTGGGCACCAAGCACACGTGTTGCACTTTACATATGTGTAGAAAAGTACATACAAAAAAATAAATAATCTTTAAGCATTTTATTTTACTTACTATTTATCTGTAATTGTGGTTTGTTTTGGAGAAAATATTTTAATTATGTTCAGTATAATTAGGTTGATTTTAGAGGTGATAGGTCCCTTAGGAATTAGGGCTCAAATTTGTGCCTGAGGTCATGCTGGGTCATTAGTTCCTAACCCTAAGAATCCCAAGTATTTGGTGACTTAAAAAATACAGATTCCTAGAGGGGCATAGGAGAAGAAGAGGAAGGGAGGGTAAGATTGGGAGGGTAGGATTGGGAGGGGATGGGGGGGTATTGTTGGGTTACAAAGTGAATAAACTGTAATTAATAAAAATAAAATAAAAATAAAAAAATACAGATTCCTAGTTGGGACTGAGTCTTCACGAGTTCTCCAGGAATGGCCCTGAGTTGGCCAGCCTGAGAACCCTGAAACTGAAGACCGGATGTGCTCCGAGGACTCCTGTGTAAAGAAAACACTCTCTGTTGCTCCCAGAAGTGCACACCCTTGGGATAACCAGTCCTGTCAGTAAAACCAGTCAGACCGCCCTTGGCTGGCTGCCTCTGATGGCCTGTTGAGCGCTCGCTCTCTCTGGCCTGCTGAAGGTCATCTGGTGAAAAGGAGTGTGGGCGGGAGGGGGATTGGGTAGTGGGATCCGTGCCCTGCCACCACTCTTACGCCCTGGAGGGGAATTACAGTGCTGACTTTCTGTCCCGAGCATCTGTCCCAGCCCATGCTCAGCGCAGAGTGCCCTGCTGTAAATTCACCTGCCCAGGGCGCAAGGCTAGGCACCGGTTTCTACCGCAGAGGACAGTCCTGCTCTGTCCACGTGGTCCTGTTACAGAGCTAGTGTGGGTGAGCTTTTCTTTTGAGTGCTTTTATGAGCTGTGGGAGTCAGAAACCTATCTAGGAAGGAAAGAAAAGACAGAAACCTTTTATTTGGCATTTTTCTTCTCTGTGGTTGAAGTGTTTTAACATTGACTGTAGCAGGGCCTAGTGGAGGGGAGCAGAGGCTCCCCAGTTAGGCAGCGTGTCCCCTCCTCCCAGGTGGTGTCTGACTCACACCAGGACTGCCCCAGGGGGATCCTGAAAGAGGAGGGCAGTCAGTTTTGAAATGAGCTGAACTTGGTTTTGATAGCAGCCTTATCCCTCAGTTGCTGTTAAGGATACAAGCCAGACTTTATGAAACTCTATGGTGTTATCTTATAGGAAGCGTAAGGTAAAGATGGGCTCCATTTTAGCCTTCTGGATGAGTGTTGTCTGTCTCTGTATGATGGGCATTTTCAAACATACAGAGATTACTGCCTTAAGGCTCCACACACCCATCACCAGCAGGTGATAATTACAAATACAGGACCAATCTAGTTTCATCTATCCCTCACCCACTTCATCCCCAGTAACATTATATTTTTAATTTTATGTATATATGTGATTGCCTGCATATCTATCTGTCCGTCCGTCCGTCCATCCATCCGTCTATCTCATGTGTGCCAGTGCTTGCAGTGCTTGTGGAGGCCAGGCCATTAGATCCCCTGGAACTAAGTTACAAGTAGTTATGAGTTGTCTGATGTGGGTTCTGGGAGCCAAGCTGAATGCTTTTAAAACTTAACCGTTAAATCATCTCTTAGTAATTTTAAAACATACACACCCGTATATCATCTCATTCAGAAGTATAGAAAGTTAGTAGTCTTGTTTCTCCTCCTTGCATACCATCCAGAGGTTGTTTTGAGTTTTCTTTGTAAAGGGTGACTGATGATCAGGCAGCCAGGCCTGGGAATGGATAGAGTAGACACTGTTATGTTTGGGGATGTTTACATGGTGTTAAAAGCACAGTTCCTGGGCCCTGGGAGATGGCTCAGTGGGTAATGCGTGTGTGCGGCCGTAAGGACCTGAGTGTGGCCCCCAGCATCCAAATAAAGGTCCTGGTGGGCACGGCAGCCCCTCTATAACCCCAGAGCCCCCGAGAGGGACACGGGGCTCCCAGGGTAAGCTGAGTAGTCACACATGCCACATTGTCAAGCTCCTGGTTCAGCAAGAGACCTTGCCTCCATGTCTGTGGCTTCAGTGCAAATGTGCACACACACACACACACACACACACACACACACGCTTTCACATGCCCGTGTCCACACGTATGAGCCCCCACATGCATGCATATACATTCTAAGCACATGAACGTACAAAAACCCAATTCCTGGTGTGAATTATGTGTTATAGCTGAGGAGGCCTTGTTTCTAGAATCCCAGGAAGTTGTAGTAGACTCCTGACCGGGCTTATGGTACCTCTAGAGCTGTGACGTCCTCTTCTCAGCAGACTCCCAGTTCTCTGTCTGCCTCAGCCCAGCCTTGTGCTTCTAAGAACTAGCAGTCAGTCCAGAACCCCCTCGGCACCTTCCCGCCGTGGTGCTGTGTGGCTTTGGGCAGCCAGGCCGCTACCATGTTTTTGTCATTACGTGGCTGCTTAGGATAGGAAGTGCTGGTCTGCCCACTCTGTGCCACAGCTCCTCCACCTCCTCCACAGAATTATGCCGGCATTTCGTCTCTCTTCTGTTTCCTCTGTCTGCTGGATCTTCCTGCTTGTCGGTAAAATCTACTGATGTGTTTGGGGCACCCGTCTTTAACAGGAAGTCATCCCTTGTTCAGTTAGCTTCTTTCTGTAATGGCCCATCTTTTCTCCTCCTCACAGGAAGAACAGTCTTCCCAAAGAGTGGTCTGTTCCTGTGCTAGGGAGGAGCCTGGGCCTCATGTAGCCAAGCACGCGCTCTGCAGGCTTAACTCTGAGGGCGGGAATATTTTTAGCAAAATGTGGCCATAGCTTGAGTCCTGCTTATGAAGGACCACTCTGTCTCCCATGATGGAAAGAGTACAGAGGCCAAGAGAATTCCCAGAGACTTCCCAGGAGGGCGGCAGCCAGCACAGGAGGGGCTAGTGCCGGAACTGGCCTGCTGTTCTCCAACATCTAGAAGTAGAGGTCTGCCGCCTGTTCCTGCCCAGTCTGCCTATACTTGGGGCTGATGACCCGGAGGCCCACCAGGCCCTGCGTCCCGAGAGCCTGCCCTCTGGGCCCTGCGTCCCGAGAGCCTGTGTGCACTACGCATGCTTGTTGCCTTTTGTTTCTGCAGCAGAGAGTTAGTCTCAGGCCTTCTCTGGATCTGCTGGAAATGCCCTATTCCTGATTCCACAAGCTAGAATGACCACACAGAAACAAGACTTACATTAGACACAACAAAACCAACCAGCCAGACACCAGCTCTTCTGCTGCAGACCTGAGGAGAGTAAGGAAGGAAGATGGTGGCTTATTTGGAGGAGCAGGCTGAGAGCAGGCTGTGGGGGGTGGGGCGGGAGGGGGAACTTCCTAGGCTGGGAAAGGAGGGAGTAGCATCTTTTCTATGTTTGCACAGGCTCGAGGCCAGAAACCTGTGTTTGTGTTCTAGCCCTTTGACCCTGCCACTTCTCTTCAACTTTTTGGTTTATTTGACTTTGTTTTGTTATGTTTATTTTTAGGATTGTTTTATTTTAGATGTCTCTGTGTGTGAGTGTATGCGTGTGCACTGTGTGCACGTGGGAGCCCTCAGAGGTCAGGAGAGGTGTGAGGGCCCTGGAACCGGAGCTACAGATGGTTATAAGCCACAGTGTGGGTGCTGGGACTCCATCCCAGGTCCTCAGCAAGAGTGCGGTTAACACTGAGTTCTCTTAGGCCCCAGAGTTTTGTTTTGAAGACACAAGCTCTCATTAAGTAGTCCTGGCTGTTCTGGAACTCCAGTGTAGGCAGGTTAGCCTGGAGGTTGCTGCAGTGCCTGCGCTTCCGTGTCAGGAGTCCTAGGTGACAGGTGCGCACTGACATCCCCCTCTCGACCGTGTAAAGATTGGCCTCTTAGGAAAAGCTTCTGTGACACACGAGCTCTGTGCCAGACAGTTGGGCTAGGTCTCGTTGTCTTTGGTTTTGAAAATTCCAATTCTTTTTTTCCCCTTGTATTCTTTCTCTAGCCTTTTTCAAAACACAAGATTCAATAAAATTCCAGGCTAGGAGCTGGAGAACTGGGCCAGTGGTCAGAGCACTTGCTGATCTGTGGAGGACCCAGGTCCGTTCTCAGCACCCACTGGTGTGGTGGTAAGGGCCCCCTCCGCCAGCCTGGCACCTGTATGGCTCTTGGTCTCTCTCCTCCCCTGCTCTGCTTCCCCTCTTTCCTCCCACGGTCTGCTGGAGCCCGCCGCCATGTTAAGCCTGGACTCTTCCTCTGCCTGCTTTCTCCCCATGTCTGCAGTAACGTCTCCCTGCCTTAGCAGTACTCATGCCCACCCTTTATGTATTTTTCATTCACTGAACAGTGAAGTCACTTTAGAAGTTCTAGCCAGTATTTGGTTGGTTTTAGTATTTAGCTTTTTTTCTGCTTTTTTTCGACTTTTTATGGCTCTATTGTGTGTGTGTGTGTGGGGGGGCTTCCTGCTGCAGCTCAGCCTGTCCTTGAGTCCACCACCCTCCCAGCTCAAGCTCCTGAGTGACTGTGGGAATGGGGTGCTGGCCTAGTCTTTCTGCTTCATCGTCACACTGGCAAGTATGTTTTTCTGCCTCCCATTGGATGCTGTGAAGTGAGTGCTTTTGCAGAAAATGGCTTTAATCATGTCATTTCCAATGAGTTTCTTCTCTCCCTATTTCCCTTTGTCTCTTTCCTCCTCTCTCCCAACCTTGGACATGCGGGGCTAGTGCTCTGCTATTGAGTCACATATTCACACTTTTCTTTAGTGTCCAAGTATGTACTTACCTGTAAGCTCAGGCTGAAGCAGGAGAGTTGTGAGTTCAAGGTCAGCCTGCCTCAAATAACAAGAGCAGGAAAACAAACCAACCAAAGCCCAAACATAGACAACTACTTTACAGCTTGGTGGGAAGTGCCCAGTTGCCTGCTCTGAGGGTGTGCTCTGGTCTTATTACTCCTTCATTTCAGCAAATGCCCCATAGTGTGGCTTTCCCTCAAGGAGATGGCGTGCTGGTCTCGTGTGTAAGTGTGACAGTTACAGCCAACACGGTACTCCAACGATGGGCTGTCCTCTGTGCCGGCAGAGAGCTGAGATTGGGCGTCCAGGGTCTGTTGCCACCTCGGAAGGGCTTCACACCCTGACAGCTCAGCTGGGCAGGAGGAGGGGAACGCTGACTCGCCTGGGGAGATGTGCTGTGAGGCCTCAGAACCAGAAAGTGCTGTTTTCAGGATGGTTAGTCATTAACACTTACTTGTTCAAGGACCCGGGCAAGAAAATCAGGAATCGCATGTCTGGGTTGAGCACGCCTCTGTCCCTCTTCAGACATCTTCTTTATGTCTCAAATGATCTCCAAAAGCAGACCTTGTTAGTAGCCGACAAAAAGAAAATATCTTCTGGGGACTTAGTGTTTTAATCATTGACAGTATTGATTGATGGTAGAACTAACTGGCTGCTGTTTTTGTAGTGTACATGATTGTGGGTTGAAATGACATTTTACAAGAGAGAAAAGCAAAGGTCCTTTGCTAACCTGAGGTCAGCTCCACCTGCCAGGTAGCACTGGGGTGATGTGCCCGTTGGGTGGGAGCTGCAGGTTGGAGCAGGCCTGACCAAAGGCAGGAGGCTGGGCTTGCCAACCTGGCCAGGGTAGCTGCCCACAGCCGCCTCCTCCTGCTGGGGTTTCAGAAGACATTCTTCTCCGTTCCCCAGAAGCCCGTTTTAGTTGATTAGGTTGTAAGTAGGTGGCTTGTTTTAGAAATATTTCTGTAACTCAGACATTCCTGTTTATTGTTATTTCATCTGATAATTATTTTTCAAAGACAAGGAGTGTTTGGGAGAAGCTGGTATTTGGCTGTAGTGTTCCAGGCTTGACCTGGATGGTGTTTCTGAATTTATTGATTTGCACAGTCGTTTCTTCTTCCTTTAGGGTTTTGCCCAGAAAGCTATTCCCAGATATCTGTGTGGCCAACGCCTTCAGATGTGTGACTCTCATTCTCCTAAGAGTGCTTTGTCATTCCCCTCAGTGCTCCAGCCTAGCCCCTGTGAGTGCTCCAGCCAGTGCTCCAGCCTAGCCTCTCAATGCTCCAGCTCTGACACAGAGCCCAGTATCCCCGCCTTCTTTTCTCAGCATGTTCTGCCTTCATTCTGTTAGTTTGCCTCTAACGCCTGAGGTCCTTTGCCCTTCTCTTCCCTGAAATATTTCTTCAAGAATAAAGTGTTGTATGACTTTTCATCGTATTTTAGCCAGGTCAGTGACTGCTTCTTCCCTTTAACTTACTCTTGGTGGCTGTCTTGGTGGCTGTGTTTATCTGCCATCTTGAAGCCTCTTTGTAGTTAACCTGTCCCGCTTACTCTAGGTTACCTGGCTCATATCCCTTCTCTAAAGACCCTAATCTGTTTGCATATGATTTTGGTGATGGGCACCTGTGTTTGTTCCCGGCTGTGTCCTGATGTGCTGTAGTCACCATTCATTTTCCGTGGTGTGGCCTACATTCTGGCCCTGTAACAGAGCAGACATCCCCCCTCTCTCCCGGCATTAGCCACTCATGGCTGGATCACAAAGGGTAGCTTGGGATTGTAGAAATGCCTGTTGTCAGCCTCGAGCAGATTCACGTGTTTGAAATTTCAAGCTGGTGTGTTGGTGTACGGAGGGGGTCCCTCTGGTTCCCCTTTATGAATCTATTAGTGGAAAGAAGCAGGCAGAGATGGGGCAGTGCCAGGCTGCCCTCTCACTCGCTTTCCTCCCCTCTGCCACACACGTACATGTCTTGGCAATGCAGCCAGCATCTAATTTAAAGCAACATTTAGTATTTGCACATAACCTTTTCTCAGTTTTGTCAATTTAAAAGAGATAGCTAGGCAAGGTCAGGCCTTTTTCTAAATCAGCGAAGACTGTGTCTGAGTCTGGAGAGATTGATTGCTCTGCAGGGTTGGCAAGGGACAGTTCGGCCATGGAGGAACACATTGCTTTAACACTGATGTGGCCACCAGCCTCAACAGCAAGCCATTTAGGATCGAGTGTTTTAGAAAAGGTTCCAGTCACGTCGTGATGGTTAGCTTGGGAAGCATCAAGGTAATGGCTTGATGTGCAACCTCAGTAAGGAGAAAGATGACTGTCTTTTAGGTTTTTTTTGTCTATTTTTTTTTAGACTGGCTCATGTCTGCTTAGTCTGGACTTGCTGTGTAACTGAGGGTGACCTTGAACTTCTTCCTCCTGAGTGCAGAGTTACGGGCATGTCTCCATGCCTAGCTTTGTGTGTTGTTGGAGACCAAGTTTTGTGCTACCGCGCAGGCACTCTGTCAGCTGAGCTTCCTGCTCCCAGCCCTTGTCTGCTGGACTTTTAAGCTCATTGGTTGTCTTAGGCAATTGAAGTCCATATTTTGATGCCACTACCTCCAGTGGAGGTTTTTTTCTCAGGACCTGCTGTTCAAGGAGAAATTCAAAATGGATGATTAAGCCTGGCCTGGTTCCAGGCCTTGGATTGCAGATTTAGAAAACACTCGGGGGGGCAATGTTGACCTTGGCGCCGACTATATCACTGAATTCTTTTCTCTGCATTGTTGTATCTCATGCAGGCTGTTGATGGCTGGTTTTCCCAGCTAGTGAGGAGCCTGGATACTATGCAAAAGACAAAATAGCTTTGGAGGACTCAGACCGCTCAGACCTTAATTGTTGGCTGTAGATGAGGATTTAGTCTGTGGCTTGTTTAAATGGCCATACTGTTGCTTCCAAGTTTGATGGGCTGCCTGTGCTTTTGAGGAACTAAAATTCACTCTAACAAGGACCAAGCACACCTGTGCTCACAGAGCCTCCCTCCGTTTCACTGAGCTGACGGTAGAAGTAGCATGTGTGTGTGTGGTGAGCAAATGGCACAGGGCTGGACGTTTGGGGCGGTCTCTAGAAAAGCTACCTTAGCAGGGTGCTGTGGCCCACAGTGTGATCCCAGCAGAGGCAGGAGGACCTTTGTGAATTACGGGCCAGCTTGTAGGTGCTAGCAGGTTCTAGGATAGCCAGGGCTGCCCAGAGAAACTGTGTCCTGAATCCCCCCCCCCCCAATGTTACCTTAGTACCCAGATTGCTCACTGGCATCATATATGGTCTGTGCCAGTCGTGTGTGATAATGCTTCATTTACGTTTTTGGTATTATTATTATTATTATTATTTTATTTTATTTTTTTTAGCAACACTGAGGTTGGAGCCTGGGCCTGTGTGCTGGGCTCCAGCCCTGAGCTTTGCCCCAGTGGGAGCGTGATTGAATTTTATAAATGTTCTCTTGTTTTAAAATAATGAATAAGCTCCACAGAGTGACTTCCCAGCTCCCTGAAGGGTGGAGCTAGCCAGCAGCGTCTCCATGGGCAATGGCACCGTGGGCCGCGTCTCCGTGGGCAGTGTCACTGTGTGCCGTGTGTCCGTGGGCAGTGTCACCGTGAGCCCATCCAAGAGATGTGATTTCATGTGGCAGTTGTCCGAGTGATTCAGGGTGTGCTCCTCCCATGGCTGTCTCTCTTGAGCAGCTATGATTTGATTGGTTATGTTTAGGTCCAATGAGGGTGGTTTTTTTTTTTTTTTTACAGTTTACTCACTTAAAGGATATAATTCATTATAACCTCTCACTATTAACTAGCACTGGGTGTTACTAGAGACCTTCCTTCTTTCCTTCCTTCCTTCCTTCCTTCCTTCCTTCCTTCCTTCCTTCCTTCCTTCCTTCCCTTTCTCCGTCCCTCCCTCCCTTCCTTCTTACCTACCTCCTTTCTCCCCTCTCTCCCTCTTCATGCTGTTGATTCTTTTTTTCCTCCTCCTCTTCTTTTCTTTCTCTTCCCATGC